>JAOXJJ010000195.1:4146652-4171091 GCA_025769935.1 Phoenix roebelenii
GCACAGGATGCCAACATCTTCCGCCTTTGTGGCAGCTACCTTTTCTTAAATTTCTCTACATGATTAAGATGGATAGCATCAAGCACATCTGCAGCAGCACCATCTACGACAATGCAAGTAATGGCACAGTGCGAGCATTCCCCTCACTGAAAAGGCTGGTGTTGCATTCGATGAAGAGCTTGGAGAAGTGGTCAGAGTTTGAAGGAACAGCAGAGGTCACGTTGGTTTTGCCTTACCTTGCTGAGCTTAAGATCATTGATTGCCCAAATTTGATGACCATGCCAGGGTTACCATCTCTCAAAAGTTTTGAAATGGAAGGAACTGATATGCAGTTGGGCTTGGTCAGTAGTCTAACCATACTATCTTCCCTTAGCATTGGTGTCTATAAAACGAGCAATGGTACAGAGTCGCCTCCTCTTGCTGATCAGAAGAAAATGTCTTTCAGGTATTTCAGATCTCTTGAAAATTTAGCTATAACCGCATCGGAGGATCTGGCACCATTGCTAGAGGAGGAGGAGGAGACGAGAGGGCTGAGCTTATCCCTGCATTATTTGGAGATCACACACTGCAGTTGGTTTTTCTCACCATCACAGCAGTCATCGTCACCTTTGGCATTTTGGAAGAACCTTACCTCTCTCCTATCTTTGAGGATGGATTATTGTGATGATCTGGTCTACTGGCCGGAGTCGGAGTTCCGTGGCTTGAAATCGCTGAAAAAGATAAATATCTATGGTTGCAACAAGTTGGTTGGTCCGTCACCTTTGCCATTATCCTCATCATCATCAGGGAATGGAGAGCTCCTACCAAACTTGGAAGAGCTGGATATTGTACATTGTGATGGTCTACTAGAATTGCCCAAGTTACCTGCTTCCCTCAAATCACTCTATGTTGGCTACTGCCCCAAAATAAATTCCTTGACAGAAGGCCTGCGACATGCCACTTCTCTTGAGAGTGT
Source organism: Phoenix roebelenii (assembly GCA_025769935.1). Lineage (NCBI taxonomy): Eukaryota > Viridiplantae > Streptophyta > Magnoliopsida > Arecales > Arecaceae > Phoenix > Phoenix roebelenii. The sequence continues at coordinate 4,147,608 of JAOXJJ010000195.1, forward strand.
CGATATTTCAGGTTGCCCAAGCCTAAATTCTCTGCCAATAGATCTGGGGCAGCTAACAGCACTCAAGATGATGTATATCAGCGAGCTTCCTGGCTTGAAATCTTTGCCACAAGGATTGGGACAGCTCACTGCACTCAAGGCTCTGGTTATCAACCGTTGCAACAAATTATCATCTCTGCCAGAAGGTATGCAGGGCCTCACTGCCCTTCAGAATCTGTCTATTAGCCATTGCCCTCGGCTGTCATCACTCCCAGAAGGTCTACAACGACGACTCCCTGGACTTCATTATCTGGTTATTGTAGGCTGCCCCAACCTAGAGAGGCAGTGTAAGAGAGGAGGACTATATTGGCACCTGGTCTCGCGCATTCCTTATACCGAAATATTATCTGAGAGGAGTAACTTCAGCACATTCCTTCCTTCCTTTTCTTGCTTTAGAAGACCTTCTACAGTTTAATATCATCCCAGTCCTTCCGAGGTACAATCCCATCTCTCTCTCTCTCTCTCTCAAATGAAATAGAAATTAGTGGGTACAATTATTTGTGTTCCCTCACATTCTCGTTCCTGCTGAGGGAATCTAGTGGCAAGTTTTAGATCAGTTTGTCCATGCTCGCTAAAGTAGTTCCTAAAGGCAATCAATGGCATCTTCTTGAGATGGCAGCCACACTACACTGTTCATATAAACTATTTTGAACAAATTCATGATTCTCCCAAGTATTTTGCAGGTATAAGAGGTCAAGTGGGAGCTGGAGGGATACATTGGAATTTTTCATTCAGTTTTTCTAATTTTATTTTTCTCTTGTTATGTCAGATGAGCAGCAAATTTAGTTTCAGGATGATTTAAGAGCATTCATGGTACAAGCAGCTTTCTTGTCGATCATTTCAGCATTGAACTTCTTGCTATTCTAAATCCAGTAACAGAAGAAACAACATACTATGCCTTGGATAAACTTTTCAAAAATTTCCAGACATTCAACAATCAAGTGGCTTCGTATGAATCTTCTTGATAGATTTGCTTTTGTTGTTGCTAGGCCTTTAAAGGGACACTAGGAAGAGATGAGCTTAATTCCTTTTCAGAAGATGTCATTTGGCATGTAAAGTTATATTGATTGTTTTCTTGAACCGTATTTTATTTGATGTCCTTCGACATATAAATATTGTATTTGAAGACTTTGGACGGTACTTCTGCTTTATGTACCAAAAATAATTGAAGATGGAGATGTTCATTAATTATTTGAACATCCACGTTGGCTTCTCTAACCATTTTTAAGTAGTATCATACAACAGCAATGTGATTGAGAATACTACTGAAACTAGCATGCTTTTCTTGTTTGCTTTTATGAGCAAATGTTACTAGTGATGTTTTCTCCCAAGCTTTGGCACTTCTCTGATTAATCTAGAAGGAAGAAAAAGAATGGAGTTAATAGAGTATTTTTCTTGGAAGAGGGTCTCCATGAAGGCATTGATGTTTTCTTGCCACTTGTTGCCATTTTTTCAGGACTGTGAATATTGGTAAGCTTCAAGAGAAAGAGAAGCTAAATTCCTTGTTGCTGGCACCTCCGTTTCTGATCTTGGGCACATATACTTAATAGAGGATCCTAAAGGTAAAACCTAGAGTGTAGATTAAATGACAATTCCTCTCCTTTTTGTGTCCTTTATATATTTAGAAAATGTAGTTTCTTTGCTCCCTAGGAGTTATTGCTATTTGTTCTATTTTCTTTAGGGATTGTTTCTATGCTTACACCTCTATTGCATGTAATTCAAATTGTCATGCCCCCAACTCGAGATCGCGAGCCGATGGTCGCAGCAACCGCTGCATACATATAAGAAACTCTCCCTACAAGCATGCAAGGCATCTATCTCATCATAATATCAAAATTAGGCAGTAAAAAGAATTTAAATAATAACGTTCAAATTCTAATTAAATAGCAAAATTAAAAGTTTTGTAAAACCAATGATATTCCAAAATCTTGCAACAACTCTAAAACAAAATCTAGTTTAAATAAAGATGTCAAAATCTTGTTTCTAATCGTTCTTCTATGATAAATTTCAAAGTTAAGCTAATTCTTTAGATCTATAAAAACAGTAAGAAATCGTATAATGAGCTAAACAGCCTAGTAAACAATGAATACTTTAGCTAGATAAATCGAATAATAAAATAATAAGAATATATTAAAATTAAGCATGCAAAATACGTAGATTTAAAACCAAATCGATATGCTATCCAGTTACTTCAAATTTCGAATCTTGTTTTATAAATCAATTATCTTTCAAATCATCAAGTTCATCTCGACAACAATAAGCTATAACCACATAGGAGTAGAAAGCAGAAAAGACTGGTTTGTTCTATCCACTTGATACCTCCTGAAAATTTCTGATCCTTGGCGACTACGCAATTAGAGGGAGAAGAAAACAAAGCCCAAAAAAAGTCTTTTTGCTTTTTTTTCCCATTTATTTCCCAACTCTTGGATTCTGTTTGAGCCTTTCCGAAATGATCGGTACCTACAGTCCATGATATTGTTTTATTTCAATATAGCCTTTTTGCTTTTATTTAACGTGTTATACTTTTTTGGGGTATTCGAATCCCTTCTTGTTCCTTTTGTTCTGAAAAAGATTGGATCTTCTTGTTTGTTTTCTAAAAGAGTGGTTTATTCCATCTACTGCGTACAGGCTTAAAATTTTTGATCCTAAGCGCCTAAGAGGTAGACAAAGAAGAAAACAGAGCCCAAAAAAAGGTTTTCTGCTGTTTTTTTCCTTTTCATTTATTTCCCACTCTTGGATTTTTTTTTTCCTGCTTTGATGGGTTCTTTATACAATGCGTGTACGAATACACTCAATAAAATCAAAAAATACAAGCTCGCGGAGTGCCTGTGGCTGCTCCCTCTCTCTTGACCATAGGGTGTATCCTGAGTGATGGGCCGCATAGGCATCTATCTAATCAGCCGCCCCATTGGCTTTTCCGAATACATGCTTGGCCTCGAAGGCCACCCCATCTCTCATCATCATCACTATGCCCCGGATCAGAGGGTGGTCCGTACTCTCTCCACTCGCCCCCCCCTCCGAATCCACCCGATGATCGTGGCCGAGTCGCCCTCTAGAATGATCGAACTGGCCTGCAGCACCTGCCGTGCATATCGAAGACCTGCCCAGGCAGCTCGCAACTCCGTCTCCAGAATCGACGTGTCAAACAACTGGCAGTCACCCGCTGCCACCACTCTGGAGTGCGGCCCCGTATAACAAAGCTCGCACCGCCCCGCGTACCTCCATCTAGCACCGACCCGTCGAAGTTGACCTAGAGGAAGCTCAGGGGTGGAGCTCCCAAGTGAAAAACACTGTCTGAGGAGCTGTCTGAGCAGAGAGGAAACTCTAGGTGTCCCGAACTACCAAAGATCTATCTAAAGAGAGGGTGGGTCTGAACTCATCGCCTGTACTCGAGCGGACTCTGTAACAAACTTCGGCGACACCCTGCGCTCACCCAAAGTACGAGCGTTCCTTGCTAGCCAAATCTGATGCGCTATGCAAGTTGCTCTAATGGCCTCCTATGCAAGTTACTTTGATGGCCTTCTGACATGTCCGCGAATTGGCCAACCACTGTTGTATCATCTGTAGGAATTGTGGCCTCTCACGCCAAGCCTCCTGTGGAATCCCTGTCTACTGCCATGTCGACCTTGCCTATGTACACTGGAAAAACACATTGTCCACCAACTCCTCTGCACTGCATGTTCTGCACTCTGCAGGGATCCCCAAACCACACATGCTCAGCACTGCTCATGTCGGAAGGCGGTCCCACGTCACCTTCCATAAGAAGAGTGCTGCCCTCGGGTGATGCCCGAACCTCCACATCCAAGTACAGTCTGGCCCCCGCTCGTGCTCCCACTGGATAACAGGGAAGAGGTCTCCTAGTCTAACGCTGGCCCTATACGAGATACCCCAAACCTTGACATCTGGCTCCTCACATCCTGGTACCAGAAGGAACCGGATCCTCTCAGCAAGATGTACCCCGAACAACTGTCGTAGTCTGGCCTCGTCCCACTCTGCCCCTCTTGGTGCTAGGAGGTCGCACAACCGTAGCCCCTCTTCTGCCTCAGTATCAACCATGGTCGGCCAGCACATCAGGAAAAGGGTATCCACCCACGAATCACCAGTCACATCGATGCTCTGTCCATTGCCTATCAGCCACCTGGTATTTGCCGACGCAGTCAGTAAGTACCTTCCGATCTCGCACCACATGAAGGAGACATTACGACCACTCTGTGCCACCTCTGAGCTCCCTCGACCATATCTGGCTATCATCATCCGACTCTAGATCCCATGTAGCTCCAACAAGAACCGAACTGCGTGCCGAGCAATGAAAGCCTTGCGCATCTCTAGAGGGACTGCACCCCTAGACCGCCCTCGCTGGTAGAAAGGCAGACCTGCTCCCAGGCCACCAGATGCACCCCATGGCCTCCACCGTGTGACCCCCACAAGAAACTCCAGAGAAGTTACTCGATCCTCAATAAAGTCATCTGCGGTACCATAGTGTTGGCTATGAGATATAACGGCATGGACCTCCATCCCTCCAACCTGCTCTGGACCCACTGCACCACATCCGAGCACTCTGCCACCCGTAGTCTCCGGCCTGTGATGGGGACACCCAGGTAGGTCAATATCCCCTCTTGCTTTGGTATCTGCAGTATCCTCCGGATCTCATGTCTGACTCTGCTCTCCGTGCTAGGGCTGAAATGAATGGTTGACTTTAGAAAGTTTACTCTCTGTCCAGACGCTCGCAGTAACCCGCTAGCACCCTGCGAAGGACCTGTGCATCCGAAACTCACGTCCTAACTAGGAGAAGACAATCGTCAGCGAAGAGTAAGTAAGAAATAGGTCCAAACCTTGGTGCTGGAACATAGGTCTCCATCTTCCGGCTGGTGCACACACCTTGCAAAGCACCGGATAAGATGTCAGCACATATAATGAATAAGTATGGAGATAAGGGACATCCCTGACGCAGCCCCATGGTGGACTCGAACAAAGCTGATGGTGTGCCGTTGACCAAGATAGAGAATTTAGGCCCCCGGACATACCCCAGGACCCATCCAATCCACAGCCTGTGGAAGCTATAAGCCTCCAGTGCCTACCGAAGAAAACTCCACCTTATTCTATCGTAAGCCCTCTCCATATCCAGCTTGATTGTCATCAAGCTTTGCCACTTAGGTGCTCGCTGAAGATCTCACATCATCTCCTGGGCTAACATAACGTTGTGGGAGATGTTTCTACTGGCTACAAAAGCCCCTGCTCTTGGTTGATGATGCCCGGCAATAAGGGCTTCATCCTACCTCCCATTATTCTTGTTACAACCTTGTATAAGGTTGTGCACAAACTAATGGGTCTGAAGTAACCTGGCTCTACCGCCTCCTGACACTTCGTTATGAGCGTGATGAAGGTGACCTTCCAATCCTCAGGCATCGCTGCTCAGGTGAGGAAGCACTGAACAGCCTCTACCACAACTCCCCGAATGACACCCCAATACTGCCAAAAAAAAAGGGGGAAACCGTCAAGTCCTGGGATCTTGTCTGCTGCCAAAGCCTAGACTGTCTTCTACACCTCCCGTGCCGACACCGGCCGGACCAGGGTTGCATTCTTATCATCATCAATACCCACATCCGCCCTTGGAAGGTGGTATCCATCATCACAGTCCCCATCCTCCGTCCATTTGGCATAAAAAAAAGTCAAGTAAGACCTGTTTGACGGTAGGCCCACCTTCCACCTGATGGCCTGACCCATCTCGCAATTTGTGGATCATGCTCCGTTGTCTCCGAATAATCGTCGTCTTATGAAAAAATCTAGTATTACGATCACCCTCACTTACCTACTGAATCCAAGATTTCTGTCGCCAGAAGATTTCATGCTGCCATAGTAGTGAGTGGTGGGTCGCTAGAAGCCCCTGAAGGTTGACTATATCATCCACCGGGAGTACGCCTCCTAGGTGTTCTTTCCTTTGCAACTCAGCAATTGTAGTCTCCACCCCCTCCAATCTCTGAAAAATGTTGCCCACAACCTTGCGGTTCCAACGGCGAAGATGCCTCTTGGCCAACTCTAGTTTGCGTGAAACCCGTTGCATTGCATCCACCCGCACCGGGACACGCCACACGTCGCGGATAATATCCCAAGACTAGAGGTACGATAACCAAACCTTCTTAAAGCGGAAGGAGCTGTGATGACAATGTCCCGATGAAGTGGAAATCAGCAAGGGACAGTGGTTCGATGCAATCCGAGGTAAATAACTGACTCGGCAGGTAGAAAATCGAAGGATCCAATTTGGGGATGCAAAGGCCCTATCTAATCGCTTCCAAACCCTAGCGCTACCAGATTAATTGTTGCACTAGGTAAACCATGGTCTGGAGAAATCTAAGTCCACTTGGCCATTTCGCGACACAAAGTCGCAAAACTTCCTCCTATCCACTCTATCCATGAAAACTGCACCTCTCCTCTTGTCACTTGCACTCTGGATATAGTTGAAGTCACCAACTACCACCGTCGGGATACCCTGGGTGGCCAGGTTGGTGATCTCTTGCCAGAGGACTCTCCTAACCCTGTGATCCATGCTCGCATATGCACCACACAGCACCCACGGATCAGCGTCAGATTCCGACACGATCATAACTACCTGTTAAGAGCAGTTGTGGAAAACATCAATTGTCGCCACCCCTCGCCTCCACAAGACCAAAATGCCACCCGATAGCTCCTAGAAATCGACTGCATAGGTCTTCCAGTCCTTCCCCAGGCGCCGCCTCAATCATCCGAGCCCATCGCCAGATAAACGAGTCTTACAAAGGAAACAAATCTCCAGATAGTGGACCTGCACTAACCGCTTAAAAGAAGACATGAAAGACGGTTTGGCTGCCCCCTGCAATTCGAGGCTAGGATCTTCATGGATCACAATCCGCGTAGTCGGCCTCATACTCATCCTCCCCCTGGACCATGGGAGCTGCCTCAAACTTGCAGCCTAGGCTGCCCCACTGCTCATCCTCGTCGCATGCACTGGATGCGACATGCATGACTGTCGCCCTGACTCGTTGCACAACAGATGGGTGGTCCCCATCTGCCCTGCTAGCCATAGCTTTGCCCATAGATCAGTCGGCACTGCCTCCCACATGTGTGACTCCCTCACAGGGTGCCCCTACTAGTTGTGCCCCTACCGCACCCTCTCGTGGCGATGGTGGCTCGGCCAAACTCACCTCCAAGTGTGGCACAGGGTGGCCCCTGGCCTTGAACCCACTGAGGGCAGCCTCCAACTGCTCACCCAAGGTTGGGGACGGAGAGCCGAGCCGGACGAACCCATTTGGGCCTCTCCCAAGGCACTTATGTACGTCCCACGGCCGTGGCTCAACATGCCCCGCGTGAGAAAGATCTGGCCTGCAGGTAGGGGGGTCCCAGCCCCGAATCCAGTCACTGACAAGGTGGGTTGTACTGAAAAGGCCCCACTAGCGCCTCGGGGTCCAGGATCGGCTCTCCCTAAGACTGCAAGTCCGGCTCGTCCTGGATCCCTAGGCACGAGGCTGACGGGGCCTGTGAGCCCACCATGGCTTGGGCCTGTGGGCCCACCTTATACTGGGCCTAAGGGGCCTCGGCATCTGGGCCCGGCTTTTGCAAAATGGCTAGGGCCTACGGATATGCCTAGCCTCGGGCAACCAAGGCCTGCAGCCCTGCTGCAGTTCGGTCCCTCGAGCCCAGCTGGGCGCGCGGGCCTGGGCCCACATGGCCGCGCGCCCGGCTGGGCCCATGTAGCCCGCACGCCCCGAGCATGTGGCTTGACCACAACGTGTGGCGCGCCCTCGGCGCACGTTGCGCCTTTGGCCGCACCCTCCGGCCCACGTGCCCCACGCCTAGCCCCATGGGCCCGGGCACGCTGGGCCGGCACAGTAGTAGCCGGCTGGGCCGCCTTGCCTGGGCCCTATAGCGGTCCGAGGCCCACGGGCAACCTGGGCCGCTTCTTCGTTTGGGCGCGGGCCTCGCTCACCTCGCTGGGCCCTGAGTCAGCCCGCAAGGGGGCCGAGCTCACTCCCGGCTCGCCTCCCTTGTTTGGCCCCGGGTCTCCTGACTCGGCCAAGCCTCCCTCAGGCTCGTCGGTCGACTTAACTTGGAGAGGGCCAAAGGGGGGTTCTGGGTATGGCCCATCCCCCCGACCAGCCAGTGGCGACCGGCGGCGCGTGACTTTTGCTGGCTTTTGCTAGCCTTCCATGTCCGTCGGGGACACCGACGAGGTCGGGCGAGCCGCGGGAGATGGCAGCCGAGCCGAGGATGACTCAGGCCCTAGTTCAGGCTCGCTCTTCTTTGGGCGAGCCGCCGGAGATAGTGGCCGATTCGAGGATGACTCAGGCCCTGATTCGGGCCCGATTGTCTCCCTCGGCCGCAGCGGCCGGTTCTCCCGCGGTAGTCTCCGCCGCGTCACCACCATCCAAGGGCCATAAACTGGCCCTTAGGCCTCCACCCCGGCACCGGGAGGCGACGGATCGAGCCCGCCCCCCGGGTCTACCACCATCGAGGGTCGGCCCTCCTCCATTCGGGCGATCACCGAAAGATGGCATGCCACCTCCAAGTGACCCATCCGCCCACACTGGGGGTAGAGAACCGGCACATTTTCAAAGACAAAGGGCTGTCATCGCACCTTCGTCTTCCCCTAGATCAAGACCTCTAGTATAAGGGGTTCGATGGCATCGACCACCACCTTCACCCGAGCGAACCCCATCACCCGTCGTTGCTCGAAGTCCAGGGCCCAAGGGGCTATGGCGAGGAGCTGCTCCACCACCACCTGAGGTCCCTCGCTGAGGGCCCGGTTTCGATCCGCTGTCGATCGAAACTGTAAGGCCAGATAGTCGTCCGCTAGTGGGACGGCCACCACCTCCTTTAGCTTGGCCCGGGCAGCCACATCCTTGGCCACCCATTCCGCCGGAATGCGGCGGCCAAGGCTACGAACTACTACCGTCTGCCCATCCCACTCTAGCCGAGCCGCCGCAATGGGTTCCTCCAACAGTGTCAAGACTACCGGAAAACAACGGCTCAGCCGCTCCACCTCTGCAGCCGTGAACCATTGAATCACCCACGGCCCCGGCCTCGACCAGGCGTTGGAGCTCTCCCCACGCCCGTTAGCTTTACCGTTGTCTCTCACCGCTCCCTCCATTTCCTTCCCCGCCGGCTGCTTCCCCTTCCGGTCCATGGTGGTGGAGTTGCCACCCTGCAAGGAAGAAGACACCTTGCAAGGAAGAAGACCGTTAGTGAAGAAAAGACGAGAGCTCCTCTGAGTCGTCGGGCTGACTGCGAGACTCCAGCCGTCGTGCCTCCACCAGGTGTCGTGCGCTTGGCCCTTGGGGATTCTAACCAGTCGGCTCGACACGATGCCGGTGCGCCCCTTTGCCTTGACCGGCGACGACCTCGCCGAGTTCTTCACTGGTGGAAACTAGCCGTTAACACCTCAGAGAAGATTTCCCTCCCTAGAGTTTCTCTCTAGAAACTAGCCGTTCAATCCTTTTCAAAAACCTTGGATTCTGTTTGAAGCTTTCTGGAATGATCGGTAGTGATATAGTTTTATTTCATTCAATCTGATTCTATTTCTCTAAATTTTCTCATCTTTTACCTTAATGACATTTTATTTCAGGGAAAGAAAGGAGGGGAGGGAGAAAAGTCCCTTTTTTACGTCTCCAAAATCATGACTTGGTAACGTAAAACCATCCGGCCCAGGAATTTCAAACTAAGCTGTCTAAAGCCTAATAATCCAAGTTACCGACCAATTGATGCCGCATTTTAATCTAAATTGAGTGATGAAGATTGTGGTGGTGGTGGTGGATGCAGGTAAGGAATTGAGGGTGACGGTGAAGAAAGATTTCCCCCGCTTGTGGTGGTTCGATAGCCGAAAAGAATGCTACTGGCAATCCAGTCCATACTTGGAGATGCAGAGCGGCTGCAAGTCATGGATGCGGCTATCAGGAGCTGGTTGGCAGATCTGAAGGATGCACCCTACAAAGCAGACGGCATCCTAGATGAGTTCAATGTGGAAGCAATGTGGCGGAAGGCAGAGATTCAGATTGATACGACGAAAAAGGTGCGCAGCTTCTTTTCTTTTCATAATCCAGTTTTGTTTGGCCTTGAGATGGGGCGAGAGTTGCATGCTATTGTCGAAAAAATAAATTATTGATTAAATAAATTTTTAGAATTTATTTTGATATGATCCGTAGCTTTGCATGTCTATACGATCCATCGTACAAGCATACGACATCTGTCACGCTTCGGGTTCAGGATGTGTCACTCTTTTTGAAAACTCCGTCTTTAAGACCCTCGCAGGGACTCTGTTAAATAATATTTCTTTTCTTGCTGGATGATAAAGAAATCCAATGGCAAACTTGAGCTGAACTAAATCAATTCCGAGCAATTGACAGTCCTAACTGTATGCATGAGAAAGATAATTGCTTTTGATTGAAGATTACCAATTAGAAGTGTCCATTGATATATGTACTTACCAGATGGTGAGTGAAGATTTGCTGCAATCTCTGACCTTTTTTCAAACTATAGAAATCATTGGAATTCTATGCATGAAAAGAACTTCCAAGGCAGTACAACAAATGAAATAATCATAGAGATTTGAGGGGGGCATTACAAAAGGATGGTGGATGTGTGCCATTTGAGCATCGCGACCACTCGTTGCTGATCGCAGGTGCACAGGCAGACCAAGTCTACATACTGCATGGCTTCACGAGGGAGACGCCCAGCCATGAAAAAGAGGAAGATTCCCCAACTGCTTGGTTAGATTCTTTTTTTTCTAATTTTCTTGGTTGTACTCATTTACGTTTAGTAACGTGCCATTGTACCCAAAAAAAAAAAGAAAAAAAAAGAAGGGGAAGAGGTGGGAGCCAGCACTCTCTACCAACAACATCACCTGCTCTGCAAAAGCTGATGAAGTATCATTCTCTTCTCCAATTCAGGTTCTTTCTGCAGCCTCTAGCATTAGTAAGAGCTCCTCTTCCTCCTTGAAGTGTTCCTCGCAATGTTCCTAGCCATAAACCCAATTTTTGATACTTAGAAAAGATCACCAATATGGGCCCGTATTAAGAGTTTCTCTTTTTAATTTCTTTAAATTGGTAAATACATATTTATATTTGAGTGCACTCCTTTTTTTGTCCTGGAGATACTAAAACCAGTAGGCTGCATCCACTATAGTAGTTAACTCGTGGCTCCAGAGGCCCTCTGACCATATGCAGTTGTACCCAAGTGGAAGGCTGTAAATTACAATCTTATACCTTGTCCCAAGTGTTATAGGAATGATTGAGGACACCATGAAATGAAATAAGTTTAGATAACGGTAAATTTGAAGAAGAAAGATATTTGGATTCCTTTTTTGCCTATGATTCTAAACAAAAGTTTATAAAATATTTGCCCTTTTTTGTTATCCCCCAAATTAATCATCTTTGCCTGTTTATTGCATTCACACTTAAAAGTAAATATGGAAGAAGCGGCATCTAACATAGGAGTTGCAGCAATTAAATTGAAAATGGTACGGACCAAATTTCCAATACAAATTCAAGGAGAAATCGATCTCTAGATGTTGCTTTAATTGCCACCTTGGTTTGACTGTCATTCAGTGCCAGTTCGCTGTTGAGTAAAAGTTTTTTATTCCAAAGTCCTCAATGCTTATGGCAATTTAATCATCAGCCTCTCTCCCTTATTCGAGAGTGTACAATAAAATATACAAGTGCAAGCGAAAAATCTCACCAAGACCAGAAATTAAATGAGACATGGCCAGCCCCAAAATCAGCAAGCTAATGAATAAAGCTACAAAAAGATAAGGGGTGAGAATTCTATTTTGCCTAAACAGTTTATTCATGACTGAAAGTTCCTACCAGCTAACTTCCCAAAGTTTGTAGGCATGTGTGTAATGATGTGAAGTCCTGAAACCAAAACAGTCAAATCCACTCTAGGATGTGGCATCTTTCTATAACCCATCAGAATTTGAATGTCAAGAAGGAAAATTGTTCTATGACAAAAGATTCAAACAAGTGTTTTCCCATCCATGAAACCAAAGTGGGTGGGCAAACACTAGTGTATGCCCTGAAGGTTCTTGGAGTAATAATAACTACCTCCAAATTCCCACAAATCAGAAAGGAATCAATCATTTCACCTTTCTCCTTTTTTTTTTGTTCTTTGGCAAAAAAAAAAAAAAAAAACAAAGCCATCAAGATAGCTTAGATGCTACTCCAAGAATCTGTTCTATTATAGTTAGGAGGAAAGAATTACTTGCAAGGTCTTGAAGCGAAGGGAGAGATTGAGCAATGACTCCTGATAGCTTGGCAACCCTGCAACCATCGCCACCGGAGATTTGATATCCTCGTTTATCCCGTTTGCCACTCTACACACCCCTAATTATCAATAAACACGAAACTAATCATAACTTGGTCAGCAGATCGCACCATCCTAATTCCATTCTTCACAAATCAATCGAATAACTCCGATTTTCACCAAAATCCAAGGAGGAAGAAGGCTCCATAACTATTTGCCGAGCATAAAACTCCCAACTAAAGTAAGACTTCATACTTCTTGATAATATTTGAACCAGCATGGTCATAAAGTTCTTGAATAACATTGTCCCAACACTTCCAATATGATAAAGCAAAAGAACTGCACTTTCCAAGCTTGAGAGACCAACACTGTAACAGGCCAGAACCTCACCCAAAATGGCTATCCAAGATCTACCTGGTGAATAACTGATGTGGGACTAAACCCACGCCCGCACAGGTCCTCACACACTCCCCCTATTCAAGCCCTGACGTCCTCGTCAGGCTAACGATTCAAATCCATTCAAATCTAATCACAAACATCACGATTAGCCCGTGGTCGGCGCCAATGAATTCGTGCTGCAGTATTCCTAGTCCACATAGGTTATGGGCTGGGTCCGCTCTGATACTATATATAACAACCTAGGATCTCACCCAAAATAGCTAGCTGTCAAGTAATTATTTGGGTTCTTTGATCTTGTATAAATACCCAAGATCTACCCAGCTAATAACTAATGTAGGATTAAACACACGCCGACACGGGTCCACATATACTAGTCCAAATAGGTTATGAGCTGAACCTGGCTCTTATATCATTTTGTTACAATCTCCAATGATCTTAAACCTCCAAACTTTGATGCCACTTATGCCACAATCCCTAGTGGTCTTAAACCTTAAGCTTTGATATCATTCCTGTCACAATCCTAAGTGATCTTAAACCTGAACTCTCATACATTTTGGCTGAGATCTTGGGTTGTTACAATCACCATACCTACATTCCATGCCAATATATTGCTAATAAACTATTGAGGCCTCAATCTTAAATATTTATACTCTTCTTTCTTTAGGCCTCAAGCCTCCAGCAGGCTGCCTTTCCTCTCATGCTTACATCCCATCAGGGACTTGGTTATTACACATGAAATTTACAATTACCCATCAACAAACCATTTTTCTTAGAGGGAGGTTAATTCAACATAAATGCTTTCACGAACAAAAGCCATCATAGTTGCAAGCATGGACATTTAAGAAAAACATAAGGAAAACATCTAAATACAAAACATTTTTACTAAGCAGCTCCTTCGATAGATGTGAATATCTTTCAAACTTCTTGCTTATTAAATCTCTCTCCTCTTCAAGTTGCTTATCTTCACACAATCAGATAAAAATAAAAAGAAACCCAGAAAAGAAAAGGCAAGAAGCAACCCATTGTTTGGCAAACCAGACAAATCTCCATACCTCAATTTATTAGCCATAGTGAAGATAACTGCCCAAGCATAATTACTTAGAAGTGTACAGACAAAGTTTGCCACACATAAGGCACATGAAAATTGTGGTCCCTTCAGCAAAATTATTGTTGCAATTCTTATCGACGCGTAGGTCAGAAGTTTAGAGAGACAAGCTATCATGGCAGTGCATTTTCTTTTTGAAAACTTTATCTTTAAGACCCTGGCAGGGCCTGTTAAAGAGTATTCCTTTCTTCTTCTTTTTTTTTGGTGAAAACGGCAATTCATATAGCTCTAATGTGCGTACATCCTGCCAAATCAAAAGAGAGTAAAGAGTACAAGGAAAAAGGCGACCCAGTCTATTGCCCTGTTTGTCTTTCAAAACATATGTGCTACATGAAATGCACCCATCTCCTGAACCAGTCTGCGGGTCTCACAAATGAGAAGGTGACCATCACTATACTTGTCCTCTCCCCTTATCCAGTCGATCACCATGGAAGAATCCACCTCAAGGCACACCCGCTCGTACCAAGTACGTGCCTCGCATAGGATATACCCTCCCAAGTTGCCCGCAACTCTGTTCCAACAACCGTGAGTCCTAGCGTACGACGCCCACCAGCTACCACCAGCCTGCCGGAATGGTCTTTGATCACAAAATCCACACCTCCCACCATATCCCATCCACAGATACACTATCATCAAAGTTCACTTTGAGATGACCAAGAGGTGGGGGTACCCAAGAAATAAGGACGAACCTGGATACTGAAACAGCGAAAAGAGTACCCCAGATATCTCTGGCCATCCTAGAAGAGAACAGAGTGGCTGCTAAAGTGACCTCCCCTGCATGGAGCATAGCTCTCTCCACCACCATGTTGAGTTTCTCTATGCGCGATGCGACGATCGTAGCGGAAAACACGCACGAGGTTCGTTCATCTCATGAATTTGCCATGGATCGTTGAATTCAAAAAAATTTCTGGATTCAACAATCCAGAAGATCTCTTTGAATCCATAAGGGAGAGGAGATTAAGATCAAAGACTTGATTACAAAATACCAAAACAAAAATTAGAAGAGGTAAAGATATCATCTTTACCTTTGTGCAGGTAGATGCTCACTGCAATCGGATGATCGTTGTATAGGTTCTTCTTGTAGCCGCATATGTGTCCGGCCTCTACAAGTATCCACATGAGGATTTGAAAATCAGAGAATAGGATCTCACTGGGTGCTAGCTCCTTGCAGAGATCTCTCCTGATTGTCATAGAAGAAAGGAAGAAGAACATCAACCAATTCTTGCTCCTTGAAGAAGAAACTCTTTCTTCTTCTTCTACCTTGCTTGCTTGCGTTGGAAGAGGAGAAGGAGAAGAGGCTTCCTTGCTGTCGTGAAGAGGAAGAAGGAGAGGAAGAGGCCTTAGGCATGGAGGAGGAAGAACACCAATGATCTCTCACATGCCTCGCCTCCCTCCTTCTTATACTTAGGGTTTAGGGTTTAGTCAATCCTTGGATTAATGCCAAGTGTCCATGGCGCCTTGATCAAGAGGATTAGAATCCTCTTCATGCTGCCCACCCTTTGATGCATGCCATATGTCCCATAGCTAAATCCTAATCAAATTAGGAGGGGAGGCGCCATGCATGATCCTATGCCATGGGGACTTTGGAGTCCGCATGGCGTAAACACGACTTAAGGCATATTTATCCTACAATGCCATGTGAACTTTAAAGTCCGCATGGTGTGAACACGATTTAAGGCATATTCCAAGAATATATCATGATCTAATCAGGGTCTAATGATTTGACCCAATCATGAGCCTAATTCAATTTGGATCGAATCCAATTTGATTTGGCTCATTAAATCAACCCAATTGCAATCCAACTGCAATCAATTCTACTTAATTCTTCTTTCTTTAACTCACTAACACTTAGTGGGTTAATTCAATCACCGGTCATATTGATAATTGATACCAATTGTGGTTCTAAATCACAATTACGATAATCTGACTAATCAAATCCTCTAATGTGTGTGATTCCGTAGGTTCTATTATGTATGGTAGCGAGATATATTGAGATTCCCATCTTAATATCACTGAAACTCCTTTCAGTGGACTAAAACGATTTCAGTTTTACTTATCAGGATTTACCGATCATCAGATAAATGCCCGTGAGTCTCACAATCCTCCAGTGACACCTAGCAGTATGTAGTGGCAACCCAGCGAATGGACTGTATGAACCTCTAGGTGCAGTTAGTATATGATACAGTCCTCCATCATGGATTCCGACAAGACGGAGGTTATAGATAACTTATCAAACCCCATCGTCTATCATATGCAAGATTTATTTAACTCTAGTTCGAAATTTGGAAAACTTCTTTTCTAAAATACCTGACCAAAAATTTAATCGAATTCAGTCTCATAAATCACATAGGATCACTCCTAATCTATCAAGGTTGATAGATTCCATTTAGATGCACTCATATTCCTATAGTGAATCTACTGCAGTCAATCTACAACACAAGTACCCAAATGGCTAGGGTCCAAGTTTATGTGCTCGTCAAACTACAGCAACCTCACAGTGAATAGCCGAAGCACTACATATCAAAGGACCAGTCATACAACTACAGCATAAGTATGCCATTGACGAGTGGATAGACATCCATGTGACTACTTACTTTGGTCACGCTCAGTACCCTTGTTCTCTAATAAGCACTTGCACAATTACTCCAGTGTTCCCACACTGTGGACTTGAGACTCATCCATCTAACTAAGTGATTTATGCACTAATCTCAGTGAATAGATCACCATCCTCGTGATGATCCATCGATTAGGAGCATTTAGAAATTAATCATTAAATAAAAATACCTCAATTTCTTAACTCTTGAGAATATGTGTCGTCATTTTATTAATTCTTAGATGATTCATGGACACATACAAACATGAATAAAAATAATGCCCAATCTTATTAATAAATAATAAGGGTTAAGTACAAATTTATCCCAGATTATAAATATGCATCAGCCACATTGGCTTCTAAGGCATACTTCTAATACACCATCCATGGAGGCGACCTCCTACCCTCGAACATGCCAACATTTCTGTCCAACCATATATAGTAGGCCAAATATGCCCTCTGGATCCCTGCCTCAGCAAAACTAGGACTCTGCATTGAGACTCTCAGTAGGTGAATCAGGTCCAGAGCCGACTTCACCGAATGAGGAAGAGAAATAGGTGACCTACTCCATATCTCCCTAGCCTGGGACACTGCAGAAGAGCATGCCCGATGGTCTTCTCAACATCCGTACACTCCTCGCAGCTTTGAGTAATCTGCACCCCACGCCGAGCTAGTAAGCTCCTAGTCGGTAGGCAGCCCCAAGCCACCTTCTAAATAAAGAGCGCCACATGAGGGTGAATCCGCAATCTCCAAATCCAACCGTCGGCACCCATACCAGCCTATCAGGTCCCTCACAGAAAGGAACTAGTAGAGCCAGTACCATCTCAGCCAGCTGCTCTCCAAAAATCTCCCTAATCAACCCCTCACTCCACCGACCCCCGACTAGATTCAGCAGATCACTAACCCTGCATCCGGCTAGCCTCGCTGAGTCCACCATAGTCGGCATACGACTAATCGGCAGCAAAGTCACCCAACTATCCTCCATAATATCGATGGATCGACCATCCCCAATGGCCCATTTAATATCCAAAAGCACCAACGTGGCTTTGGCACACATCTCCCTCCAAATCGGTGAATGGTGATGGCCAGCTTGCATCCCGAGCAACAAATCACCATATTTGGCCCTCATCAATGAAGACTATATACTATCGGGCTTTAGCACAAATCTAACGGCGTGTCGTGCCGCCAAAGCCTCCTATCTCGACACTAAGAACTACACCACCAAGCCACCAAGCCGGGTCGGCTAATACACCACCTCCAATGCCAATAAGTGGATACCACCTCTACCACTATGCCTCCCCCAGATAAAAGTCCTAAAGAGCTGCTCAAGAGTCCTCAAAAGCGCAACTGGAATAAAGGGACGAGCAATCCCTACTACGTAGTCGTCGACCGGAGAGCAGGATCCCCAGGTACCTTAGTATGCCCTCCTGCTCTCCCACCCCCAAAATATCCATAATAGAGTTCTTCACCACCATTCTGGTCTTCAGACTGAAGCATATTGCTGACTTAGTCAAATTAACTCGTTGTCCCAACATTGCATAGTAGTCCCAAAGAATCCTACCAATGGCCTGAGCGGCTTGCCGGGTCGACCTAGCAAGCAGTAAACAATCATCGGCAAAGAGCAAATGAGAAATCGGAGTGGCCCTCTCCACTGGCCTATACGCCTCCAACTCCTGAGTGAGCACAGCATATCGAAGTGCTCGGGACAGTGCATCAACACAAATGATGAAAAGCATAGGGGAGAGGGGGAAACCCTGGCATAGCCCTCCAGTGGACTCAAAGAAGAGGGATGGCGTACCATTCACCAAAATGGCAAAGGACCCATGACCCAACTAATCCAAGTCTCATGAAAGCCAACTCCTGCAAAGACTACCGCACAAAATCTCATTTCATCCTATCATACGCCCTCTCCATATCAAGCTTGACCCCCATTAGGCTCCTCATAAAGACCCTACCAAGATCAAACATGAACTCCTGGACGATAAGGACATTGTATGAAATACTCCGCCCTCCCATAAAGGCTCCCTACTCTGGACAGATAAGTCTAGAAGAATATTCCTCAACCTAACAGCAAATATTTTCGTCGTAGCCTTGTACAAAGTCGTGCACAGGCTAATCAAACGAAAATGACCCGGCTCAGTAGCGTCCTGTCGTTTAGGAATCAGTATGATAAAGGTCTTCTGCCAATTTGTCGACATCACTGCTGTGCTGAAGTACTGCTGAATGGTCGTCGTCACATCCTATCCAACAAGCACCTAATACCATCGGAAAAACAACAGTGGAAACCCATCCGGCCTCGAAGCCTTGTCCCCCTCAAGAGACCACACCGCCTTCCTAATCTTTCTCTCCGATACCCACCTGATCAGTGCCACAGTCTCCTCCTCCGACACCCCGACCAGAGGTGATGGTAAGACCACTGAGCTCCTGCCCCCTGTATGCTCTGTCCACCTAGCCCTGAAGAAACTCTCCATAACCCTTCGTATCATATCAGGATCCTCCAAAAGCTGCCCATCCTCTGCTCTGATGGCTCTGATCCGATTCTGGTGTCTCCTGATCACTATCGCCTAGTGAAAAAATCTGGTTTTCCGATCTCCCTCCAAAATTCACTGTATCCTCGACTTCTGTCTCCAAAATATCTTCTGTTGTCTAAGGAAGGAATCATGCAATGCCAAATGCGATATGAGCTCCCCCACCTCCACGTCCGATAAGCCTCCTTCCTGGATCTTCTGTGCCTATAGCCTTGCGATGTTCTCCTCTGATTCCTCAATCCTCCTGAAAATGTTTCCCACCTCCTCACGGTTCCACCTCCACAGCCTCCTCCAAGTCAACTCCAACCTGCGGGACACCCGATACATAGCATCTCCCCTGACAGGTGCACTCCAAGCCTCCCTCACCATCTTCCAATACTGTAGATAACAAAGCCAAAACTTCTCAAATCTAAAGGGGGAACGTACTGGAACAAGTGCCTCAGTGCTCACCAATAATGGGCTATGGTCTAACGTGATCCTAGGTAGGTGTCTGACATGATGCTCAGTAAAACACTAAACCCACCAGGCTGTAGCACAAGCTCTGTCAAGCCTCTCCCAAACTCGAGCCCATTTCTGCCGATTGTTGCACCAAGTGAACTTAGGGCCCGAGAAGCCCAGATCTATCAATCCATTCGACGACAGAAACTCTTGGAACTCCTTTATCTTCCTCTTCTAAGTCAAGGGCTTCCCTCCCATCTTCTCCAGAGATCAATAATACAATTGAAATCACCTGCCAACATCATGGGGTGGCCCTGATTGATCAACTAGATAGCCTCCTTTTCTTGAAATCTATGCTAGCATACACCGCTGCCAGGACCCAAGGGCTTCTGCTGCTCTCCGATATCACCATGATCACCTCTTGATTGCAGACATTAAGTTGTCAAGTCTGCAGCCTCCCTATAACCAAGTGACAATAATGCCTTTGGATAATCCATGAGATTCCACTACATAGAACTCCCACGACCTCGGTATCGCCTTTCTCGCTTTCTGAAGACTTTTCCTGTATAACCGGGTCTCAAAAGAACACAGATGTCTGGGTTGTGCTGTTACACCAACCTGTGGAAAGTCGGAATGAAGAAAAGCTTCCCCGCTTCACGGCAATTCTAAAGAAGACCCTTCATGGTGCACATGCGGAGTCGGCACCACGAATTGTCGCAACATCCTGATCCCCTCGGCACACCACTTCCTCCAGGCTCACCCCCTTCGCTGATGCCATTAATTGGACGAAAACTTCAAGGTGTTTCCCCCCACTGTACCTCTGGGCCAACCGGCACGCAGGGTCCATAGGACCCTCATCAGAAGCCACCGAGCCTCCCTGATGCCAGTCATCAGAGAAAACACTTTCCACCTTTGCTCGACTTACCAAGCTGTGAGTTCCGCAAGGTGGTGCCATTAATTGGACCCTCACTATTCCCCCGTGCCGAGTGGCACGGTTTATTTGTTGAAACCCCCCAACCGGCTTGGCTCTCCATCTCCCCACCGAAGCCATGGCCATCTTCCGCCTCCACCGCGACCCAACCGGACCTGACGGCGCCGTCGCCCCCAACTCCGACAAGCCGGCCGCCGCGGAGAGAGCCTGAGCCAACCGCCGCCCCGGTTTTTCCGCTCCCCCAAGCCGCGGCGTGACACCGACGCCCCTACTTCCAATCTCCACCCGAGGAGGCCGGCCGCGCGCCGCCGCGGAAGGCGGAGGGGAGCTCCTAGTCCTCCGGCAAGCTCTAGTCTCCGACGGCCCCACATCCTCGAGCGTCGGCTGCTTCCCCTTTCCCGACTGGGTCAAACCACCAAAGGCCCCGTCCCCGTCCTACTCCTCCGGCTCGACGACTTGACTGCCCGCTGATACTGGATACGGCTTGTGATCTATTCCCATGTCGTTTGTTGTGGTAAGAGCGTGTTTGACTAAAAAGTTTAGTGTTAGTTTTTAAGGTTTGGGAGTTGGTTTTAATAGTGGCTGTGGTCGCTCCGAGTATCAGGCTTTCAGGTTGTGTTGTTGTGGCTAGCTTGGACGAGGGTGTAAAGGATTTAACATTGCCTGTTTCTGTAAATAGAATTTGTTTAATATATCGGACCGACGGGACCACCTTCGCTCGAACGGGACAGGCCCTACTTGGGAGCCGAGAAGTGAAGGGCGCTAGCCCTAAGTTGTCAATAGGGAAAAGTGGGTAGGCTTTTTATCCGGATGTGTATGGACATGGTTTGCACCATAGAGTACCATACATTGCTTATTGCCATCCTTAAAAAATGGATGGCTATCCAACAAGACGGTCTTATGCATCATACACAACATATCGTTGTTCATAGCCATCCATCTCCTTATGACAGCTATCGAGTACTGCACAATACTCTACGGTGTAAACCGAAAAGGAACTTGAGTCCTTTTACCCTACTAGGGCCTATTTAGAGCTAGGAACGTTCGTGATTAATCCTTTGCACTACATAAAGTTGCATACCTTTTGATAGCTACCACAACATCTGATCGTGGAGATGGATAGCTGACAAATATCGAAAGATGGCACGCTTTGTGTAGCATGAAACCCAACATGATCTACCATGCTCTATTTGACAGTCGTCCATCTTCATGATTGAGTAACGTGGTGGCCATCAAAAATTATATAGCTCTCTAGATGTAAAACACACAAGTATATTTTAAAATAATAAAAATATTATTAAAAAATAGATATTATCTACAACTTTCTACATGACTACCATATATAAATTATGATGAACAATTTACGTAAATGAATGGTTATATTAATTTTATTACTATAAGGAAATTAATTTCTTATACAAATATTATAATATGTAATATGTCAGCCCAGTTCAGGTTTGGATTGGGAACTTAGTAATGCAAACCCAATCCATATTCGAAACATATCATATTTTTCAATCTAAGTTTTGGTGTGGACACCAATGCCAGGTCAGCCATCACTCGGGTCAATGATCGCTATAAGGTCCAGCCAGTTTGATTTTATTTTGGTTTGATTTTATATTATTTTATTTTATGTCGATTGGGCTTGTTTGCATGTTATCATTTTAGGGCTTTTATGGGATTGCATTCTTTGTTGGGATCTTTTTGTTATTTTGTGACCCTATATATATAGGTTCATGTTCGTGTTTAGAATTTTGATGAATGATTGAATGAATTAGCCTCTTTTCTCGGAAACTCTGGCGTGAAGCCATAACTAGAGCCGGGTAAGAAGCCTGGTTCTCCTTCTTCCCCTCCTCTTCTCTTTTTCCTCTCTTCCCCTTCTTCTCTCTTTCTTCCTCTTTTCTCTACTGTCCTACATCAACTTTGGTATCAGAGCCACAAACTTTGCCTCCGTCGCCAAAGCTCTGAGATCTTCGCTCGCACCCATGCAAGGAGCCACCGCCAAAAGCAAAGTGCCCGTCATCAACAAACACCAGCTGTTGTGGGTTGTGGCCACCCCATGGGCCTCACGCTTCACAAAGGCCAAAAAAGAAAGGGAAACCCTCTTCTTCTCGTGTAGGTGGATCCCGAGAAAAGAAAGGGAAACCCCCTCCCCCAACCTGCCTGCGATGCCTCCCTAGGGCCCCAACGCCGCTCGCCGTCCCGCGATTCCACTGCCCCTTATTCGGATTCGAAGAGAGGAGCACCGCCGATCCCACTCCTGTGTGTTTCCGATCGCCGCCGAAGATCGCCACGCCCCACAGAAGCACCGCCACGTAGACCTGACCACGGTCCGATTCTAACCGGGGAATCGGACCGGAACCGAACCGAAAAAAACGGGACCAGAACTGAAACCATGTCTCACGGTTCTTAACCGAACCGGAACCTTGAGGAATACAGTTCGGTTAAGGTTCCAAGTTTGGTGGAACCGAACTGGAACCAGAATCGGCGGTTCGGTTCCGGTTCGAACCGAAAAAAAAAAAGAAATGAAATGAAAAGAATGGCGCCATCTTCCTTAAAATTCAAAGGGTCACATGATTAGAATGGCCCGAGGAGTTCATCAGGTTCCAATGTGGAACTTGATTATTATCTAACCACTTCTTTTGAGTTTGGTGATAGCATTTTAGATCAGCAATTTCCAATATTAAAGTGGTGGAAGGAGCATTCAAACCAATTCCCAGTTCTTTCAACAATTGCTAAGGAGATTTTAGCTTGCCCGTGCTCAACCGTTGCGGTTGAGCAAACATTCAGTGTTGGAGGTCAAATCTTAGATGAGCGACGATCTTATTTAAGGCCGGTTAGCTTGGAAGCCCAAGCATGTGTTGATGATTGGAGAAAGGCAGAACGTAGATTACAAGACAACATATTTGAGGACAGTGAAGACTTATCTGACATAGGAACTAGCGGTCGTCTACAGCCAGCAGCAATGGTAGTGATTGATCATTGAGGTAAGGAGGTTAATTGCTCAACTATGAAGGTAAGTGAACTACGAGGGCTTTGATTCCTCTAAACCCTGAAAGAATATGTAGGCAGCTTAATTTTAATTAAGTTCAAGCCCAATTTTTTTCTTTTTTTCATTTATAATAAAATAAATTAGTTCCAAATTTATTTAATGTAACTTATTATTTTTTTATAATGTTATCTA
>JAOXJJ010000195.1:4179977-4202720 GCA_025769935.1 Phoenix roebelenii
GCGGAGCCCGCGGGGGGGCGGGGGAGCCCGCGGGGGCGCGGTGCAGGCCGAGGTCACCGACTTCACTTAAAAATTACTAAAGTTTTTAATTTAGAAATTTTTAAGTGAAATCGACAACCGATTTGCCGCCTGACTTAAAAATCTCTAAATTTTTTCCATAGTTGCGTCTCCTGATTCTTTTGAAACATGAGATGCGGCCGCGACCTCGTCCTCCACCGGGCCTCCACAGGCTCCCCCGCCCCCCGCGGGCTCTGTCACCCCCCTCGGCCTTCGCCGGTCCCTCGCGGCCCTCCGCGGGCGGCGGAGGCCTCTCCTCCCTCCCTCTCTTCCACTCTCTCTCTCTCCTTCTCTTCGTCTTTTCTGGCTCCAGCTAGGTTCGGCCTGTATCAGTTTTCACGGCTCCAGCATACTGGTTATACGCCGGACCGGTCCGAAACGACCCGAACTGGCCGGTACGGGCAGGTTCGTCAGACCATGATTGAAAGTTTCTCTCACTGGTACAAGCTGACAGATGAGAACATTATTTTTTGCGGAGACAATTAAAAGTGACAGCAATGATTGATGGATTAGATGCCAGCTGTCCTATTACGCAACAATTAGATCATGAGATGACATGAAGACAGCGGGCTGTCACTTTGTCCCTCCAAATTACAAGAAAAGAGTCCATATCAGGTTTACACAACTTGTACAAGTAAGCATGATGGTGGAGTACGTCAATAAAGTTTACAGTCTAGCGGCATATTCAGAGTTTCCTTGGAATGAAGATATCGTGATTGCAACATGTTGCCAAGGGCTGAATCTTTCCATCTGATTGGGATTGGCTACTAGCGGGTTATATACCATGTCTGATGCAGTTTAGGTGGCTTACCAGATGGAAGAAGAGCAAAAGAAAAAAATGGCTACAAGGTTTCTTCTCAAATTTCCGCAAGGGCTAATGACTCTATTGCAGATTTGTACTCAGGGAAGTCTCAAAATGGTTCTATTGCCTTTGTAATAGGCCAGTTTGATCCTCTACTTCTCCTGGTATCCATAATGGTTCAGACTCCAAATCTAAAGCAATGATTGAAATCCAGTACTATATGTGCAAAGGATTTGGTCATTTTTCTGCCCAATGCCCAAATTGACTGGTTATTTTTGCAGATAAATTAGCTCTTATTGCTTCTACTAGTCCTAAACAAAAGGCAAGAGAAGTTGTGGTGTTGGAACTAGAACCAGAAAGTGATGATGATAAGACTGAGCATAGTTGTGCGGAGGTAGAACATTGTATTGTTCTTAGGCCATTGTTGACTACACGTCTAATAGGTGACAATGAATATTGGTGAAGGACCAATCGTGCACAATGGTGATTGACTCAAGCAATGTCTGTTGTGCCGGAACTAGGGCCTAGATCGGTTGCCTGGCAGCACGGATCGGTACGCTCCTGTACCATTCTATGCCGGACCCATACCGACACAGTAGACAAGGCAGGGGAGGGGGAGAATAGAAGAGAGGAAAAGAGAGAGAGAAAGAAGGGGAGAGAGGGACGGAGATAGAAGGAGGGCGGTGGAGAGCTAGTGGAGGCCGGTGGAGGGCTGGCAGAGGCCGGTGGAGGGCTGGCAGAGGCCGGTGAGCCGTGCGGAGGAGGGTCTCCACTTTGGTTCCCTGTTTCGTTTGAAATAGGGATCTCGGAGGGGGACCCTTTTTAATTTGTCGATTTTTAAGTGAATGAAATAGGTGAACCGGAGTGGAGCCCCTTCTGCACACGGCTCCGCACGGCACGCCGGCCTCCATTGGCCCTCCACTGGCCGGCCTCTGCGGCCCTCTCTCTTCCTTCCTCTCCCTCTCTCTCTCTTATCCGCTCTCTCTCTTTTCCTCTCTTACTTCTCCTCCCCCATTGACTTTTATTTCGTTTCGGTTGCCAGAATCATCTCAGTCCGCCGTCGGTACAGCTCAGGTTGCTACTGAAACCAGCAGACTTTTGAGATTACAAATTGGAGCAGCAATTGAGGTATTTTAGGGCCTTAACGTGCTGTGAGGAACAACAATGAAGCAAGGAGCAGCTGGACTTTCATCCAATGGCCCAGATTTGTCACCAGTTAATGGGTCTTTTTTTTTTTTTTACTTTTTTAGTATATCATTTTCAAGTTAATTAGGAGATATACTCTTCACATGGTATTGTAGCACAAACAGCGATCGCTACAGTGTCAGGCTTAGTTATAAGTCCTAATAGTGGTCAACGGCTTTTCAGTTGGGCTCTGACACGGAAGTCAGAGAAGACAGATAGGGGTACGCTTAAGGAGCTGCTCGTTTGCTTCTACGTTAATTAATAAATTTTGGGGGTTTGTTTCTATGTCCATTAAGAGTTTAGTTGACTCAAATTTTGAAATTGTTGGGATTAAGTCTGTAAATTGTCAAAAAGCGGCCTATTGGAATGAGTTGTATGCTGAAAGTATGAAGAAATAAGAGAACCCTTTTGGCCAGTTCTCTTCTTTTTTGCTCTCTCTGGATCCTCTACTCATTGCAGACCCTTCCTACCTGGACTTGCATCAGACTCCTACTCAATTATAAATCAAATATTGCTGACCAACCACATCCTGATTGATGCTCCCTTATGCCATGCTACCTCAAATGAACTTTCGTAGGACTACAATTGATTGTTGAAACCCATCTATCTTCACAAGTGTACCACCAGCAACCCTAGCTAGTAGGGAAAGCAATGCAGTGCATGATAAGTATGGGTAGTGGCGTATAAGACTCGATATTGAGTATTTGATCAATTTAGGACCATGGTGTTGCCATACTAAGAAAGCCTAAATATAGAACTCTCTACCCTAAATCTTGAATAACCCGACATGCCTTAACCAATGCGAACTAAATAAATAAAGCATCAAGGGGTGTAAAAAATTCACATATATGTATAATAAGGAGAGACTATGATGAAAAATCTAACTGTCATCAAGGGCCCAAAAGAAGTTAGAAATGTTAATTGAAAGCTCAACCGATTGCATTAAAGATGAAAATCAGTGGATAAATTCACAGGATGATTAAAAAAGAAAATCTCTTAGTAGATGGCACAAATAGCTACCAGAAAAAAGAAATTAAAGCTAAATTGGGTTGGACAAACAGGATCTTGTTCAGCCAGCAATAAGTAATAGAATCCAAAGCAATTATTCTAAAGCCCCTTTTGCAAGTTGGTTTTGAGAGGACCTAAATGATAGGAGTTCTAGCCTTCTAGGTATTTAAGTGGACAGTGGGTGCATGATGATAGGAAACTAAATTTTGGTCACTAATTATTGCAGTCAGTAAACAGAAAAGTAGACCAGGAGCTGATAGAACCTATAATAACAACTACCTACTGGACCTTGAACCCTGATTAAATACCCTCTCTTTGTTCTGGATTTTGCTAAATTTTGTAGCAGCATCTTGTGACAATTTTGCCAGAATTAGCTTTGTATATTTTGTAAGTCATATTTGGCTGACTTCTTAACTTAAATGTATTCTTTTCTTATGTTTTATTTTCATTCATATAACCTAACTAAGTTGTGATGAGGAACTCAATTTTTAAGTGACATGAACATTTTGTGTATAGCATGCACTTTTCAATGTTCTTCCTGGTAGTTATGTCTTCTTGTTTTGCTTATTTTTATATAGTCAGAAGGACCAAAAAGTATGTTTTTTATTGATGTTTATTGGTTGGAATTTATTCTTGATTCCAAGTCATGCTTTTGTTATTATAACAATAACCAACAGGCCTTATCTCAAGTACTTTCAGCTGCTTGTTGAACACAAATTTATATTTTTAAGTTTGATAGAAGACTGTAATATATGTCCAATTTTCCATATGATTTTGTTGCATAATGTACTGATGGTCATAGGTTTCATATCATGTTACTGTTTTGCAGATTGGGAGGCATTATGTTATTTCCAAGTTGAAGGATTATCCCAAGTTTCAGGCAGTAGCTATTGCAATCCAGAGATCTGGTTTTAAGGTTAAAATTTTGTCCATTTTTTCTACTTATACCACTTCTTTTATCGCCACCCAACAATTTAGAAGGTGATTAACACTTCTCATCAAAGAAAACTCAAGGTCTATAAAAAGGAATGCATAGACAGGAAGGCATAACAATTTTTGTTATTTTAATATTTTGGAATCAAGTTTCATCTTATAGTCTTGATGACCATTTTGTGAAAAGACATTTGCACTAGAGCTCTCTTGTCTGCTGGTCCTGGAGACTTTTTATCATCTACTAATGCTGGTATGCTTGGTAATGTCAAACTATATCTCTTGCAATTATTATGACATATTGGACTACTTATCTCTATAACACGAAACAAATAAAAGGGAATCATGTTTGAATTGGATGGATTACTGGTCAACTTCTTTACTTAAGAATTATATCATGTATATGCTCAAGATGTACTATAAAAGCTTCTCATGTGGCTCCTTGAAGATTCATAAGTCCTTCTAACAGATATCACCTAGCCCCTCTTATTTCTCGCATATTGAACTATCATATCTTGACCTGGTTTCTATAAGATATGCTGTTTGTTTGTAATGAGGGGTTAATTAGGGAACAAGTTTTTGAAAGAAAAATAGGGCAAAGGAAAGGAACGACTCACCCTGTAACCTACAAAATATGTTTATTTCACCTCTCACCTGAAGGGCCCAAATTTGCAAATATAAACAAATAAAAAAATTGGGCAAGAGAGCAAACACCAGAATTTAGATGGAAAACCCTCTCTGTGGAGGGAAAAATCATGGGGTAACTCCAAATAAAATCCACTATAAATAAAAAAGAAATTACAATAGGGTTCCCTCAAGTACTATGCCCAAGAACTTAAGGTATACATTCATTGGAGACAAATAAAGAGGTCTCCTCACTAGATATCTCAACAGATGGCTCTCACAATCGTCTATCCAGGATAGCAGCGCCCCAGGGCAATCAGGAATGGCTAAATCAAACAAGGATGAAAGTTAGATTCCTCAAGAGACAATGGCCAACGGTAAGCCAGACTCAGAAATCCAAACAAAAGTACTGGTCTTAGGGTCTAAGCCAAACCTTAGAACCATGAAGGAAAGAAGAAGAAAAAATTCTCAAAGAACGGGACTCCCACCCAAACAGAAGAGCAATCAGAATCCCAAAAGAATAGGGTGGCTCTTTCATGGCCAAAAATGGGCTTCCTTTGCTTCTTATCCCTTTTTTGGATCATGTAGGTCCCATATGGGATGGACCTATGGTGCATACCGTGCACCCTAACATCCCCATGAAATCATGTAATCGCGTGAAATAGGGGATAACCCCTATTGATTTGAACAAACATATTCTTCAAAAAGTTGTGTTTGACAGAACGATGCCTTGTTCAGCCAGTTAACTTGCCTCATCCAGCAATCGATGTAATCTTTTTTTTCTTCTATCAAAATTCACCGTTTCGGTACCGGACCCCATACCAGTGTCACACTAGCATAGTGTCGGTATGGTACTAGATGCGGTTTATTTGGCATACCAAGTGTCGGTATGCCACCGATACCGGTACCGAACTGGTATAGTACGGTATGCCCGGTACTATTCGGTTCAATACGGTATGGTACGATATACCATGCCTTCTATCAACAGTACCTTTTGCTATTTCTATTAGTATGCTTAAGTTTCTTTATTTTATTTTTTTTTCCTTAGCTTTTTTAGTGCTATTAAAACTTTATAAATTTCCTCTTTTTTTTGAACACATTCTGCTAGATGATGGATGGACTGCAAATACAGCTTCCAATTCACTGCTTTTAGTTAACTCCTTAACCAAGAGATCAATATCATCTCACAGCTTTGCTCAACCTCGTATTTCTTGTTCAATAGTGGTCGTTTGGAGAAAAAAGAAATGGGAGTATTAAGTCCTGATCTTGTTCTGACTTTTCATTGGTTGGATGTCCTTAAATGGTGCTGACCCAATAGACTTGATGAGGTCTATACTTAATGCATCATACCACTGTCTAACTAAACATGAACATGCTGGTTTATGAGTTTGAACCAAGCCCTTCTTACTTTCCCCTGGCTTTCTTCAAACTGTGAAAACTGTACTGTGATGACAACAAATTTGATATAACATCTTTAGTCTGCAATTTTCTTAACTGAATTCATCTATCCGTTCCTCTGTCCTTGTAGCTCGATCGAAACCTATTTTTATAGATTGTGCAAATAAGTTCTTGGGTTATAGTTCGGCAAATATCTCTTAAGTCAAAGCTGACCATTGTAGTGAGAAATTATCTTTTGAGGACTTGCCCTGATTGTTTACTTTCAAAGAACCTGTCTATATATTTGAATACCTTGTACTTGTGCATCAAAGCTTTTTTTGACCATTGGTAATTTTGATTCATAAAATGCTGCATACTTTCATTCTTTCTTTCTCTAGCATCTATGTTTGTTAAGTTGTCTCTGAGATTTGCTTTCTGATATCTGTCATGCTTCACAGACATGGCTGCTGAACAAAAAACATGACATTTAATATGTATAGATAAAGAGAATTCAATAATTAGCCATAATATATAATTCACATATGTCAGGATGGTATACAAATTGATGGTTGAAGGTTCAGATTTGTATGAAATGGTTTTTGTGAAAACACATGAAAAAGAACTATGACTTATTATTGTTGATGCTGGACTTCTCCATTTATTTATTCTGATAGTTTGATCTGGAATGACATCATAGTTTATATTATGGATAACCTACCCAGTTTTGACATCAAGTTTGTCGTTCTCTTTCTGCAGATTGTATTGCTGCTTAGGCTTGTACCATTGCTTCCATTTAACATGCTAAATTACCTCCTATCTGTTACTCCTGTTGGCATTGGGGAGTATATGATGGCTTCCTGGCTGGGAATGATGGTATGCTTGACAAGCACAATCACCTATTTCAAGAGGTTACCTAGGCACCAATTTAAGAGCATAAAATCACATTGTTATGCATTACAAGTTATCTTCACCATTATTTATTGCTATTAAGTATCAATTTCTAATCCTGGAGAAATAGAAAAAGTCATGCTTTTATTTGTATACATATATTTGTCTCTTTCTTCTTTTAGAAGGAAATCACATATAGTTCCCTTTTTGCAAAAAAGTATTTATTTTGCTGTCTTTGAGGATTTGAATTAATTATTTTTCTAGTATGATCTATTTTGAACTATAACGTTATTTCCATTACAAGCTTCTTAGCCATTACACTTGTTATCATACCATGCTAGATCTAGTTACCTGGATTTAGCACTGTTGTGTTTGTGAACATGTCTAAGTCTTGGATCTTATTGATTTTTAAAAATTCTTCCATGTGGAGACATAAACACGGGTCATATTTATTCTCATTTCTGAGTGTTGGAGGCAGGTACTCTGGGATAAACTAAGGGTCTGGATAATGTAATGTTAGAGTGCATGTGTCTATGATTTATATAGTTTTCTTTAATTTAGACACCCAACACTAATACAACTATGCTGCTTGTCGTCAGAGCTATAGGTGCTAAAAATAAGAAAATTTTCACTAGCTTTATTCTTTTCTGAGAGAAGTAGCTGCTGTTTTGTCCTTCAATTGCCTTTTTGGACATCTCGAGTCACTTTTTACTTTATTATATTTATTGGATAATTCCTATACTTTGTTAGAATATCATGTTGGCTTCTGCTTGTGGATTTTGGCCTCTTGTTTGTTGTGTAAAGCCTCTTGTTTCTTTTCTTGCAGAGTCTTATGGTGCCTTTTATATATACTGGCTGTTTTTATGCCTTGAAAAACATTGTTTGGAAGAAGCTTGTGATCCAACATTTTCGTCAGTACTGGATGACTACTGCTGCAATTCCTTTAAATGTCAAACTTGCCATTGACAGCTAAGAAGTTAATCATATGTGCCACTTTGCTTTAAGAACATCTGTAGTATCAAAGCTGTCAATGTCTCTACTCTTTCCTGATCTATCTTCCATCTTAGTTCTAGATGATTTTAGGATATATTGTTCATTTCTCACCCTTCTGGTTGCTGGACTCTACTATAGTCGAGCTCAGTAGTTTGCTTACCTAGAGTAGGAGCCCGTTCATTTCTCTGCAGTTCTCTTTTTTTGTCACTGTTGTTTTTGCTACATGGAGGCCTACCATTCTACTTCTAAATCATCTTCTAGCAAATATTATCTGGACCTGTAACAAACTCCTTCGATACTGAAAGGACACTTGGCAATGATACTAGTGCCTGGCTAGCCAAGAAGATCTTCCATAGTGAGGATTTCGTATGCATGCAAATATAACAGCCATAATCATATATAAACAGAACCTTATGTTCAGCTCGATGTTTAGAAAAGCTAGAGAAATCTAGACATCTGACCAGATAAATGAAACACCTCTCATTTTGGAATTAAAATCTCTGAAGTATTCCTTTGATGATTAATCCTAATGTTTCCATGTTCCTGCACATCTGTGCGGCCCAAAAGTTCCATTATGATCCTTATTAGCTTGTGGTGTAGATTTTCAAAGATACTAACAAACTATTCCTGAGCACATTACCACTCTTTGACCATATACTAACAAAGTATACCTGAACACATGACCCCTCTTTGACCATTTCAGATTCGTAATTCTCCTATTTTTTTTTAGAACAGTTTTGCATTCTTTTGTCAACTGAGTCTTATTTGCTTCATTGTAATTTCCTCAAACATATCTCTTTCTAATGACGAAGCACTTAAGTGACATGGATTTGCCTTGTATCAACAGTCTCCTATTAAAAGTTTCAGAAAGTATATCATGTATAAGAATGGCAAAAGCGGGAGTTGATTTTGCATCCATATGTATAGGGATGCCATTTGTGCTAAAATCCCTGCCATCAATATGCTTCAATTACTGCATTCACAAGCTTTGCTAATGTCCACCTTAATAAGCATGTTCCTGTTAGGGGTTTGAAGTCAATTTACTTTTAGTTTCCTAGGTGAGCTATGTATTTTCTGAGACATCTTTCCCCTCAGGTTTTTAAAGCCAGTACTAGTACCTGTGTCAGTCTCTGGTCGGCATGGTAATGCCATGGCATGTGCACTTTCTGCCACATGGCATGGGACGAGTGGCAAGGAGAGGCAGAGCTGACCACAACCGGCATGTGCCTACCCATGGCACCAGCATGGTGGGCAATACTGTGCTTGCCCTTCATAATGCATGCTGTTCCCCTATGATAAGTTTTGAAAGTAACAACCTCAAACAGTTTAGCATAACTTTAGTTACAGTTTTATACTTAACATTACAAGCTTAATTAGTCTATAATCCTCAACATCCATAGGAGGATTTTTTTCTTTCATACAAAAGTAACATTTGTGGGATTTGCACCTGCAGCAAGGTTGCTATTTCAAATGTCGCTAATGATGAGTCAAATTCTTCAGATGAGGAGGACATTGGGTTCAGGCACTTTATCTAAAGACAGCTGTTCAAATTCCTTTTTTGTCTTCCACTTTGCGAGTAAATTGTGATGCCTCTCCAAACTTCTATAGCTTCTTCACAGAACCTAGTTGAAAACTGGACATTGTCACAAACAGTCATACTTATCTCTTGAGCTTGTTAATAGGTTAAACCAGTTTTTCAATTGATTGGTGATGAAATTATGCCCCATCAAGATCTGCCCATTCCTGCTCCATATGCTATATTTTTTTCTTATTCTTCTTTGGACAGTAATATTTTCTATACTAATTGCCTGCTTGGAACCACTAAATTCTTGATTTACCTCTCCTTAATGTTTCCTTGTATTGAAAAAGTGCACTTCTAGGAGAAGAAAGTTTTCTTAGCTGTTTGATTTCCTCTGGTATATGGCCTCTCTGCTCATCCATAACCATCAGACCCATATATGGTATTTATATATATGAATAATCTTCCCTGAATATCACCTCTTTCCTTTATCCATTTTTTAAGATTTTCTTTAGTTTTACCAGACCTTGACTGAACTGTATTCCAAGGAAGCCCCTGCAGAACCCTTCCAGGCATCTCAAATGATTTTAGTCATATTCTTGTCTTTCGACCGGATTCTTTCGAACCGAGAAGGTCCATGCATGTAAGACAACTAAAGATCACGATACAATGACCAATCTGTTAGCAGATCTAAGATGCCTAAATTATGAAAAGCTCACTCTAGCTTAAAATTTCTTTCATGCTACAAAATGTTTTCTTTTGGTTATGTTATATAATTGATTTTCATAATTGAGATGATATTTCTTGCTTTCTGCTATTTTTTGCTTTCTTCTTATTTTCCATGGAATACTTGATTTATTTTCTTTTCCTTTGTAACTTACCTTTACCCTTCTTTTGCATCTATATGTTAGTTTTGTTGGTCTAAAATCAATATCTTCCTTTAATAAATGATAATAATCTAAAGGCTAAACCTAAATCAGTGTGATTTTTTTTATTGTTCTAATCTCCCTTGCACTTCCTATGGTAACTTTTTTCTTTTCTTTACTTTTGTGTTCTACATATTACTTATCATCAATTTTAATATTCCTCAAACAGCATTTGAAAATGTAGAGGATCAGGCAAATGGAATGAGTCTAACATTACGTATCTCTCGTATTGCTCCCAATCTGATTTTAAGATACTTCTGTAAAGGCTGTAAACATTTAATGATTACAAAGCCTTTATGTTCATCATGAATTGAAATGCTGATGTAGTGCTTTGGTTCCATTTGTAGCCAATTACTCTTGCATTAGTATATGTTGGAACAACTTTAAAGGATCTAGCTGACGTGACACATGGATGGAGTGAGGTTTCTACTGCTCGTTGGGTAAGTAGTGTTCACCTTCCATCATCACCATGCATGCACAAGCACTCTCTCTCTCTCTCTCTCTCTGTGACACACACAAACACAGAGAAACACATGCGCACACACACAGGGACGCATGTGCACACATAAATAAATTCTCTTTTATTTCCACTATAGCTCAATTTAAAGCTCATCTCAAGGCTTGCATGTTGCAGCAATTCATGTCCAATTTCTAATACTAATTTTCGTTATTGGTTTTTGTTTTGAATTGCTATATCTTATATTTTCATGTATTCCAATGTCCATGATCATCATTATCCAATCATTTTTGCCATCAAATATTGTGTGCGTCAGCTACTAGAGTACAACTCATGGTCTACCAAATTGGGCTGAACTGCCCGATTCACCCTGTACCGGCATGGAACCGGCATAGTTGGAAAATAGCGTGCCTGGTTCGGAGCGGAACCGGTTCGCTCCCCTCTCCCCCTATTTAATATTTTAAAAGGCTTGAATCATGGTTTGTTGAGCCAGAGTGAACCGCATGGTTCACCCCATACCGAACCGGTAGCTGACCGGCATGGATCCCGGTACCGGTTAAGCTAACCTTGGTACAACTCTATATCTAGAAGGTTTCGAAAAAGATTTGAGCAGACCTTATGATTGGTTGGCACACCTTTAGAAATTGATTCCCTATTCCCAGCCAAGGCAAACTTAGGCAATGGACGATTGTTCTATAAACACTAAAAGGCTAGTCAGCCAGTATGCTGTCTACTTTGTTGTCACAATGCAAGCTATTCACCATGGAGTAACTCCATAATTCCACTAGACTGGAATACAGTTAAAACAAATGGGAAGGTGGACTACTTTTGTTACGGGGAGTTGCATTCATTTCTAAGGTACAAATGAACCATGAGTCATAGGAGTTTTCTAGACACATCGTGGTTAAAAATAACTGTCATTTTAATGGTATCATAACTTAATGTCAAGACCATCTTTCTAGCCTCTAGCATGGGGTTAAGTCAAAGGACCGATCCAATAGTCAACTAACAATTTGCTGTGGATCTAAAACAGAATGAAATATACTATATTTGATTCAAGTAATTCTGGGAGGCACTTGCTGAGGAGATTTGCATCTATAGTCTAGTCATTTCTAGTATTCCCATGAGTAATTTCTGGATTTAGACTCGGAACCGATTTCATTCTTAATTCCCATTACATTTCGGTGGGTCTAATCTTGCTAGAGGTAAATCCATTAGGTTGGTTTGTGAAGTCTTAGATGATTATGACCCAACCCATTGCATGCGAGGTCTGAACCAGGCCATGATTGAGTTTAGGCCTATCTAATCACAACAAGAAATGTCTACGATATCTATGCTTCATGAGCCATTCAGTCTGTTCAATAACATAAATTGCCAGTCTAAATTAAAATGAATTGTTATATGGGATTCTACGGTGGGTATTTTTTATAGAAACTGATTTTTAATAAAAGTTGATAAATGGGCAGGTTGTGGCCCAACATCACAATGTATGCATTCATTTTTGGACCTCAATTCAACACATTGGGTGTGCTTTTTGGGTATGGATGAGTCAACTTCGATTGATCAGACCTACTTGCACCCCTCCAAATTCTGAGATTTGCATGTATAATCTTGTATATTTGCATTTCGCACAGATGCTGTTTCAAATACTTTTTTTATTGCACAAATGCTGTTGCAGCTTACACCATTAGCAGCTGTGTTACAGTCATTTAACTATAGTTATAACTTATAACATGTCATAAATGACATAATTACCCTTGAATAAACTGTTGAGCAAAAAACTTTGTAGGGAATTTGACCTTCCCCTTTCTTGCATCCAGTCATTCACGATCCACCTTCCTTCCAAGGAGCTTCACTTTTTGGACCACATGAATCCCCTAACCAACCTTCAGATCTGGCAAGCAGTGCTGCCAGATTAATGCATCCACTGCTTACTTTCCCTCCTCTTCCCCCGATCCATGATCCTCTAAAAATCACTGCACCATCTGCTGCCTCAGCTCCCGCAACCCCACTGCCATCATCACCACCCCCGTTGCCCTTTTCACCATGGTAAACAAACAGTTTCCATCTGCCTCCACATCCTCACCATGCTCCAGCCAAAACATCACCCCCAACACTATAGGTTCTATTAGAAGACCTCTTGCGCGTGGATCTTCCTAAGATGCCATCATTGTTGGTCCTCTAGCCCTATCATGGCTCCCTAGGCTGGGGGTGGAACTAGCATTGCCTTAGCCGGTGGTGGCAGTGGGACACCCAAGATCTCTAGCTAGTGGAGGGGCAATGCGAACTTTAAGATTTAAGTAATTGTGCTTGAGTCACAATGAAGCTTTCCCATCACATCACTGAGCTCCCAATTGGCTAGGGAAGGAGGAAGATGCAATGAATATGGCTACAAGTGAGAAACCTTAGAGAGGGATGGATTAGTGAGAGGGCATGTGGGCCATGCAAGGGCAAATGCGTCATTTCCATTAAAACAGCAAGTTCTAAAAGCTTTCAAATGGATAGTTAATCGGAAAGGCACTCACACGAAAAGAATATTTAAATTACATCAGTGCGAAATATAAATTTGCAGGGTTATATTTGCAAAATTCCAAAATTTGAAGGGTTATATATGCAAAAACCCCTTTAAACTTCTCTTCAAACCATTATTATGGACCTTGATTATCCTTGTACCTTCTTGGATCTGCTCCAGTTTCTAGTTGTTATAGTCAAATTATACAAAATACTAGCTAAAGCCATTAACTTTTTTGACTCCATACCTAACATTATCTAATCTTGTTCAATGGACTTGATCTTAGGAACTTATCAAATTGATGAAATAGATGGAATAATCAATAAAGTTTGTTGTTTGTGTTATTCTCATTGAAAGAATCTTTTAAAACTAAATAGTAGCTTGATATTGACAAATTTTTATTATCATTTAGGTCAAGAATATTATCTTAAGAATAAAGTGAATTTCAAATGGTATTGTTGTGAGCTTTTATTTTCAAGTGGTCTAATAAGATTCTACCATACCACTCCAAAAACTTTAACTACGACCATAAATTGCAAGCACTATTTTAAGCATTGGATGGTACTAGGTAAGGTTTTAAATCCCGTAGGATGAAGGTG
This sequence comes from Phoenix roebelenii, assembly GCA_025769935.1. NCBI lineage: Eukaryota > Viridiplantae > Streptophyta > Magnoliopsida > Arecales > Arecaceae > Phoenix > Phoenix roebelenii. Next base: position 4,193,855 of record JAOXJJ010000195.1, read on the forward strand.
CCCCAATTTTTTCATGGAATGGGATGCCCCAATGTCCCATCTTGTCCCGATAGCAGTCCCGACCAAGAGTCGTATAGGTACCCTCCGTCTCTCTCCCCTTCTTTCCTTTCCTTTTTCTTTCTTTTTTTTTTCTTCTTTCTTTCCATTCTTCCTTCTTTCCTTCCTTTTCCCTTACCTTCCTTTCTTTCCTTTTTCTTCTTCTCTCTTTCTTTTCTTCCTTCTTTCCTTCATTTCATTCTTTTTTCTTCTCTCTTTGTTTCTTTCCAATTTTTTCTTCCTTTCACTTTTCCTTTTCTTCATCTTTCCTTCCTTTCTTTTTTCTATTTTTTTTTCTTCATTCCCTGCATGGATGAGTTTCAGAGTTTCGACCCCGTCCCGGTCCTATTTTCTCACGAGAATAGGATAGGATAGCCGAGATGGCCCCCTATCCCATCGGGACTTAAAACCCTAGCATCAGGAATACCATATCAATAGGGAACCAATATTTGCTACACCTCATATGAGTGCTAGTGCCAAAAAATGTGCCATATGGAGATTGTAATGGTTGGGTACCAATAAAGCTAAGGAAACTGCTAGAATGCAAGAAATTCCAAACTTTTCTCACAACTCCATTTCATATTAATTTAGATGTTCTCTTCTTTCTAGACCCTTTGTCAAAGATTCTATCCCAATAATTCCTTAGATATTCGTTGCATATGCCCATGCCATCTTAATTGGCCTTAATTGATGAAAACACACTACACTTCAGCAGCCTCAGATTTTTAATGTACATGTTCATGCCATCTCTGTGTTCATCATCACTTTGTTTATCATATAACGCCCATACATTCTCTAGTGCCCTTTAGGCCATGAAAGGATGCAATGGTCACATGATTTCCAAAGCACCTCTTCATCCTCCCAACTCTAATTCTGTAATATGTCTTCATCAATCACTCCATTCTTTGGTATAATAGATCCGAGATAACAAAACCAATTACACTGTAGTCTCTGTAGTCAAAATTTGTTTCAGGCCTCATTTTCATTTTTATTTTTTACTTGCTTTGGGCCTGTTTGGCATTGCCATTGTTTCTGTGTTCTCCTTCTTTACAAATTAGTGAAATACATGGATATTGATGTTTAAGATAGCATTTGCATAAAACTTCTGCTATTCCCTGCTTCTATTTTCACTTTTTTCCAAAGCAGTTAATATTTGCTACCAAAAGTTCAACAAACAATTTAAAGAAACAGAAGGGTTTCATCATACATGTTGTTCAGTTTAGTTTATTTTTCTTCTTGGGTTTTTGAAAACAAAAAACAACACGAAAACCGAAGCAATACCAAACAGGCCCTTTGTATTTTGATTGCTTTGTTTTCAATGTACTTACTTTTAAGTCCTTAAATCTTAAGTCTTCCCATTAGCCAACATTGAATCATCTATAAATAATTATGGAATCTTTAAAAAAGTTTGGTATAGCTTGTTAAAGTACTCTAATTTAATGTGACATTTAGTTGTCCGAAAACTTGCAACCATAGCCAAGCATGTTTTTTCTTATGTACTTTTGGAAGCAAAATTCTTGAAAGGTCCAGTAATAATTATCTATATCAAATTACGATATGCATGGATTTCATTGTTAAAAATGCCATTGCAGAGGTCATTTGTTTGACATTATGTTTTGACATTTTCCTTGTTTAATAATGGATGCAGGTCCTTATAATATCAGGGTTTTTAATATCAGGTGAGACTATTGTCATATGCATTCTTATTCTTTCACCATGTTATTATATATCTATGATCGTTCAAAAAATAAAAAAAAAAAGAACCATTAAAAGGAGAAGCTTGCTAAGATCTATAAAGAGACATGACATAGCATACCATGCTTGCAAGTCCTTGCAAAATTATACTAACTTTCTGGCCATAAGAACTGTATCATGCTTGAGGCTAAAGCAAAGGATTTCAGTGTTATAAGATTTATGCTAAAATATTTAAAAAAATAATTTGAATGCTTGATTTTTGAAATTAGTGCTTGATATGATATCACAAACTTGAGCTGGTGTAATATAATTCAACACATACTAATCAATTTCTTTGGTAACTGTAATCATTGTATAGAGAACAAGTTTTGAGTTTGGATATAGTATAGCAATTCCCCACCTGTAACCCTAATCACGATCACATCGCTTTCTTTTTATTAAATAACATTACATGCATGCACTCATGATTTCTAATTCTACAAACTACTGAACAAATTGTGTATATTACTAGCTTTACTAATCATCATTATATCTTTGCGTGTCTATTAGCATATTATGACTCCCAATGGAATACCTTTTGAAGTTTTAAGGTTAAGGGCATCTTGCTATCAATGTTGCATGCCAACTCCAGCCAAATATTCTTGTAGTTGGCCCTCTCATGCTGTGACTGGGATCAAATGTTATAGATATAAGGGACAAAAATTGACAAGGAAAAGAAAAAGGCTCTCAGTCCTGTTTATTTATTTAAATTTTGAAGTGTGTGGCATTATTAGCTGAGACTGTCTTAGAATTTGTGTTTCTGATGCAGCTATCCTTATGGTATGCATTACAAAAGTGGCAAAGTCATCCCTAGACAAGGCACTGGCTGAGAATCCAGAGGTGGAGAGCATCCTAGTCACACCTCGACTTCCGGTTGTCTCCACTCCTACCCCAGACCTACACCAACCTCTTATAATCAAGATTGACCCTTCAACTGATGAACACAAAAGTTAGATTCCTTATTTCTTTGTAAATTTTTCCCTCAACAGTTTCTTCAATATGATACAGGCTAGTACAAGCATCATGCATTTGAGGCAGCAGTATGCTTTCTGGGGCTAGTCTCATTCTTGTATGATGTAGGCTTTTCTTTCTTTTTTTGCCCCTTAAATACACATCAGATGAATATACAAATGTACCATGTTACCTGAAAGCAATGAGACATGGTGCAAGTATGCCCTTTTTGAAGTTATGTAGCTAAAACCTTTTTATTTTGGATATGTAAAAGGTTATAAATAGGGACAACTTCAGGTAATGCGCTATAATGCTTGTAAGAACAGGATAAAAGAAAAATGGTGTTTAAGTACATCAGGTAATTATTCACCATTCTCTTCTACTGCAGTTAGCCGCTTTGTCATCAGAGGTGACCTACAAGTGGTTGTACCATCCAAACCAAAATCCGGCACCCTTCATGTTGAAATTTGGCATCTTCACATTGAAATTTGGCATCTCGGAGTTCTTTGGCCATTGTGAACCAAGGGGAGTCTGGGGTAGTCTTGAAGTCTCTCTCTCTAATCTCCTTTCCAGTGGATTTTAGAATTATTCAACCATTGTGAACCAGGGGGAGTTTTTTTTGGTTGAGGGATGGTCCGCATCTCTCTATTGCAGTAGAAGATTTTCACCGTCCTTTTGCTGCCGTCGCTAGGCTCCACTTTAGAACTGTCGGTGGCTCCTACACTACATTTGTAATAATTCAGACCTTCGCTCAAAATGGTTAGCTGGAAGATATTTTTTGGTTCTGTATAAGTATCTAAGATCTCTTCGGCGAATAACCGATGTGGGACTAAATACACGTCCGCACGAGTCTTCATATACTTATCTCATTCAAGTTAGACGTCGGACTAAGGGTTCAAATCTATTCAAATCTAATCACAAGCCCTACGATCAACCTGTGGTCGGTCTCTATGAATCGGTATTGCAATGTCCCCTAGTCCGGGTTGAGTTCACTTTAATACCATTTGTAGCAACTCAAGATTTTACCCAAACTGGCTAATCGAAAGGTATTTTTTGAGTTCCTTCGTCCTGTATAAGTATCCAAGATTTCCTCAGCAAATCACCGATGTGAGACTAAACACACGTCCGCACGGGTTTTCAAATAATTTTGTAGCCTTTCTTTTTGCTACATTGGAGCAACCAACATTTTTGAAGAATTTTTTTCCCCAGCCTTTCTTCCCATGGCCCCAGCTCCAGCATTGCCCATGAATGGGCCCAGCCTCAACTCTAGCCCTGCCTAGGGTTGTCAAATGGAACCCAACCAAAACATAACCCATTTGTTAAATGGCCCAAAAATGTAAAATCAAGCTTAATCTCTTTATTAGGGGCATGTTTGGGTATTCCTGCAAGAACATATTGCAAGAATTAGAACTATTGGCCCACCCAGCTCGCATCAAGGGCCCGCCAAAGTTCTAGTCTAAATTCCAATCTGTGAGCCTATTGCTACGTAGGAAGAAGCAAAGATTTATAAAGGATTTTTTTCTTCCCATAGGATTCAAGCTGGGAGAGTGTTGAGTTGACAAGGAGATTATCTAAATAGGCTCTAAATAGATAACTTGACCCGGTCCGCATAACTCGTTTAATACATAGGTCAGAATCAGGTTAAATAGGTTTTAAATATATTAAAAAGGTTATAAATAGTGTAAACAGGTTTTACATGATGGGTCGTACTTAGATCAATCTAACCCAACTGCTAAATAGATTGAAATAAGTTAAATGGGCAAGGATTCTAAGCCTGAACACAACTCGTTCAATAAATGGGTTAAATTGAGTCTATCCATTTATATCCCAACTTATTCAACCAACCCCTCCATGATTACCTTAGTGTCAATAGGGCTAGAAATGGGCCCAAGCCAGCCTTAGCCTCACCGTACTAAGCTAGCTTCAGTTGGGGCCTTAGGCCAGGATCAAGATTGCTCAAATCAAGCTTGGTCCTAAAAATAAGGCCCGATCAAATATCATGCCATGCTTCGGCCAATGCTTGGCCTAGCCTAGGCTTTCCTCAAAGCTTGAGCTCGATTTTTGGCTCAAAATCTGAGCTCGGAACCCAGCTTAATCCTCGCCCAAATTCGTTATTAAGATGGAGTCTTCTAGGTTAGGTCTGAGCATTTCGGACCAATCAGGTCAAGAATTTTGAGTCAATCAAGCCAATTCGGGTTAGGCCAACCTTTTAGTCTAAATAGACTTATCCAAGTAGGGCCCATTTGAGCTTTGACCGGAGCTTGGGCTTTGGCTTTCGAGCCAGGGTCAGGCATGTCACCTTGCCCAATTCCAACCCTAGGTATCAATCTCTCTTCTAAGCCCTCTTCTATCCTATTCCATTGCTACCCAACGTCCCCTTTTTCCTCTGCCCCGCTCCCACCACCTGCCAACGGAAAAAGAGAAAAAAACCCTTCCACTTCCCTCAAACCTCCTTGCCAACCTAGATCGTGATGAAGGTGATGTTGGTCAATAGCAATTGCATTAATTTTTAAACCTACCGCTACCCTTTTGATACCTTCTTCCTCCTCCTTCAACATGTTCTACTACAAGTTTTACTAAAAACATTTTGTTGCCACTCCTCTACCCATCCTTAGAAATGAACCATGACCTTTTTCCATAAGCCGCTCTGATTGAGCCCATATCAAACTGACTACTAAGGGGCCTACCAAGAGCGGCATCAAACAAGCTTTAAAATCGAAGAAGACCCTGACTACAAAGATGACTTGAATATCTATTTGAGCTGAGGAAGTGAGTTGGATATGCTCTACATTTTTCTTAAAAACTATATGTGACTTTCTTCTTGTTATGTTTGATAAATAGATTTTTTATTCAAAATTATTTTTTTAATTATTTCGGATCATACCTTATTAGATTTTAACTAGACTTATATTTCAAGTATGTGTTCTAGGGTCTAGGATCCTAGAAAAATTAAAAATTAGAAGAAATAACATCAAAACTTGAGAAAAAATGAAAATATAGAAAAAAATACTAAAAAAATAGTGAATAAACACTAGATTGGCATATTGCAAAACACTTTTTATTGGTTAGCTACCTATATACAAGTAAATCACGCGGGCCTGAGATTGCGTTGTGACCTCTGGAGAATGCCTTACATTGTTGATTCCAAGAGTCGATGTTCGTGGAAGAGAAAAAAAAATGAGCTCTAAGGATTTGTTTCGATAATCAAGTAGGATTTAGACTGAATTTTCTGTTGGATTCGTGGACTGAAAAATCTATTTAATCATGGCCTATATTAATCCAATACCTTTGAATCATGTAGGAAAACAAAAACAAAAAAAGACCTCCCTGAATCTTTGTCTTCTTATAGATGAACAAGCCTATAGGCTAGGACCGGGCATTCCTATTGGATATTCATGCAGAAATATCTAAACAAGCCATAAATGTTATCAAGACTATGGGCGGATACACGTTAATAATGACTCTCTCATCGCCACTCAACATCGAGGAGTCTCTTTATTTAACATAAATTCAAAAATAAACTGGATCCATCTTCGGCCGATACAAATGATGCATTATTGCGTTATCTAAGCAAGATCATCAGGGGAACAGAGTGTATGCCCCAACCATTTGTTCATCCTTCCTTCTTTCTTCTTCTTGTTCTTCTTCTTTTCTTCTCCTTTTTTTTGGTTTTCTGGTAAAGACAATAGGAAGAGGGGGGGGGCCTCCACTGGCCCTCCCTTCCATCAGAGAATGTTCGATGCGAATAGAAATTTTTGCTCATACCCTCTCCGACCCGTGGGCTATCCTACGTGTGTGTACGTCATCCCAACGCCACCTCAGTGCCAACTGGACTAGATGGCATACCACCAAGCGTGTCCAGACGGGAGGCATCCGGTCTTCAATATTTAATCGATGCCCGCGCGTTTCGAACCTGAACCGCACCGGTAGAAACAAAGCTTTGTTCCAACCGTGCTACCACCTTGGTGGCTTCATCCTCCTTTTGGGCGTGTAGATGTGCCGCAGGTTGCTGGAATAATGTATCTTTTTCTTGTTGGAATGCTAACCATGAAACAGCAAGCAGAATGAAGGGCAAGAACATGTTTGGCTATTCTCATGTGGTACAAAGGGGGTATCCAGAAGCCTACCAAGTCACTTCCTCTGCAAACCTCTGATGATTTTGAACAAAGATCATGGCAGTCTTGGCAGCTGAGTGATGCCCAAAATCAGGATGCAAGAGTAGAATTCTTGATGATTTCTTTGCCAACTTCAAAGAATGGGAAATCCAGATATTTGGCCTGAAATATGAGGGCAACTGAAGATATGACATATCTTAATAAAAAAATCGAATTTGTTGTTTTATGCATTGATTTGGTATTAGTGAACTAAAATATCAATGATGAAATACCAAAGATGTCATGGGACCCGTTTATACTGCAGAAACAAATAGCCAAATATAAAGACAACATCTACGAGTGCTTATAACCAATACATACTGGTCTCGTAGCCCAACGATATGCAAGTGAGGGTTATTAAGCAGTAATTTTTTTCCGCAATGGACTGCAAATGACACCATCAAAATGACTGGTAATGAGTCCTTTTCATAACAGTTTCTATGAATAGATTGCAGACCACCTGCAGAACCTTGATAATGACGTTATGATGTTACTAGCAATAATATTATGTATGCACCCTTAAAGTACAGCTGAAAAACTCAAGCTATGAGTCCAGACCCATTCTGCTCAAGGGAATTTTATCAAGTTTATAGTCAAAATCATCACATCACATGATTTTCTTTTGCACGAGAACAAAATGGAGATAGAGATCTCTGGCAATTTTTTTATGATGAGCCACATAGTTTAGCTTCGGTTCTTTACTGCATCACGCATAAATGCTCTAGATTTTTAAGCGATGTAAATGCTTAAGATTCTGGAAATCACCTGTGCCAAAAAGATAAACCAAATGCCTCAAACTTCCCAATTAACAAAATTTCTATGCAATAGCTGGTCAATAAAACATGTTAATATGCAAAACTCGAGCACCATTGGCTTCAATGAGCTGCCTTCAGCTGGTACGAAGAAGGGCATATGCCAGAGTCATGGGCAAGATTGCCAACCCCTTGCTCTCAAACAGCTCATTTGGTGAATTCATGTTCGATGTCATCAGTTGCCCCATCATTTCTTCAAGAGGCTCACCACACATCTGTTGATGGAGCAAGTAGTGTCCATACCCCTGCACAACCACATTATTTTTCAGCTATAGGCAGTTCACATATCAGTCTGAAAAAATGAAAAGAGATGGATATCTTTTGTTATCTCCATGGACTTTCTCTAGCTCAGAGATGAAATACTGTAAAAATTCTGCAGCAACGGCAGATTGCTAATGCCAGATACAAGACCAATTATCACATTGCCTCATTGGATTATCCTCACATTGTCAGTATGCGGCCTATCCAGTGCGCCTTAAAAAATAGAATATCTAATTCATGTAACTTAACCGTTAGCACATGGCCATATCCATACATTACACTACCATGCAAACAACATAACAGCAAGTACAGAGAACAGATAATTGTGAATATTTATGAACATAGGCTTCATATAGTTATTAAAATTTTTAGGGCTCCTGCAGCAGCAATATAAAGAAACAGCTATTCTTCATCTACATGAATGAATGTATCGGAATTCTCTCTTTCTGCTGAGAAATTAGTATTTCTGTGACCACTCACTCTTTAGCATTTTAGTTGGTTTTATCCCAAAACTTTTAGATGTTTTTAAGTTCACCTGAGGCATGGGTTTTCTCATGAAACTGCTGAACCACTTTTCACAAGCCTCACACCAGATAGCATTAAAGAATTATGCATAGAAACCATATATTTGCAGTAACAGACATATATGGCTCAGCACATGTCAAACTTGTCCAACTACAGGTAAAGCTGGAAATCCAGGTTGCAGATAACCTTTTGACTCTTCAAAGAATATATCTATATCTACACACGCAGACGGATATGTTAGAATAAGTGGCTCATATTAAGTGGTATTCTTATTTGAGTGGTACACTGGTATTCTAACGAAGCGGAGCGAAGCGATGGGATATATTTATCTTTGGGATAATTATGTAATATTTTATTTTACCAGGGATGCTGATAGGGATTGGGACTCTAGGG
>JAOXJJ010000195.1:4222531-4233522 GCA_025769935.1 Phoenix roebelenii
GGCGGGGGGGGGGGTGTTGTTGTTGTTATAAGTGAGTGAGTCCAAAAACCAGAAAATAAATAGAGCAGAGAACTAATAGAGAAAAAAAGAAAGAATCGAATGCTTAATGAAGATGACAACAGCCCATGAAATCCATTTGGAAGATTATTGCGAATTTTGGAGGCATCAATGAACCAGTTGCCCGGTCAAGATTGATTTGTCTTCCTGCCGATTAGTCTGCAGCATAATTAGCTTCTCTATGTATATGAGTAGCTCGAAAAAAATCGAGGTTTGAGATAGTCTGAAAAATTTTATTAGAAAAGGGTTGGAGTTGCTTGCATTAGTTGCCATTAATCTAGCTGATGACTACCTCGGAGTCTCCCTTGAGCAAGGGTTAAAATTGTAGGATATTTTATTAAAAGCATTGCTATGCGGACCTGTAAATAAGATAGAGAAGAAGAGATACCTTATGTGGCCAGTCTAGGTGCCCATGAGCTAGAGGCTATGGATGGGAAGATTGTGGGAAAACAAAAAATGGCCCAAGTTTTATCTTCTTCCTCCATTCCAATGGAGTAAAGCAAATAATTTGATCCTTCAAGCAAATATCTTTCCCTCTAAAAGACCAGAAGAAGAAAAAGAACCATCTAATATGTAATTTCAATTTACCCTTCAACATTTTTTTAGCAAGGCAACTTATTGATGAATAGTTCACTATGCTGCATAAGCTGTCACATTTCTCTGCCCCAAAAACTAGTCTGCTTCTTGTCAGTTTAATAAAATAAAGTTCTCCTTCCTTTCATCAAAAAAAAAAACAAACAAAGAAATTGGTCTCTATTATCATGTTGCAATGATTAGTATAACGGTTTCAAGATCTCTGCTTATAATTGATTATTTAGTATTACAACACTCTATTATAGTACAAATAACAGTCACCTTATTATAATAATCTAATATATGTTTCCAAAATTTAAAATTTTCAATTTTTTTATCAAAAGAAGTTTGTACCATCTTAAAAAAAAAAAATTATGGATTAATTATGCTTTTGGTCCTCTCAATTTAGATCAACTTTTTAATAAATTCCTAAACTTAAAAAAAAAGCTCAAATTGGTCTCTATTATTTTGCAACTATTTTAATATCATCATTTTTCCCAATTTTGTCTACTTTCTCTCACCGAAAATCTCTGCTAATATTAACCGATAATTAAATGGCCGACTACATGGTAGAAACCGCTTAGATAAGTGATTACATGGTCGATTGGTGATGACTTGGCATATAGATGATGGTGTGGCATGATAGATGAAAATTTTTGTTTTGATAATGTGATATATGGATGATACTGTGGCATATTGTTGCCCAACTATGCAGCCCAAGAGTTGGATGAATTTAATTTTTCAAAAACTTTAACTAACTATCCAGCGAAATGTTTGATAAAAAAAATAAATTCCAACAAATGATTAATAAGTAAATGAACTGAAAGTAAAGAAAAACAGAACAAGCAATGTAAAGATAACAAATTTATAGTAGTTTGGTGCCAATCCTACACCTACATACACTTCCCAAGACATTTTAGAAATTTTTCTATAATCAATAACCTAGATTATAGCCCACTTGTTTTTCGGATTCACAACCAAACTCAATTGTTTTTTTCAGGTTGATTAACCAAAATCTTCATCAACTGTTTTCAAAATCAACTCAGTTGATTTTTCTAGGTCAATGAACCAAAACCTTTCCCAAGCCTATACCAAGTTCAATACAATCATATTCAAGATTTGGATGGACTTTTCTTCCAAGTTTAAATTCTTGAAACTTGTTACAGCAAAGAATAAAAAAAAAGTTAATGCTCTTACAATAAATACAGCTCCAAGACAATAAATAATAAATGGAGCTACACTCTATTGGTTGACTTGATTGCTCTTAATGGTGCTTCACCAACTCTCTATGTTGAAGATGTGATCTTTCAGCTCATAATGAAAGCTCTTAAATGATATCTTCTTTGAAGTTCTTTCTTTTTGATTTTCTCTGCTTGGCTCTAGTGGATTTCTCTTTGTAGTGCTTGAGTTTACTTTTTCTTTGGTGTTCCCATGCATTTAATAGAGCCGTTAAGAGATAAAAACAACTATTTAGACAAGTAAGAAAACTAGCCGTTATAGTTGTCAAGCGCAGAGGGGTCGACTCAAGATTTTTAGAAGTCGACTCGCGATCTTCATGAATCATTACGAACTTGCTTCTATTTTTATTGCACTATGTCTTTTGTCTGTGGCACTTATTGAGTTGGCTTTCTTAGTTCAAGTGTCGGCTCTAGATTTTTAAAATTGACTCATTGCTTTCGGGGTCGACTTTTTAACGGACTAAATTTTACTACTCTCTGTTTTTCCACTGTGGCTATTTTGGGGTTGACTCACCTCTTTCTGAGGTCGACACTAGTTTGACTGGAGTCGACTCATGAATTTCATGGGTCGACTTGCCAATGTGATAATTTTATCATATCTCTATCTTTTCTTTGTAGCCATTTTAGGGTCAGCTCGCTTCTGTTTGGGGTCGATTCATGCTCAACTGAAGTCGGCTCGAGTATTTCATGGGTCGACTTATCAATGTGATAATTTTTTTGGTTTTTTATCTGTCCTCTACGACTGATCTAGGGTCTACTTGTGATCCATTAGAGTCGGTTCGTAAAGTTGGATCAGTCAGAGAAAGTGTGTCGAGGTCGACTTGTTGCAAGATTCAGTCAACTCTTGAGGCAGCTCAGGATGAAATTTTCAGTGCTTGTCTCTGAGCTTCCAAAGAATATTCTTATGACCCTTTAGAGTTCAGTTTCTTGCTGTGAAGCTTCATATGAATGATCTTCTCTTGAGAGTGGTTAAAGGCTTTCTTTTTTGCTTTCTAAAATTTATCACTTAAACTAAAAGCAAATAGATTAGTCAACTTTTAACTCAACTGTTTTGCATAATTAAAATCAACCCTTTTGGTTCAACATGTATAGGTGATGATATTGCATATGGGTGATGATGTGGTACATGCTGTAAAATTTTTTGCCCAAAAGTATCCAAACGTTGTGCACCACATCATCACCCATATACCATAAATTACCTTGTGGTTCTTTAAGTTTTACAAATATTTTTACATGATCCTTATAATGTAAAAATCTCTAATCAGGTCCGTTGATTTTCAAATGTGACATAATGCAACCTTTCCAGCTAACTCCTCCATCCTGAGGATGACCCAACCAAGGGGCTTGGTTGTGTTCGAGGGTGGACAGGGAGGAGCGGCGGATAGAGGGATGGGTTAGGGTCATCATGAGGATGGAAGAATCATCAGAAAATGCGACATTAAATCATACTTGAAAATCAAGAGACCTAATTAGAGATTTTTAAACTATAAGGTTCATGTTAAAATATTTGTAAAACTTAGGGAACCAAAAATATAATTTATGATATATCGGTGATAATGCGACACTTAGCAACTAGACACTTTTGACAAAAAAAATTCCAGCATGTGCCATATCATCACCCATTTGCCATGCCATCACCCATATATTGTGTCATCAAAATAAAATTTTCATTTATTATGCCACATCACCACTAATTGGTCATATAATCATCTACTTAAGCGATTTCCTGCCATGTAAGTGGTTAATGCAACAGGATTTTTCAATGAGAAAAAGTGGTTGGAATCAAGAGGAAGGACGACATTAAAACAATTACGAAATAATTAGGATCAAATTTGAACTTTTTGAAGTTTAGAGACTTATTAATAGCTGGACCTAAACTTGAAGGACCAAACATATAATTAACCAAAATTTTATTTATGGCCTCTTTTATACTATTTTTTTTTATTAATTTGAAATATGGAATCTACTGTAGAAAATATTTTTGGTTATCCCATTTCTGATTATGTTTTCTTTTAAACAACTTCTATTATTTCTGAAAAAGTAAATGTGAAAAATTTTAACTTCTATTTTTTTCTAAAAGTAGGTTTTCAATCTTCTCTCCCCATCTCTTCTTTTTATCCAATTTCTTCCTCAACCCCATCACCTCCGCCCAACCATACCAACTTCTTAAGCCTTATTGGTCATTTCTCAACCAATGTTGAGCTTTTTTTTTTTTGTCTCCGACCATGTCGCTGCCTCATCGTTACTTTCTTATTCTACCACATCGCTAGCTTCATCCTCCTTTCTCTCTCTCGTCGTCAACCTCATTGTAAAAAAATATTTTTCATTAAAAATCAGAAAAAAATGTTATTTTTATTTTTTTTAAAAATTCGTTACGTTTTTGTTATAAAGATATTGATATTATACCCGTTATTATTTGAATATTAAATAATTTTAACATCACTGGACGTGATGGACAATGGCCGTTAGCATCAATCGCGAAGTCCATGAACCGTTGTAATGGAATAACGCTATTATTCAAGCCTTCAATCTCCCACGCCTTGCTTTCTCTTGCGTTCACTGCACTTCCCAGGCCATGGCGACGCGAGGGCCGCGAGCCGAGGCCGGGAACAAGATTAGGGCTTTGGAGATGGAGAAGATGAGCTTGGAGCAGCTCAAATCCCTCAAGGAGCAGTCCGATCTCGAGGTCAATCTCCTCCAGGACAGCCTCAACAAGATCCGCACCGCCGCAACCCGCCTCGAGATCGCCTCCACCGCCCTCCACGATCTCTCGCTCCGTCCCCAAGGCATTCCTCACATCTCTCTCTCTCTCTCTCTCTCGAAGCTTTCTTCTTTGATTCTTAGAAAAGTTCGCTCGGATCTTCTGTAGGGAAGAAGCTGTTAGTCCCTCTCACGGCGTCTCTTTACGTTCCTGGCACCCTCGATGACGCCGATAAAGTTCTCGTTGATGTCGGGACCGGATACTTCATCGAGGTTCTTCCTCTGTTCCTACTCTTTTGATAAAAATTCCACCTTTCAAGTTCCTTAGTGTGTTTTTGGGGTGTTTGTATTGATAATTTAGAATCTTTAGCAATGCTGATTAAATCTAGGGTCGGGATGGACTATGGAGAGATTTCTTGTAGATATCACTACATATTTGCGACATTGTATGTTTGCTTTTTGGCCCCGAAACTGTGGTGGTAAATTAGGATATTCATAATAAGATAACGTAAAGAGTATATGTTTTGATGCCAGAATGTCAACTCTTCTCCTTAATATCTAAGAAAAAGTGAGGATAGCGAGAGATTTGTATTTTCAACACTGAGAACTATAACAAGGTCAAGCTGACTCTCTAAATGATTTCTTTTCGTATCCATATGTGTAGGTTGTTTTGGGCATTGATGAGAATATGCCTTTTCAATCATTTAAAATGTGGGAACGTCATTACTACTTGCATTTATTCGGTCTGGTGAAATGCTTATTGGAGAATGTGATCACTCTAACGCTACAATTTCAGAAATGACGCAAACAAATGTAGCTTTAAACAGTTTGCTTCATTCTGTTGCTTCCCAGCATCTGCTCTCTAATAACGTTAGGTCTTGATACCAGTTAATCCTTTCACCTAAATAAATTTCATTTTTGCCACCATTGAAAATTGCCAAATTTCTGTTTATGACATTCCGAATTTCTTGACTGTTGTGCTTTGTTTTTTCAGGCAGCTAATGATGTCATCCATTTTGATTGTAATTTAGCTGTTCCTTGACTGTGCCAATACTTTTGCCATCCCTTCCCTTTCATCTCGATGGAGAAGCTATTGATGATGGACCTATACGCAATTGTTGATACTAGTCTTCCATTGATGCCAAACTTTAATATGCCTCTATCATACTGTACCAAATCTTAGGATACCAAAGTTGTTTCATCCACTTCAGTAAGCAAATGGCGAATTATTTCCTTGAGATAGTGGCCCATGATGTGCCTCACCACTGCACGTATGGGATTATAAAGAGAAAAAAAGATCTTCTATTGTAACTTACTTGATAACTAGTTTTTCTTAATCATAGTCTTCTTTAGTTCCATTCCTAAATGCTTTTCACTTGCTTATTTCTAGCTATGCCATCTAATCATCTCATGATGTTTATCGGAGTAACGCTTGGATGAAGATGATGATAATTACTAACATTAATTTGTATGGTTATTCTGTATTTTAAAGTTGGATTTTCAATTATGTATGGATAACTATACAATAAACAGATTAGCTACTTACTCCATCAACTGCCTTCCTAAGCTAGGTCTTCACCTCCTTGCAACTTATGTGTATGCGAATTGCCTAGGTGATTGGGTAATCAGATGCCTAGACAGCTTCGCTGAATAGCCTAGATAGGCTTAGGTTCTATTTTGCTGCTCATAAATTGTCAAGGCGCAGAAGAATGGCAAACTCAAGTGTAAGAAACTATAGTTTGAGTAATAGTGTTTATCTTGACCAAAGCTGCTGGTACAGGAATGAGATCTTAGCAACTGCAGTTGTTTGGTTTGTAGGTTGCAACATTGACATTGTGTCAACTCAGGTCAAGTTCTAGTTACAAACTATAGTTCGAATGCCTTAGTGGTAATGCCTTTTATTGTTGGTCTGGTTAATGAATTAAATGCTCATATTTATGTTAATTATAAAATAATCAATTTATATATGTTGATCATGAAATTGCAAGGGAAAAAACAAGAAATCCATAATCTGTTTCCACTTGGAACCTACTTTGCTTAGATTGTTGACTCAATTATGTTACCTATTTTGATTAAGCGATTAACTGTGACGGAACTCGTATGTTCTTAGGTGTCTGGCGCTGTTATAATAATGCAATATTGGGAATCGACATAACCCAAAAACTATGCATGCTTGCATCTTTTGTGTGGCTTTAGAATGTCTGGTTCTGGTCTTCAATAATTTCATGTACATACATTTGTTTTGAAATAAATAAATGTCATACATATGTTTCTTACTTTTCGTTTATGAGATTTTTTACATGTAAAAACAATTAAACATCTATAGGTGTTTGACACTAGGATGGCAAGCCAGTCGAGGAATTCATTTTACCTATAGAAAAATATGGTTGAAATAATCTTGATAGGTTATCTATTTCTTTCATAATATATGCCTTATTGTATAATTTCATATATGCATATATGCTTGCCTATGTATTTCATTTGTGCATCCTTCTTGCTTGGCTTTTATGGTTGCTGATTTTACTTTGTTTATTACAGAAAACCATAACTGAAGGCAAGGATTATTGTGATCGGAAAATCAATTTACTGAAGTCTAATTATGAGGAACTTATTGAGGTATTTATCCCCTGGAAACCTTGTGTTTGCATGCTATGCTTTTAAGCCCCCTTGTTATTTATTGAAAGGGTGACAAAGCATTTATATTTTATTAGCTTCACTACCATAAGACAAATTGCACTTGATTTTCTAGAGCTGTGAGTTCTGCATAAAAGATTGAAACCTTAATATAGCAAGTATTTGAATGTGCATCTAACATGCCATTGCTTCATTAAGACATTATGTGTAAAGTTTAAATGGCTAATCCTTTTCATGATTGACAATAATGCTAAATTCAAGGTTGGAAATGGCTAAGTTAAAACACTGGTGCATCTTATTTACTTCTTTTTAACAAGACTATCTATTGATGTGGCTGCACATCTATAAGATCGGGTTTGCACTGCTCTTTAGACATCGGTGGAGGGTTGCTGCTAAATGTAATATTTGAGTTGAGCCCTTTTGTTGGGTCCTACTGTATCAACAATGCTCCTGATTGACTTGAATTGCTCCAGGAGACGGGTTGTTGAATGGGTTCACCTCCACAGGACAAAGTTTACTCAGCCTAGGGTTGGTATGGATGACTGAAAAATGAAAGATTAGACTACAAGAATATGGTAAACAATTCAATGCATGTATGCAGAAACATGACAATCGTGTCAAATATGCACCTGGGAGGTTGGTGGTGGTGGAAAGAAGTGAGGAAACTACTATTTGTCTTTATAGAACCCCCCAAAGGAAAAGATAAAGTAATAGGATAATTCAATGCAAGTACTAAACCTGTGCATGTTTGAGCCTATGACCTATAGAATAAAGAGAGAGGGAAAAAGAGAGGGTTGAGCCAATGATTAAGTTTTTTCCCTAAACCTTGGATGATGTCTACATGAAAAGAGTCTCACCAACCTCCTCTCTCTCTCTCTCTCTCTCTCTCTCTCTCTCTCTCTGTGTGTGTGTGTGTGTCAGAGCTTCTGCAAGATCCTCATATCATTTTGATGGAATTGAAGAATTGATGCTCTCAAGTGGTTAGTGACCTGATCTGTAGGGTAGGGGAGTGGAGGTATTTATAATAGGCATCTCATTTGGTATATGGGGTCACCTATAGGCTTCAATTTTGAAAAGTCTAATTGGGTACTTGGTGAGGTTTGTTGAAAGGGGATTCTAGGTGACAAAAGGCTATCACCACACTTGAACTACAAATGTTGTTGTCAGGAAGCTCGAATTGTAAGGTACCATCCAATCAACCAAGGCTGTTAGGCAGTCCAATTTGTTAAACAAGGTGCCAACGCCAAATTTTGAGTCGACTTTCCTGTTGGATTATGAGGACAACAATACTTACCGTTCGAAGACTTAATTTTCCATAATGAAGTAAAGCTTCTATTTGTGCATGATTTATGCAATTTAGCCTTTGCAGGGCCAATGATCTCTCGTGCCAAAAGGTGGGGCGTCCATAGCTGCCCCTTCTTCGTGGTTGGTGCTACAGGATGAAGTGCCAGCCAAGGCCTTAAAGATAACCCTTTACTTGGCTTGGCTGACCCCCTTTTGGGAGCAGCAAACAAACTAGGCATTGTATTGGGAAGCCAATTCAAAGTAATTTCAGAACCTTGTTTTTTGAGGTTTTTCAAGGTCAATTTATTTTGAGGTGAAGAGTAGCCAAGGGATATTGTGAGCCAAGCATCGTCTGCCCTTTTAACAAGGCCCCTGGTTGTATGGTACATCAATTGTCAAGAGGTCAAACTCTCAATAGTCTAAATTCAAATAGGATAGGGTTCAGGGAACATCACCCGTCAGGTGCTGCATGCCTCTGGGCCCCTGGTCATGTGGTATGCTGACTACCAAGGAGATCTGCCTGAGATTGGCTCAATGCCTGACTAGAAAATATTACTGGAAGTGGATCATGATGTTAACCTGAACCCAATTTCAACCAAACTTTAGGTTAGGTTGGGTCAAAACTGAGAGTTATTTTGCACAATGTATTGTGGGGCGAAGGTGGGGATGGAGAAGGAAGTGGTGAGGGGAAAGCACAGTTCATTTTGGTGTTACCAATTTTAATAATTTGTAAAAATGTTAATTGTTCACATTCTGATCGTAGTTTTTGCTATTTAATAAATTAAAGCAGTATTTCATTAAGAGGGAAAACAACTCTTATCTTTTATGATTTCCTGAAAGTAAAAATGTATCAAAGAAAATTTCTGCATTTCAGCAGTGCTTCTTAGGAACTTGACTTTTCTATACCACCAACATTTTTCCTCCTCCAATCATTCCTCTCCTTCCACCAGTCCGACATAACTGATTAGTATTGCAATAAGCATGAAGGAATAGAATTTTTTTTTCTTCTCTGTTAGAACTTTCAGATTCCAATGCATCATCAATATTCTCATGTATCAATTAGACATTTCTTATGATAGGTATGAAGACATAACACTGCCACTTCTGGTCATGATCCTAGATGAGAATGGTGGAGGAATGATGGTAGGTTGGTATGCAGTCATAAAAAGCATCTCCAACGATGTAACAAATCCTGTTCTGATTTTTCCATGACCATTGGGGTGTGAAATAGTCCTAAATAGTTGGGAAAAGGCTGATGGTTATGGTTATAGTGATGAAACCCATGGCTAGATCATAGGTTTGTGGTTGAACACAAAACAGTTCTTACCTGCTTAAAAAATAAATAATTATATGTCTTACAAATTTAGTGCTATCATCGAAATTTTGATCATGCACTTTAAATGTCCTTTCTAGAACTGGCAAGCCCCTCCTTACTATATGAACTTTCTTCGTTGGATCACAAACTTTGACCATCTAATAATGCAGATGGCTTCCAAGAAGAAAAACATAGCAGATGAAGCAGGAATGATCTTGCAAGCAAAACTCAGGGAATCATCCACAAGTACATGAAAGCACAAAAGTGGCAGCTGTTTGTAAATTCTTGAGATTCAAAGTTGGGCATTTGAATTATAATATTTGGTCCCAAGTAGAAACTTCATTTATTTGTATCAACAATGTGTTTTTTTGTCCCAATTAGTGAGATGCTCCTAATTACCAAAAGAAAAAAAAAAATAGTGAGGTGTTCCTAGAGTCCATTGAAGGCACTGTTGGTTATTCATTTTGGTTAGGTAAAATCGAACAACTAAATACGAGCACTAATATTTCTCAAATAACGTCGCATACACTTGCCGACTTTTTGAAAAAAAAATCTTTTTTTCCTTTGTAACACTTTAGCGTTAATATATTTATAAGAATCAGAAGACGAGATATCTTGAAACTGCAAATTAATGAGTTGATGGCAGCATGAGTGGCTACCTAGATTAGCCTTCCTGTATATATGTGTCACAAAAAAAAAAAAAATCCTTCCCTAATTGATGGCAAAGATAACATAAGGAAAAAGAGGAGGGAGATGGAGCCCGCTTATCATAACAAAGGGAGTTGCCTTGTTAAGGATATAAAGCATGAACATTGGCTTAATGATCAACATTTATATGTTGATCATTAAGCATACTTTCAAGCAAAGATCATATTTTTGATATCTCTTATTAAGCAACCCATGAGTACATGGCCCTAAGAATGGGTGGCAAAATATGATCTGACATGCCATCCCGACCTGTGTTTGACCTGCCATAAATAGATTTTGGTTTGGCCTAAATAGGTTCGGGTCGTAAACAGGTCAACTCATTTAACCTATTTATTAATTGGGTCGGATACATATTTTAGATGTCTGACATGTTTAACTCGTTTAATATATGGGTCGGGTTGGATTAGGTTAAACAGGTTGAGTCGGGATGGGTTGGGCTAAACAGGTCGAGTTGGATCGGGATGGGTTGTTACTTGTTTATT
>JAOXJJ010000195.1:4233622-4244532 GCA_025769935.1 Phoenix roebelenii
AGGTTAAACAGGTTGAGTCGGGATGGGTTGGGCTAAACAGGTCGAGTTGGATCGGGATGGGTTGTTACTTGTTTATTAAACAGGTTAAACAGGTCGAGTTGGATTACCTGTTTATTAAACATGACAGATTCAGGTTGTAATTTTTGACCTATTTAATAAACAGGTCAGATTTAAATTTATGATTTTCTGATCCGACCTGCATCTAACCTGATCCGTTTATATCCGACCCGACCCGATTGCCACCCCTACCTAAGATCTATTGAGTTACACACAAGTGATAAGCACATGTTCCACACAGCCAAATGAGAGAAAATACAAGTAAATAACAACAAACACAAAAACCTATGTTCACCCAAAGCTGAATATGTCTATGTGGGGGATGGGAGATTCACCATAAAAGTAGAATAGAGAAAATACAAGCAAATAACAACAAACAGAAAAATCAAAGTTCTCCCAGAAAGATTTTTCTGTTCGAACTTATGTCCATGTGGAGAATGAGAGATTCACAATGAAAGTAGAAAACACAAGGCATTGCCCAAATCTTGCATGCCTGCTTCAGGGTCTAGTACAAAGGAGTCTGCATAAGGTCCAAGAGAGTGGACGACTGAGTTATGTAGAGAGACATTGCATTGCACAAGTGATGAATGGATCTGGGCATTGGGGAAATTTGCTTAGTATATGTCAATGTGTTCTTCCTTAAAGGACTCCACCTGGTTGTGTTGAAACCTACCACCTAGCCTTTCACAAGGGTCAAACCATGCCCATGTAGTATCTTGAACCTAGTTATCCTCACCATGTTTTCTATCCAAGCCTGCTATTAGTAGAATTCACTACCTAGGAGTTGGCCAGTTGCTAAGCTTTATGAAATTCTTGTTAGTATAACCTGAATACTGTAAAAAGCAAATTTTAGAAGTGATGAGGTGAAAACTTGTTTTGTTGCTTTTTTTTTTTGTTATGTTTTGTTGTAGTCTTTAAAGACCAATTTAATAAAACATATTTTCCTAAAATTTTGGTAGTAAGTTGTATTAGTTTGATCACCAAACAATTAGCCCTAAGCGAACAGTTTAACATGCACACCTCAAGTTTTGGGTAGAACTCATTGTTGCTCCAATTTTTTTATGCGATACCTAAGAGGCGATCCTAATAATGCAGTATCTCACAATTCATTTACATTCGAGATGTTGAAGTGCTTGTCGGTTGTCTACTAGAAGCGTTCAATCCATCTTGCACAGCAATGTGTAAAGGAAGATTGCTAAATATTCATCAAAAGGTTTCTTTTCATCCATAAAAACATTTTGGATGACCATCAAGCAATTCAACCAAAAGGCCTTTGTCTGAGCTTCCAAGGCATCATCCTGTTTTACTCCATGCAATGCTGTCAACACCAAACAAAGAAGACATGGCAAAGAAGAATCCATCACACTTCAACAGGCACTCTTGTTAATAGTATATAGCTTGTGAACTATGTGGTGCACCCAAAGCTAAACAGGCTAGTGGAAAAGAAGAGATTTTGATTATAGGTGCCTCACAAATATTGGTCTAATGCTAATCCATCATGTTACAAATGGACTGGCTTTCTCCTTGGGATCATTTTGGTGGGCAACCCAAGCTTGAAGACTGCATGCATGGCAGAACTAAGGGAAGGTGGCTCAGCACCTGCAGAAACTTATCAATCAGATGGTCCCTCTATCTCTGTCCAGTGTCCAGGATCCTCCATCAAGTTTCTCGGACCACTACCTGGCCAACCTTCAGGATCGAAGTCCCTGCCTAGTCCCTATCTATGAGGTCCATCAAGTTTATTGGACCACAACCTGACCAACCTTTATTCTGCCTGCCCGTTGGAGCCAACCATTTCATCAAACTTGCTAGAAGCCATGGAGTGAGTATCTATTGCAGTATCTGAATCTATCGTCGCTAGCGCTTGGCACGTTCGATGCATGCATGCAAAAATATAAGACAGAAATAATTAGTAAATAGATACAGTTGCGGCAAAAAAAAAAATTGCCATGAGATAATTTAAGATCATTGTTGGTAGATATATATGTTCACTTCAGCACTATATTAATCTCAAGTATGTTCCCAAATTATTATGGGTGCAGAAGCCTGGTGACCTCATGCATGCTGAGATGTTTGCCATGCATATAGTTATCTAGATGGGGTATGCATGAGCTAGGTGGGTCATTGTCGAACTTGGCTTGTTATTTCATTCAAGCTGAGGTTGATGACAGCTTAATTTTGCATCGAGTTCAAGCTGTGTGAATGGTTCATTTAAGTGAATGATGAGGTCTTGAAAAAGCTTTCCCAAGATTTCAGACATATGCCTTGAGCTTATCTTTGCTGTTAGATATCAATCAAATTAGCAAGTAAATGTTTTTATTTAGATAAAATATATTATTTTGGATAATTAGATATGAAAAATCGTTTATCCCAATCCTAGCAACTACACTAAGATGCTAAGAAGAAAAAGAATCCTAACAGTGCTGGTCCGCCAAAGAAACTCTTCTTAGGAATTTCATGATTCTATGCATAATAGGAGGGCCAGGTCCTGCAAAATCTATGTTTGTACTGATTTGTTGGTCAGAGCAAACTTAAATTTACAAGAATAAGAATATAATATATCAAATAAATCTCAAACAACTTCACAAAATGACATATTATTAGCATATAATTATTACTATTTTTAATAAAAATTGATATAAAAATTCTTAATGGTAATCATATGTATTTGCAAGTGCATCATAACTGATATTTACAAAAACAACTGCATGTTATATAATATTATTAATATTATTAATTTATGCATCAAATTTAATCAAGCTCAATAGAAGTGCACTTCTTAAATCTCAAGCTTAGCTGCTATGCTAATTGAAATGGAAAAATTGGCCATTGTTAGCCTAGTTCAATGTAGATTTGACTAAGTTGGGGTTCGAAATATTGGTCATTATAGCAGCCATAATTAATCATTAATGAAAAATATTGATTGACAATGAGAAAACAATCAAGTCATTTTTCCTTGAGCCATTGTCAATGAAATAAAAGTTATTCTTTCTACCTAATAGAGATTTGAATTTAAAAAGTATTTTCTATTCAAATGAACGATGAATTAGTCAAACAATTTCTTTGAATCAAACTTATGAGTCAGCCAAGTTATATCTGAGATTAGCTTATTTTGAGAAGTATCCAAGGGTATATCTACCGTGGGGAAAAAACTATATTTTTTTTAGAAAGAAATATTGAAGTTGCATAGTAATAAAATTTCTTTTTTGTTTTGTCCTACCAAAATTTTCTAGTGCATGTAACAAAAAAAAAAAAAAAAGGAAGCTTACAAACCGTTACAACAACCATCATATCGGGTTCTTTTCTTTGTCAAATAAAAAATAATAAATCAATCAAATTCAAATTAAAAAAAAAACAACAAAGGCCATCTGCATATTTTACATATTAAAATTCTTTATTTTAATTAAATATATATATAAATGTAATATATTTATATAAAAAATATTCAAAAAATAGAAGATATAAAGATTTTTTTTCTATATGTTTTTTAATAAATAATTTTTTTTGATACAATGACGATTCATATTGGTCGTGCATGAGTACAATCAATAAAATTAGAAAAAAAAATAACGAAGTGAAAATGAAATAGACTCTTAATTGCCTCGAAAGATTTCTCTTGAGTATCATGCAGCAAAGAGGTAATCCCGTCAGTATACTATTTATTTTTTCTCAAAAGTCTGTATATGTCCAAAAACAATAATTGCTCATTATTATATCTATGCTGGTCTTGAATCCATTTGATTATAATAGCAAAATTTTAATAAAGTTGTTTTTTTTTTTCGCGCGCCAAAAACGGCTTTCCATTTCATGCAGTACAATTAGCAAATCAAGTGGAAGGAAGCAGGATGGGGGGTGTGTGGATACAACAGGCGTTGCCCCACTTAGATTTTTATTTTTGATATCATCAACTTTACTTAGGTTAAAGAAGGTATTATTATCTTGTCCAATATATATTGTTAATATAACAAATTAAATAAAAAAAATATTTTGAGGAAGAGAGAGAGAGAGAGAAATAAAAAAAGGCCTCTGGCCTCGCATCCATCGATTTGAAAGGAACAAGGTGTCGGTGCTCCCTTGCTGTCTCAAGTAGAGGGAACGTGATGGGTAGCAGAGCCCAGAGGAGGGACTGCCCTGCCTGCCATTCTTCATTCAATTCAATGCTGTCCCCACCCAGTGATTTTGACGTCCATCCTTCGCTGTCCACAGTCCATTCAGTAGCTCTCTTCTCGTTCTTCTCTGGATCGGAGGAGTTTTCAAATCTCTCACGTACTGGCAATGGCCATCTCCAGATCCCCGCTGCCAGAAGCCTGGAAAGCCGCCTGCCAAATTAAAATCCCACTCTTTTACTCGCCAAAGATCTCGTTTTGTCATCAGTCCTACCTATCTATCAATTATATATATATATATATATTGATTGATAGCACTTACAGTAGTCTCATTTGACATGAGTGTCGTTTGGCAGGGGTTGTACCAGTTTACAGAGTGGAGATGGTTTTAAGGGTAAAATTTCTATTTCCCCATTGGATTTAATGATTTAAAAAATATTTTATATTTTATATTTTAAAATTTTTTAAAATCTAGCATCAAATATTTATATAATATTTGATATAACAGCGGCTCATACTCGATGGATATAAATACGGCGAACAAAATCAAAAAATCTCTAGAATGATGGGCTGCATTAGAGGCAAACCAGTCTGCAGTACCATTTGCCTCCCTATATACATGCATGGCCTGATAAAAGACACTCCCCAGCAATTTGCGGGCGTCATAGAGCAGCGTCTTTTCCTCCGCACCACATCCCGATCTCGAACCTACTCAATCATCGTGGCCGAGTCTCTTTCGAAAAGGATGCGATCCGTGTCTAATACCAGACCAGCATAGAAAATGCCTCCCCATGCCACTCTAAGCTTGGTGCAAACAAACAGACGCGTCGAAGATCTGTCTTCTTCCGCAGTCTTTAATCTGGCGCCGTAGATTCTGATCATGAATCTCACATCTCTGCAGCTTTCTTTTTTACTGATACTGCCATCGAAAATCATCTTAAAAAAGCTAGGAGGCGGAGACACTCATGAAACAAATACAATCACAGCCGCTGAAACCAATCTTGAGTGGTTTCTCACGAAGAGAATAGATGTTGTTTAAGAATTTAGATGTAGGTAAACAGGCTTAAGTGAGAGAAAGACATTGAAGTGTTAAAAACTTGTGAATTTTAGTGAGTCAAACATTCTCATTGCCGCGTGCAGGAACTGTGGAATTTACTTCTCCACCCTCAGCTATTAAATAGATGGGGTACTAATGATCAATGGCTTTGCTCCAAAACTCATTTTTAATGATCTATTTCACAATTACTTTTGCACTTCCAAACTCTCTATTGTAACAACTGTTATTTTGGACTCAACTACATGGACGGCTAGAGATGAATAAAAAAAATTTACCAATGCTTACGCAAAAGTGTAGGTGATTCATACTCATATTTGATCACCTATTTCCTCACCTCTCTTTTTTATTAAGCAATACAATGGTAATGTAGCATCACTTGGGTTTGAATACTGGATCTTTTCTAAAAACAAACCCTCAAGAAGAAGGTGCTAGCTACCGGACCAAGTTCTATCGATCTTTTATAACATCGGCAAAATTACATTCTAGCTACTCCGAAACATGATAGGAGATGCCTTAACCAAGCTCGCACAAAAAGAGTCAAGGGAGAGAGATTAATTCAATACATAAAATAAGCTAAACAATAGGGAGAACTAATCCATGGCATGATTCTTTTCAATCCATATGTAAAACCTTAATTGAAGAATAAGAACACAATAAAACAACTATTTCATTCAAATTTTCTAGAATTGACTCCACAACAGCTTGAGAATCCTTTTTAAATAAAGAGCGGATATCACCCAATCCATTTATCGGCTGTTTCCACCCTTTTTCTCTCTTATACCATTTTCGGTATCCTTTCATCATGGCAACTATGTTTATTGTAAGCTTGCACAAGATTTTGAAGAGTGCAAGATCATGCCATTCATTCCTTTTGTTTCATATTACTAATGGAAAATCTATCATACTAAAAATAAGTTGCACGTTGAAAAATGAAATCTACTATATGCTTTGCTCACTTGTGTCATAGTCAACCTGCATGAGATGAGATGTGACACTTAGACAATAATAGTAGTTGACAAAATGTGGATTTTTGGGAGGCCCATCCCCCAAGCTGTATGATATCACAAGGGAAAAGAAAACAGATTATAGGCGACCAAGTTGTTAAATTATGGGAGCCTTCAACAGAAGAAATTTCTTGTTCTCCAAACCAGGGACCTACCATGATTCCTTATAGTCATGTAAAGGATAATACCACATTGATGGCATCCAAACAAGCTGAAACATAAAATTTGGATGATGGATGCTGCATGCCCACATGCTTCCTAATGAAAGCAATATTGCCATAATGTCAATATCTTCTAATAGTAGGATCATCATAAAATTATTATTATTATATTAGTATTATGAAAATAATGATCCTTATTTTGTCCAATTAATAGTTTTTGTCTTGGATATAGCAGTGGTTATTGTAATGACTAATGACCAGTGTTAGATATGACATGAGGCTGCCGCATTGCAATAGACAATATATGTTATTTGAACATTTCACCATATTCAAAATAAAAATTAATGCTCCCCAATAATAAAAAGAGATTTTACATAATTTTTTTTTAATTGGGTGAATAGGGAAATAGGGAATAGCAGCAGATGATCTTGTTTATGACCATACTAATGGGTAACAGCTGGATAATATTTTCTTTATATGTAATTTGCACCTAAGTATAAATCCATGAAGATTTGGATTTATTGTAATAGTTGTTATAATATTTTAGAGGTCTGGTTTTTGTGTGCTTTCGAACGCAAGAATGACTTTACCTTTGCTTTTAATTTCCTTTTTTTTTTCATATTGGTATGGTGAGAGAAATGCCGAAAAATTTGCGCTTATTAGTATAAGATATGTGATTCCTTTGCTTATTAAGATTTATGAGATGATTTCAATTAATCGCAACCACCCATACCATATGGATGGCTATGATATTGATTTAATGTAATTCTTTCCATTCTTCTATCTAATAAAAAGAACATGCAATCATGTAGTTTTCCATGTGTTGCTGGAAATTGGACCCGAGGGCGATCGGTCCGCTGAGAAGGAGGAGCTCCGACGAGAACTGACAGGCGGCATCCTCCGCGGGACATGCAAGAAGATGGTGACCGGGGTTTCCGGCGCCGGCCCTCCGATGCTTAAGTCAGAGGGGGCAAGTGTATAGGAGAAGAGAAAATATATGTCCAAGATTTCAGCGTCCCGCCCCCCTAAAATAGGAGGGTTCCCCTTTTATAGAGTGGCACTGGATTACCTGTGATATGATGGGGCGAAGTTACTATATGATTGAGCATATCGCATGAACCAATGCTCGATCGTGTGAATTAATGCCTTGCCGTAGGAGATTAATCCGGAACTAAGGAATTGTCACGGGTGATCGGACGCAGCCGAGCAGAGTGTCGTGGACGGCTTACGATCCGTAGATAGCAGGAGCCATGTGCATTAATTGTTGAGTAAGCCGGAGGTCTGCAGGAGCCATGCACATTAATTGTTGAGTAAGCCGGAGGTCTGCATGAGCCATGCGCATTAATGTTGAGTAAGCCGAAGGTCTGCAGGAACCATACGCATTAATTGTTGACGACGGTGGCAGGGTATGATCCTTGGTCGTATTGTAGATGAATGTGACCGCAGTGGATAGGTCGGGCTCCTTCAGGTCGGACGCCGGGTCGAGCGCCTTCAAGTCGGATGCTGGGTCGGGCGCCTTCAGGTCGGATGCCGAGCCGGGCACCATTAGGTCGGACGCCGGGCCGAGCGCCTTCAAGCACGTGCTGGCCATGCGGTCATATGTTACGGAGTGACTCATTTTTTTTCCAACACTACCCTCCGACTTCCGAGTTGGAGCCGCTTGCGACGGGCGCGGGAAGTAGCCGTTTCTGCCACATTGATGTAGGCCAGGGAATCTTGAATTGTTTCGGCGCTCCGCATGCTTCAAGGCGTTCTTAATGGAAGGAGACGGAGCGACACCCTTTCGCTTCTCGAAGCATCCTCGCATCATGGGCTCATGATGGGGCTCCACGATCCGAAGGGACGCTTCCCTAATTCTGCATTTAAAGCGCCAATCTAAATTGAATATGCCGCTTCGGTTTTCGGAGCCGACGCGTGGCATGATCTGGACGGGAGGCGGGATTCTGTCTCGCCGATCCGAACCGTTGAAGAGGTCTATATAGACCCCTATCCCGGCCCTAAGGGTTTCTGTTTGGCCACCATTGCTGTTACTTTCCGATATACTTTTCTTCCACTCTCCTGTTCCTTCCGGCGGCATCCCGAGGCGATTGTTTTGGTTTTTCTTCTCCAACCCTTCAACGTTTCCGGCGAAATATTTAGTAGGTGTTCCCCTCCTTCGTCTGCTCGGAGGGCTCCTGTTTTTGCTTCTTCCTTTTCTTCTTTTTTCTCTCATTTTCTTTTAGGATGGGTCGTGGTCCGGACAAAGTCGGGTCCACCATGAGCAGTGACGAGGTGGAAATGGCTGAAGAATGATTCTTTCCTCAGTGCGGGTTTTGTCTCGAACTCGCGGGGTCGGAGGATCGGGTAACAAGACCTCCTCCGGGCCGGATTGGAGTATACATAGAAACACTCTGGGCCGGTCTGCGGTTCCCCCTCCATGGGTTCGTGAACGAGCTCCTGGCGACGTATCAACTCGTCCCGGCGCAGCTCGCTCCGAACGCATGGAGGATGATCGTCAGTTTTTTATCCCTGTGCCTAGCGCACGAGATACTGACTTCTGTCAACATCTTCCGGTGGTATTTCTTACTGAAGTCTAACCCAAAAGACGGAGAGTGGCTCTACCTTGCCCTTCGGGGTGGTCGGCCATTCTTCCGGGTGCTCCGACATCCATTCACGGATGGAAGAAGAAATTCTTCTTTTTGTCCTCCGAGCGAGTATGGAGGTTCGACCCCAGGTGGGGGCAGGCCCGGCTCAAGACCGCCAACAAGCTCCCCTAATTGTCCAAGAGCGAGCAGGGGATCCTTGACCCTCTTTGCGGCCTCGGGGAGAACATTCTTCTCAACGACCTCGTGAGCGAGGATGCTCTTGTTACTGTTGGTCTGAGCTCGGCGCATCCTCAAGGTAAGGATAGTTGTGGTGGTTTTTTTTTATTTGTTTTGTTCTTCCTTTGTCTCTTCTTCCCTGACGTCCTAACTTTTTTCCTCTTTTGTCCTTTCAGACGTCCCGAAGATGGTGACAAAGAGCGCAGCCCTCTACGCCCGATTTCGAAAGAGGGCAGCCGAGATTGGTGGGGCCCCACCCGAGCTGAGGAAGAAGGCTAGGTCTTCAGTCAGCACGGCTACTGAGGCGAGCGCCCCCCAGGCCGGATCTTCCATGCCTGCTCGGAAGGAGGTCCCGAGCTCTGACCGTGGGGGCTCAAGCTCTGCGGGGGCTCCTGCGACACTCGCGTGTCCGGCGACCATCTCGCAGCGCTCTTGTCGGCCTCCCGTCCGACCTCAGCATTCGGGCCTCGAGTCGGAAAACAGCCATGGGGCTGCGAGGCCGTCCTCGCCGAGTCCAGCAGGGCCCAGCCTCCCGGGTCCCTCAGAGGGCGAGGGCCGACAGGGGAGGAGGCCCTACTGCCCCGAGTGGGCAGTCTTCGAGGGCGATTCGGCCCTCAATAATACTGAAACAGCGCGGCAGATCTTCCGCGTCGCGCTGCTCCTAGCTGACCAGGACGAGATCTGGTCCATGAGCTTTAATAGCTTTCTGGACAGGACTTACCGCTCTGCCGTCAAGGTAAGTTGGCCTTCAACCTTCGTATTTGACTTTTGCATTCAGTTTTTAGCTGTAACTTATTCTCCCGTTTGCTCTGTATACAGCACCTTCATGAGATCGACATGTTGATCTCCATCGCTATAGACTATCGGGACCGGACCCGAAGATGTCTGCGAGGGCAGGAGGAGGCCGAGTTCTCGCGGAAGGAGTTTCTGGCGAGGGTGGAGGTTGGTGAAGACGAGCTCCGAGCGCTGACTGCCGAGCTCGAAGAGGAAAAGGCCGCACACGCTCTGGCCAGATCGGAGGTGCGGTCTGCCGAGGTCCGCCTGGCCGAGGCCCGCTCTGCGCTCACTGTCTGTGAGCAGGAGGCGAGGAGCGCCCAGCTTAAGGTTGAGCAGCTCGAGGCCCGAGAGAAGAGGGCCCAGGAGCAGGCTCAACGCGCGGTGCAACTCTTCCGGGAGTCGGAAGAGTTTCGCGAGCTATTGGAGGAGGAGGCCGTGGATGGGCTCATCTGCGGCTTCGAAGACTTCCGCAACCAGCTGAAATGGCATTGCCCCGAGTTCGATCTCAACCTGTTCCAACCGGGAGCGGGGATCGAGGAGGACGAGGATGCACCTGAAGACCTAGCTGGGGTTGAAGTTCAGGCGGCTGAGGAGGCCACTCGGGAGGCTCCCGCCGAGGGAGATCCCGAAGGAGTTTCTGGCGCCGCCCCTGAAGCTGCTGGTGAGGTCCAGGCCGAGGCCCTCGTTGCGGAAGAACCCGGGGAAGCTTCAACAGAGAGTGCCGAGGTGACCGTTGCGGACGACCTCGGAGCTGTGCCCGCCCCTTAGGGTTTTGTTCCTCCTTTCAGTTTTTTCTTTTTGTTCCTATTTTGTACTTAACCTTCGGATTTCTATCAATGAAGAATTTTCTTTTTTCCTAAATTTGCATGTCTTTTTCTTCTTTTGCATAGCAGACAAACTTCTGATTGATTGAGCTAAACTCCCTTTAGCAAATTACTCTTTAAGTC
>JAOXJJ010000195.1:4257739-4272083 GCA_025769935.1 Phoenix roebelenii
CGAATTGATAGCTCTGTGATTAAGCTTGGGCCTGGAATGATTTAACATAGTTCTTCGACTCCTAGCTCTGACATTGTATTCCTAGGGAGGAAAATACTTCCCGCGAACCAAACGAGCCCTTTATCTCTATTTGCAAGGGATAAAATTAAATGGCATCTATAAATGTGAAAAGGTAATGTATTAAATATTGTTTTGAACTATTGAATACAAATCAGAGGATGATGTTTGTTGCACTTCATTCATCAAGATGTCCTAGAATTATCCAAACACAAGCATTAGAATCAATTATTTGTGTCGATTCCATGAAATGGAAAGATCATTTCATATCCAACCAACATACATGGCCTTCAAGATTGATGTCTGTTGCATTTCATTCCTTAATATCTCCTAGACTTATCCAATCGCAAGAACTATAATCATTTTCTCATGACTATTCCCAAGAATGGAAAAAAATTTCCTGTTCACCAACCAGCATGGACGTAAAGTAATGAACACAACAATACAGAACATACAAATGTTCTCTCCAATAGTCATAGAATTAGAAGATTCTTACTATTCAATTTTACACAATATATTTTTCGAGAGCAATGGATGGAGACCTGCCCGAACTTTACTTACCCAAGTAAATATTTTGGGACGCATCACGTAAGAATCAAACCTAGAACTTTCGGTTGCTAAACAAAAGGCTACGACGTAATACAATGTGTAGTTATATGCATTCACATGCTAATTCACATGCATATTATATATGTAAATGCACAAGACTATCATTTTTGCATAAATATCATAATTGTTGACACATGTATACTTCCATTGTTGCACAGGTGTATAGTTTATTGATGCATCATGATGGGGATTGTGTTGGTGTGCACAGATAATAGCTGTACCATACACACTCTAACATTATATATCATGCACTTGTTATGTTGTTTTAACTAATGATTTTTAAATAACTTGAAAATAACCAAATAGTTAAAAAAATTCAAAAAGCTATAAATATTAATCCAAAACTAATATTTTTGGTAATATCTATTATCTTAGTCTAAAAAATTTGAGTATTTTGAAGCTTATAATACAAATGGTAACATTTACCCAGATGCAGCCCAACTCATCTCAAGATTTAAACCACAATGTTGTGGGCAATTTTACTAGTTGCAATGATGGTTGGCTCAAAATAATATTAAGACATCCCGACCGATTTTACTTATACCCTCTCCACCCGTAGGCCCGGCACGGCTACCCCTCTGGGCATTGGCTTGAATCCCACGTGTGAGTACGTCACACCTGGTACCACCAAAGCTACTAGATGTCCCATAAGTGTTCCTAGGTCTCATGTCTAAGCAGTGGCGGAAGCCACATTTTAATCGACGCTGCAGCGACTCGAACATAGAATCATAAGGTTAGAAAAATACGACCAATATCACTAGGCTACCATCTTGGTGGCAGCTACAGTCTTTTCTTGGACTGGTGGCCTATTACAGGCAATTTACTAAGGGGTACTTCACTGTGAGATCCGGCCCTGAGTGGGTCGTTTTGGGCTGAAATCAGCAAGCCCAACCGACTTCAGCGAGGAGGGCGGACTGAAACAGATGATCGCGATCCGCTACTTCTTCGCCTCTGCGGTTGAGCGGATTGGCGCAACGACCCAACCTTATCCCTTCGAAAACCCACCTATAAATCTCCCATTCTCCTGCGGTTGATCCACCACCGAGCCCTCTCCTCCCTCTTTCTTCTCCTTCTCTGGTGGCCACCGCACCACCTCAGCCGAGCGCCGCCACCACAGCTCCTTCCTCCTCTCTTTAATTCCCTTTAAGCTCATTACTCTGTTTTCTCCTTCTTCCTGGTTCGAGTGCTGCCACCAGCCCGCCGGCCGAGCTGTCCTCGGCCGATATCCTTCTCCGGTGGCCGGCATGCCACCAGGCCGAGCACCACCGCCCGAAGTCTTCTCCTCTCTCTGATTTTTTGGTTGCCCTGCTATCCCTGTTCCGAGATTCATCTCTTCTCGTCGGGAGCCGCCGTCGTTACCGAGATCAACCACCTGGGCCACACTCCGGTGAGCTCCTTTTCTCTTTCTCCTTCAATCTTTCCTAAGCTGATTCCCAATTTCCGATCCAACACAGTGCCTTGGTTGCTCACAAATCAATCTGTTCAAAGACTATCGTCGCCCGCCGCCGGCTGCTGTTGGCTGGCTGGTGAACCCTCGCCGCCGCTGGTTGGGCCACCGCTAGACCATCGACCACCCCTTCGGCCTCTTCTCTCCTCTTTCCTTCCTTCTCTTCCTTCCCATTGTGTTCTTCTTCTCATTTCTTATTTCCTTCCCATTTTATTATTATTTATTAATTCAAAAAAAAAACTTTTCTTGCTCTACCTTCCCTGGGCATGTAATTTTGATCGTGTAATGGCCCATGCCATCCATAGACCAAACTCAGGCCCTTGACTGAACCCAAACTGAAATTCTCTCTCCGTTTTCTCTTTCTCCCTCTAGACAGACTCAGGGATCCTAGTGTAAGCCTTGCTTTTCTTATTGCTCGGATTTAGGTTGACTCAGTTTGGAGACTACCCGGATGATAAATCGGACTCTTACTTCAGCCCCAGCTAGATAGATTTTTTGAAATTTGGCCACTTTTGATCTTCACCTAGCCAGTTAAATTCTTCTTGCCCATACCGACCTCGGCAGTCGAAGGCATTCAGGCACTGTCACCTGACCGACCTAATTTGGGAGCATAAGGTCGTTGTCCAGTGATGTTTAATTTTGACTTTGCTTAAATTCTAAAATGATGATAAAATTAACGATATTTTAATTACATTAAAATAAGTACTCCTAACCTATCTAACTGGAGTGAAATTTTGAAGTGATAATAGGTAAGTAACCTAATACTTCAAAGTATATTTTCTAAATTTTTGATAAAATATTAATTAGTTGATTAAATTTGATTATGGCATCTGGTTTACACTTGATTAAATGGGTCAGGCACGTTATTGCTACGATAGTAATTATTTTATGTTATGTGTTATGTTATAAAATTTAAAAAATATGGCTGGGCAAATCATTTTTTTTATAAGTATGCATTCTCAGCATAGCTATGATCTGATATAGCCCTATCAATGGAGATTATTCATTGGCCCTGTCGACTTGTAATCTATGAGAAACTGATTTCGACACCTCACCACCGGTGATTAGAATAGTGGTATTTAGATACTGTGCCACTGGTGGTTAATAATAGTGATTTTTTGTACTTTGTGCATTTTGATCATACCACTGGTTTACGCAGCCATAGCCTGATTTTTGATTTATGTATTCTAATTTTTGATTTTTATTTTCAGATTTCTAGTATTTCTTTGTGAAAACAATAGTATACTTCAAAAAAAGAAGAAATATGTATTATTCGACAAATGATTTATTTCTGGTCAATATTTTGTACTTTTAATTAATTATTTTGTATGCTTTGAGCTCACTTTGGGGTATTATGTTGCTTATTGGGCTAGTGTAACTCATTATCATGTTTTCTCTATTTTTTAGATCCAGATGTATGATTGCTCGGAACTTCGAGAGTACGCTAGTTCTTTTGAAGATATTTTTAGTTATTGAAGATTTAGTGAGACTAGTTAAAATATTTTATTTGATTTATGCTAATAGGTAGCAAATGTTTACTTATGTCACTATAGAACTACTATAAGAATTATTTGGATAAGTTCTTGATTAAATAATTTTCTTAAAAATTATTATTGTTTTGATATGATCTGTAACCTTCCATACTTGTATGTTCCGCTATACAGATATGCGACACTTGTTCCACTCTATGTTCGGGGCGTGACAGCCAAATCAATTCTCTTGATTGACCTCTTGTGAAAGGATCATGCAAGGAGGCATTCACAAAGCCAAAGAAGGCTATGATGGAGGAGCCACTGCTGAAGCTGCCCAACTACTCTAAGCCCTTTGAATTGCATACAGACATGTGTCTTTGCAGTTGGAGCAGAGCTGAAAGCTTGATGACACTCAATGGTTCTACGCAGTCCGAGAAAAGGAAATGACAACAGCGGTGCATCATTTGAGAACATGAAAGCACTACATGTTTGGTTCTGAGTTTGAGGTGCATGAAGAAGGGAGCCCGACAAAAGGTGACGGTACAGGAGGTTGGGAAAGGGGTCATGGTCATGGAGAAAACTGCAACTCCAGTAATTCAAGGCCTTTAGAAAGGTGCACAAGTGGTTGATATATATGCAAATATAAAAAGTGGGCAAGGTAGCTGTAAAGCCCACATGTTATTGGGCTTGGGGCACCAGTCCGAACCATGAGAAGGGGGATGGAGACTTCCGATCCGGTCTTCTCCCTCCCCAGTTTCAAACCCATCTTCCTCCTCCTGAATCCACCAGAAGAGAAAAAAAAAGAAAGCGGAAAAAAGAGAATCAAATCTTACCTAAATTGAACCAATCCCCTTCTATAAAATAACCCTTTTCCCTCTTCCTAGGGCATCAACTGGAAGTTTTTTCAGAAAAAAAGAGTTGGCGTTCTAAGCTTGCCGCGGGAGGGATCGGAGTGTTCGTTGTTGATCCGGCCAGGAGGATCTCGCCGAAGGCAAGGTGAGTCGTTCCTCCTCCTTTATCAAGATCCTTGTTCCTCTTGAATCCGGCCGGCGAGCCGATAGATTTAGAGACAAAAAAGTCCTTGGTTGCCTTGTTCCTCCTCCCGTTCAACCGCCCATCGCTGGGGGTGGTGCATGGCCGGCCGTCGCCGAGCATGGTGCATGGCTGCCACCACGTTGGGGCCGTCGACCGCAAGGGTTGTCGGCCACAAGTGGCTTCTGCCACTGAGCATGCCCACGAGGAGAAGATAGAAAGGAGATAGAGAGGGAGGGAGGAAGAGCCACTCGGTTCTCTCTCTTCTTTCTTTGCCCTTCTTTTCTCTCTCTAGTTTCTCTCTTTAGTTGGGTTCTCTCTCTAAACTTGGATTCAAAGAGATCATTGTTTTGAAGGTTCTGGGTTGTCATATATCTTGGGTAAATTTTTAATAATGATTTGGTTCTGTAGGGGAACAATCTATTGGACTAGAGGACGCTGAGATCGTCGTGAGGAAAGATGATTAGTTTGTCTGAGTTTTTCAATAAAATATAAGGATTCTTGTACGTCGACCTACATGATATATATATTTTTGCACCTATATATGTATGATGTGCTATGATCCAAATAAGTTAGAAGAAAAAATAGTTTTATATTAATTATATTTTGATCGTATTTGCTTGTGATTGGTATCATGATGGATGCATGCTTACGCATAACCTACACCTACAAAATTGGATTTATGAATATGGTACTTATGATATGATGGTATTAAATCGTATTTTGATCACATTTGTTTGTAATTAATAGTATGATGGATACAATTATGAGCATAACTTACACTTATATAATTGGACTAATAGATATGGTGATATGGACTAACCATATTATATTGATTGCTCTGTCACAAGCCCGAAACGCGGCCATGGCTAGTCTAGGTCGGAAATAAAGTGGAAAAAGGGATTGATGTATGCTTGTGAATTGATTAAATGAACAGAAACTTTGGGCTTATCTCGTTATTATTGATTGTCCCATCACTGGCTGGAAATGTGATACTATTGATTGCACCATCATAGTCTGAAAATGTGATACTATCAATTATCCCGTCACGAGCCAGAAACGTGACCGGGATGTAGCCCAAAGTTGGAAAGATAATTGATCCAGATCAAGTTAATATAGAATAGAAAGAAAAGCATTGAAAATAGTAATGAAGATTTATGAGCTATCATATGCTACATCATTCTTGTGTGGCTGGATTTTCATTGATGTTTGATGTACATACTTATATTGATTATTTGAGCCTTGATAGCTGGTTTATGATTTCATGAAATGTGCATCGATTTGTCGTGGTTTTTCAAGTTCATATTACTATTGTGTTGGTATGGATGTGTAGGGGTTCTTACTAGGCTGTAAAGCTCACCCCTCTTCTTCTTTCTTTTTTTAGAGTTATAGGATGCATATACATGGATGGGTTGGGCGCATAGCACGAGTATCAGAGTTATAAGTTAGTTTATTTTTCTTTGATGTCGATGAGCATTTGAAGATCTTGTAATTGAACCAATTAGATTATCTGGACATGTTGGATTAGTCAATTTGAATTAATTAATTAGTTGTGGATTTATTGGATTTTTGTTTATCTTAGGCCTTGTATGATATTTAGGGCACTACTTTAGGTCTCATGCGGCCGGTCGTGTACCGGACCCGGGTGCTGGATTCGAGGCGTGACAGTAGCTTACAAGCTTAACCTCCCTACCATACTAGTTGCTTAATGTCCTACCATGAAGACAAGCGGGATCCATTTCGAGGAGCCTTGCGTTGAGTCCCAGTGACCCTGAGTTCAGCCATGTTGGAGAACTTGGTCAAGTGGCAAGAATCTTCTCATGGCGAGGCTAACTAGGAACGAACTAAATATCTCGTGCAGTATGAGAAGCCGATCAAGGAGTTCAGTGTGACGAGAATATATACGCGATAGGTGGGGCATAATGTAATGATCTCAATGATGGAATCCAGGATGGTACTCAAACTTTAAGGTGACTCATGTTGCGAGGCTTTCTGGCAGGGCCTAGAGTTCTCCAGAGATAGCGAGAGCTCTCTAACACTCTAGATAGTTTTGGATGTTTTCCTCAATTTTTCTGGTAGCTTGTAAATTTCTTGTATTTAGAATATTTTAGCTGCTGGACCCATAACAAATGGCGATATCCTAGCCACTCAAGTCCCTGTGGCTTAGCTCTATGTGAAGAAGAGGAAGGGCCCACCCATAGCACTCCACAGTGCAGTATTACTCGCCACTTCTAATACTAATACAAAGCATTCTTCATCCACTTTGCTCTCCAGATCAATATATTTCATGTATATTTCTGCCGACAAATAATAGTTGTGGGGCTCTCTTACAAAGACAACTTCCGTATCGTTCAGCACTTATACTTTGTCTCAGTTTATTCTATAACACTATATCCATTACCACAAGAATTGGAATTTCTCAAAGGCCTGCATAGATTTAGTCCAACGATCCACAATAAAACAAGGGAATAGGTCATATATAAGAGCACGTATATATCTGTCGCTGGGTCACTAGGCATTGGACGTGAAGTTGAAGTTGGCGCAGGTGGTCTGCCGGAAGAGCAGCGACGAGCTGAACCCCAGCCTCGACGTTGCCAGGTCGAACTGCAGCAGGTTGTCCTCCAGCTGATGCCCTCCGATCACCACCGATGTCCTCGGGTTCGCGCCGCCGTCCACGAACCCCAGGCAAAGAACGTCGTCATTCACCTGCACCATCGAGTTGGAGCCAAAGATCCTCCAGAACACACTCGCGCTTTCCAGCACAAGGTCGATGGACGGCACCGCCGGCCCGACTCTCGTGCTCCCGATTTCCTTCGAATTGAAGCACACGGTGAATGGCGACACCGCCGCGGCCCTGGTGATGTTAGCCAACGACTCTTCGAACGCCGATGCCACCGCCTTGTAGATGGAGGTCTCGAGGGTGGTGTATGGAGTGACCGTGCTGATCTTGGTTCCACCGACGCCGTTTCTATCGATGGAGAGCAATGTAGTGTTGATAGGCACCGTTTTTTCGTTTATCTTGATTGATTTTACTCCGATGAAGTACTCGGCCGACTTCTCTCCTGCTACAGAAGTTCCGGCGGTGCTTACAGGATTGATGATGAGATGAGTGTAGATAAGAGATTGCGAAGCATCCACATCCGGGAGCAAGTTGTAGGGTCCGTCGCCGAAGAATATGACACCGTCCGACGATTTCGAAGATGAGAGACACAGCGCAAACTTCCGATGGAAACTGAATGTGGCAGCGAGCTGCGTCGGTAGACCAATTTTAGTCCGGCCGAGGCCCGCCATGCCGGTGGCGCCGCTCGCAAGGCCTTCGAGGAGGGTCGTGGGCGCGCATGAAAAGATGAAGCTGGGATCGGTGGCAAGAGGGCCAGGGTTGGACCCATCGGTGGATGGGAGGGAGAGGACGTCCTCGGCGAGCTCGCCGCCGGTGCTCGTGCGGATGAA
This sequence comes from Phoenix roebelenii, assembly GCA_025769935.1. NCBI lineage: Eukaryota > Viridiplantae > Streptophyta > Magnoliopsida > Arecales > Arecaceae > Phoenix > Phoenix roebelenii. The sequence continues at coordinate 4,265,807 of JAOXJJ010000195.1, forward strand.
GGGGTTCTCAGGGGAGACGCCGCAGGTGTTGTTGTTGCACCCTGGCCGGGGGGCGGAGAAGCAGTCGCCGCACCCGTTGGCCATGGCAAGGGAGCACTGGGCCGAGCGGCATCGGATGGGGCGGTATGTGGACGAGGTGTAGCCGTTGTCGCAGTCGACCCAGAGGAAGCGACCGCCGAGGTCGACGACGAGCTTGAGGAGCACAAGAGGGGTTCTCTGGTTGACGCGGGTCACGTACTGGAGGGAGGCGGCATCCTTGGCGACCGGGGCGACGAGGGCGTGGGGCCGTTGGGCCAAGGAGATGGAGAAGAGAAAGAGGAGGGAGGCGAAGAGGAGAATGGGCGCGGAGGAAGCCATTGCGGACATGGTGAAGAGTTCAAGCCTGCATCTCTTTTTGTAGTGCTTGTTGGTCAAGATGAGGGGCTGTTAATTTGCCATGGTAGGCATGCAGTAGCTGGCTCATCTAGAAACTGAACAATTTTGACTCTGATTGCTTCAAGTTCAAGTCTTAGCTTTTTGATGCTGATGCGTCTTATTCTGTACATAAATTAAGGCTCATGCAAGGGAGGAACTTATCCATTGATGATGTGGAAGAGAAGACTCATTTGAATTAAAAAAGAGGGTATGTATAGATGTAAGAAGAAGAGGAGGTGAGCTTCTTTCGCTTGTTTGAATGAATTATGATGACTTCTCGGTAAAGCCAAGAGCGGTGCATTATGTATATATGTATGAAGAAGAACTTGCTTTGTTGAATGAATTATGATGACTTCTTGGCTCCTTTTAGAACTTGCTTTTATTAAAGCCTAGAGCGGCGGCATTGAGGCCGCCGCAGACCAGGCCGGTATTCTCTGGTTTCGTGATTCTGGCCCAGCAGCCGTTTGGTTCGCCGGTAGGGGAAGAAAAAAAAGTATGCTTAATAAAAAAAGTTATATTTAGCTGAAATTTTTGAGAAAAAAAATAAATAGTTTTTTATAAAAATAAAATTTTGATATTTTATAAAAAATAATTATATGGGATATAAAAAGTCACATTTTTATCTCTCGAAAATTGAGATTTATTTTTCAAAATATCTTTTAGTTTTCGGATAGAATAAAATAAGATATTTTTCTTTATTAAAAGTGCATCGGATATTTTACACAATCTTTCTAAAAAAATAGATACCCAACCAAATATAAACTATTCTACTTTTTTTTTTTTATAGTCAATCAAATACGAAAAAACTTACTATCCGTTTAGGCGCTAGCTTCTCAAAAAAAAAAAAGAAATTTCAATAAAAAAATATTTATCCTATGAACGAAACGAACCCTAAATGATACAAGTCAAATTCTTATCATCGTGAGAAAACTAGCAGAGTTTAGGACATCAAAAAGCAACAAATGATGGAATAACATGTCGACTGCTGTCACCATGAAACTTAAATAAATGAAATATCTTGTTTCTTGTTGCAATAGTTACATGTCAAAAACTAATTCACCTATTGGAGAAGCTATGAAATACGATCATCATTAATTCTGGAGCACTTCTAGAAGAGATGAGCTCTGAAGTCGAATGAGTTACATGAAGTCCGTCCATATCCATGCTACTACAGTCATTTTCAATCTCCGCTGGCAATTCCCTTCCTCTTCTTTTAATCTTATTTTTTTCAATTTTTAGACTCTCTAGTTTATTACTAAAAAGACGGTCTACAGTCTATAGTTGAGAAACCTAATCGGACCATCTATGCCGTTAGCTTAGACATATCATGTCATTTTCGAATGATAAGATAAGAGAATTATGGATTTGAAAGTCCTGGTGGAAGTGGACGGCATGCTCATCCTCCAAGTATTCTAATCCCTGACGTCCACGCATCAAAAAACATTAAAAAAAACACACCGACCCTGCTCTTGGATATAAATTTGTAGCTCGTTATGACTGGATTTACATTGTTTTTGATGTGTGCGCGCCCGTACGTGCACGTATGCTTATGCAAGCACCAAGCCACATGCATGCACGCATTTATAGATGATCTAACCAGCTAAAGATGGGTTCATTGGTCCAGTCTACACCAACCATTGATTCCTCCATAAGCTCTATTTCAAATCCTTCCATGCCAATACTTCCTGCTGCAAGATCAGACACGTAGCTAGGCTTGGTGTGTGATGAAAGATGTACATTCGCATATGCAAAATGATATTAATAAGAATAAAGAAGTAATAGTGATGGTATGTACATATGTACAGAATGGCGAAGGCATGCAGTGTTCAAGCCAGAGAGTTTTCATTGAATTCTTGAAACCTCTTCTTTTAGTTCCAACAAATTAATTTAGAGGTTTTTAAATAAATTATCGTGTAATTCCTCACTAATAGGATAATTCTAATTTGATTTTAATGAAAAACCTCTTGGTGTGGGACGAGGGAATACAAAACGGTGAATGCTTTAATTTAGTGGTTCATAAGTATTTGCAGAGCAGTTTGAACTAGTATTACAGTTGGTTATGTACAATAGGCCATTTTAATAGGTTGTTCATTCAAGATAAATGCCAGATATCCAGTGGAATGTAAATCACGAAAAGACAGACGGAGACTGCTTTAGAGAAGTGGAAATTGCCTGCAAAATGCTATCCTTTTTCCATCTTTCATAAGATCAAAGAAGGAAAATATTGAAGGAACAATAGACTAACATATCAAAGTTCTGTTTTAATCTCAGAACAGAAAATAGATTTTGGATTACTAGATTCTAAACTAGGGGTGGCAATGAATTGAGACATTGTAGGTCGAGTTAGATTATCTGTTTAATAAAATAGTTAAGTTTATATTTGAATTTTTGACTCATTGAGTAAACAAAATAGGTTTGGATTATTACATTTATGATATGTCATGTATCCGACCAAACTTGTATCTGGTTCAACCTAACCTCTATCTGGTTCGACCTGACCCCACTGCCACCCCTATTCTAAGTAGAATAGAAGGGAAGGGGTATAGAATAACTAATTATCCCATTCAAAAAGGACAGGTAGGCACCTAGAACTTTGGCGAAGAAAACATAGAGAACAACAAGGAGTAGGGTTGAAATCGGATTGGATATAAATCGGATACTAGTATATTCATATATGTATTTATTTTATTGATGAATGCAGGTACGGATATGGAGGTCAGTCGGATAAAAAAATTTATGTCTATATTTATTTTAAACGAATACGGATACAAATAGGATACCGAAAGTATATATATAAATATGGATATAAATCATATAATTAAACTTTATGACCATAAAATCGAAGGTATTACTAAGTGGATGATAAATCAAATTAATAGATTATTAATATGATTATTTATTTTTTTAAAGGTTTAGAAGTGCTATATAATAAATAAAATTATTAATAGAATTAGGTATTCAGATACAGATTGGATAGTTATTTATTTATATTCATTTTTTTTTTTGATGGATATGAACACCGATATAAATATTGATCGGATGTCTAAATTTTTATTAATATTTGGGTAGATTTGAATTAAAAACGAATCTAAATGGATATTATCTTTTCCATATTGATCTCTAGCACGGAGCGGATGAGGGGGGAGGCTATTCCAATCTATTCCACCTATTCCACCTCCGACCTCCTTGCCTTCCACACGGTCATACTGCTGCCGGTCCTTGGCCCTCCACCTCTCCCATCACATCCACGCTTCTCGTCGTTCTTATCTTTTGCTAGCTAGACCCTGATCTCACCCTTGCCGTGTTCCGCCATGGTGCCCTCTTCGTCCCTAGCTCCAACTCCTTGCCCTCATCAACCCCTTGCTGCGATCCACGCATTCTATTTCATCAAATAGCTTGTGAATGGATTTAATGCGGGCTAGCTTGGTGCGTAGAAAGGTGTTTTGAGTGGGGATTTCATCGAACAGCTTGTGGGTGGATCTACTGGAGGCGAGTTTGGTGCATGAGAAGCTAAGTCGAGCGGCGAAATGGAACAGAAATTGGTGACGAAGTTGGTCGAGAGGAGGAGGAGATGTAGCTAAGCTTAGGAGAGCGCATATTTGTTACCCCTACCCCCTACCGAAAACACGCAAGCCTTCTATAAAAGCTCTCGTCCTGTTCCTCGTCTTCATTCGAACCCAACGCAGAAAGGAGGGGGTGACGATGGCCGCGCACGCAGGGGACGTCGAAGCAGTAGATTTCGAGCCGGACAACGACGACCTCATGGACGAGGACGAGGGCGCCGAGGTGGACGCCTCCTCCCCCACGGCCCCTGCCCCCAAGCTCCGCTCCACCATAACCGGCGGCGCCTCCTCCTTCGCCGGCGGCGAGTCCTCCGTTGGGCCGAGGAAAGACCAAGTGGAGGGGCTTCCGCGAGGAGGCGGAGCCCAGGCGCAGCACCCGCCCTGCCTCCCGGGACTTCGATTCCCTCGATTCCGACGGCGGCCTCGGTCCCCAGCGATGTGAGCTTAATCCATCCACCTCCCTTTTTTTCCTTTTGATTTCGCCTTCCTTCGTTTTCGAGTACTTAATATTGTGTATATGACATTGATTTGGATTTTTTTTTTCTGTACATCATGAGTTAAACATCCTAGTTTCGAGGCATCACATACTCATGAATTTCCTTTTTTTTCCTATATAAAAAAGTTTCTATTCAACAATGTTAGTGGCTAGAATTTTGCTTGAGACGGACTTGTAAAAGAACAGACAATAGAGAGACTTTCAATCTAAAAGGGAAAAAAAACAACTTCCAATATTGAGTCATGGAAAAGCCTTCATTTGAAGCAATTTTTGGTGATCCAAACCAGATACCATGATGTTATGCCTGCTAGCTTTTGTGTTAGATATCAAAAAAATTGTCCAGACAGTGGTGGGTGCCTAAGGTTGTCATGAACCAAGCAGCCTTCTTGCTGTTCAGGATAGAAACAGCTGACTGTAACCTCTCATTTTAGAGAACATGCAGAAAAAAGTATGCAGTCACCAACTATCACAGAGGTGGCTACAAAAAGTGAAATTTCGGTTTACCATTCTCCGGATACACGAGGCTGCATCATACCTAGATTATTTGCACACTATGATACTTACTGATGCTTGATGACTTAATCACGATTTTAATAAAATTCAACTTTTCAGGAGCATTCCTTCTGGTGATCTAGTTTTGTTGTTCATCCTCGTTTCTGAGGTTCATTGTCTTGTAACAATAACTGCATGTAAATTTTCTTGTGGTTCTCATGATTTTACAGCTTATTACAGGAAATTGATATTACTTGTTGTTTGTCTTTGCCTATAATCTAATTCTGTTAATGACATTGTTAGTTCTTAACTAGAGCAATGTTTTTTTTTTTTTTTAAAAGTTTAGTACGCAAAGCTGTACCTTTTCTTACTTAACCAAAAGGAAAGATTAGCGAGATGAGCTGATCCCTTGACCTTGATGTTGCATATGTGTTGCCAAACAACTAATTTGTGCAACAGATGGCATTACTTTTAGCTAATTTATATTATGCAATAACATTTGCTTCATGTGTACAGCCATTGAGGGATGGATTGTGCTAGTCATTAGGGTTCATGAAGAGGCAAGAAGTTGATCTCCATAATGCCTTCCGTGAATTTGGCCAAGTCAAGAACTTGCATCGCAATCTTGACCGTCGAACTGGATTTGTGAAGGTTAGTCAACCCATTTCATGCTGTTCTTTAGACACTTTTATAAGTGTATGACTATCCTGATAAGTATTTTTGATCCTGAGATATTTCTACTATGTTAGTTAGATAGTTAAAATCTCCTTTCTGCTCTCCATTTGTCTTTTAAGGATCTCTAGCTCTTCCTATTGGGGTAATACAAACCACCCCAAGGCACGTGAGCACGTTGCAGGGCATATGATCGAGAGCGGCCGAGCTTAGAGCATCCGACCTCGAAGGCGCCCGACCTCAGATGCGTCCGACCCCCAGGGTCCCCGACTCAGTGCCTGACTAAGTCTCCGACCTCAGATGCGTCCGACCCCTAGGGTCCCCGACTCAGTGCCTGACTAAGTCTCCGACCTCAGAATCGATCACCTCGGATCTTTGATCTTGCCCCTCACCTACCGCGGTCACGTCCTTTTGCAGCCCGACCAGAGGACATACCCAGTTGTCGCCATCAGCATTTAATGCGCGTGGCCCTGTGAGACCTCCGGCTCACTCCACCATTAATGCGTATTTCCGGTCTACTTAATCATCATCACGCATGGCTCCCGAAGACCCCCGCCCACTCTGCAATTAATGCACATCTCTTGCTCACTCAACAGTTAATGCGCATGACTGCTAACTGTCCACGGAACTTCAGTTCTCC
>JAOXJJ010000195.1:4288831-4320577 GCA_025769935.1 Phoenix roebelenii
TGAGCAAAGGTTATGTTTGGAACTAAGATTAGCTTCTTTAGCATCTGCTGCATCCCTCACATTCCTCAGGTTATACAACTCTAGAAGGCCACCGAGATTTAAGCTATTCAACTCACCTATACGCCTTCCAGCATCATTGCCTACGATGTATTTGGTCAATGTTCGCAGGCTGCTCAACTGCCCGATGCCTGCTGGCAGCTGCTTCAGATGACTACATCTGTCAATGTAGAGATGCCTCAGGCTACTCATATTTCTCATGTCTTCGGGCAGCTTACATAGATTCCTGCAGTCAGAGAGTTTTAAAGTCCGTAGGTTGACCAACATACTGACGGCTTCAGGTATTGCGTTTATAAAAGTACCAGAGAGGTCGAGGTATCTCAGATGTTCCAAATATGCAATTGCAATAGGCAGTCGTCTGATAGTAGTATTATGCAGATCCAATGCTCTCAAGGACTTCGGCTTTGACGAATCCGCAGTCACTGTAATACCATGATGGCATCCCTTTATCGAGGACAGAAGAGTGCGAATATTTGGATAATTTTTCAGGGTCCTATGAATGTTCAAATGACAATTCTCAGATGTACACAAGTGACGGGTTTTCTGAGATATATCTTCCCACCCGGCAGGGTCCAGTATGCTAAGGCATTCCTTCCCCATAATGGATCGTGCCAGATCGTGCATGAGGTCATGCATCTTGCATGTTGTTATATAATAAAGTTCATGCCTGGATTGGCGAGCACGGCGCTCCTCAGCTTCCTTGATATCCTGAAAGAAAGATCTCCAAGCCAACTCATTAAAAATCTCATGCCCTTTGTCCTCCAACTCCTTTCTTCCATCGGATGGAATGAATCCGTTGGCCATCCATAGTTGAATCAACAGATCCTTTTCCATCTCATAATCCTGCGGGAATATGGCACAAAAAGCAAAGCACTGTTTTAAATGGGAAGGCAAATCACTGTAGCTCAACCTTAGTGCTGGTAAGATCCCATGTTCACCGACCTGCAGATCCCAAATCTCGCTATCCCTCACGGACAACCATTCCCTTTCCTGGCTCTTGGAATGCATTAAGCCCCCCAGTGTCTTCACTGCCAGAGGCAACCCATCACATTTCTTGACAATCTCCTTGCCGATGTTTACGAGATTTTGAGGCTCTTCTGCTCCCCCTTCAAATGCTCTCTTTCTAAACAATGCCCAGGAATCATCCTCAGTCAAATACGATGGGCGATAAGGGCCGAGGGTACCCATTATCGACGATGCCAGCTCACTTCGTGTGGTCACAACAATCCTGCTCCCTTCTCCACCAGTTTGTAGTAAAGTTTTTAGCTCATCCCACTTTGCCTGATCCTCGTTCCAAATATCATCTAATACAAGCAAGTACCTCTTCCCACTTACAACTTCTCGAAGGCTGCGTTGTAACAACTCCATGTCTGAAAGCTCGCACTGAACCCCCGTGGCTGAAGCTATTATTGCTTTAGCAAGTTTCGCAACATCGAACTCCTCCGACACACAGACCCATATGAGCAGCGCCTGGAAATGTTGCTCCACCCTCTGATCTTTGTAAATCAATTGGGCCAGCGTGGTCTTACCCAAACCCCCCATCCCAACTATGGGAAGGACTGCAACATTCTGGCTGTTATCATGATCAAGTAACAACTTTACTATTTTTTCTTTATCTTCCTCCCTACCAATGACCTCGGACTCAACAACATAGGAGTGGGTTTGTGGCCTGTCCCTCTTTTGGGATTGGGTTTTGACGGTGAAGCCAAATTTATTTCCCTCGTCCACTAGTTTCTCTATTTTTTCAACAATAGCATGCAACTTTCGTCCCATCTTAAGGCGAAACCAAACTGGATTGCCAAGAGAAAAGAAGCTGCGCACCTTTTTTATCATATCGATCCGAATCTCTGCCTTCCGCCGCATTGCTTCCACATTGAACTCATCCAGTATGTCGTCTGCTTCGTAGGCTGCATCCTTCAGTGCTGCCAACCAGCTCTTCACACCCGCTTCCTTGACTTGCCGCTCCTCTGCATCTCCAAGTCTGTCCCGGATTGCCGACAGCATTCTTTCCAGCTTTTCTAGCTTCCCATGGATGCCCCACATCGCTCCAAATTGTTGGAGAACATGGTCGGCTGCCTTCTCCATCACCACCTGTAGGAAGGCTGAGAGAAGAACCTCGGCCATTACTCCAGGCTGCAAAGAGTCTCTCCGAATGATTTGGGAAGAAGAGTTGACGAATGGCAAAGAACGTGACCCAGTGGAAATGCTCTCCCTCTTTCCGCTAGATCTGTAGGTGCTCTGGAAGCTTTTCTTGTTTGTGCTTTTTCCTTCCCTGCTTGTTTAATCAACCGCTCTGCATGTAGTCCTAGTATTACAGCCACCCATTATTTCATTCTTATCTTACCAAACTAAATTGCTATCACGTATTTTAGAAAAGATAATCGGAAGATGTTTGGCTGAGAGATTTGATGGGAACCGAAATAGATGGCTCTTATTTTTATTATTTCGTTGGAGAAAATTTTATTTTTATTCCTGTTTTAAGAAGAAATAAAAATATCTTAATTTTTCAAAATATAATCTTAGATTTTTTGATATTCAATTTAATTTTTTTTTCTATTTTGATTTCAATGATGAACTAAATATATTTATTTTAAATTTTGTTTTAGTTTATTTTGATTTTAATTCTAGTTTTGTTTTTGATTGCGAATCAAATGAATCTTTGGAGTGGCAGCGGGCCCACCGTTGGATTTCCTTATCATCCAACAAGGAAAGGAAAACTCCTTAACAGGCCCTGCTGCTAGGGTCTTAAAGATGGAGTTTTCAAAAAGAAAAACAAGACGAAAGATGTTTCTATCAAAGAAAAAAGAAAAAGTCCCTACGAAATTTCTGCGAAACTTTCTTCGGCGCTGTCATGATAGCTTGTCTCTCTAAAATTCCAACCTACGCGTCGATCGCAACAAGAATTTTGCTGAAGGGACCACAATTCTCACGTGCCTTACGTGTGGCAAACTTTTTCTGTACACTTCTAAATGATCCACGTAGGCAATGACGGTAATTATGCTCGGGCAGTTATCTTCACTATGGCTAATAAATTGAGGTATGGAGATCTGTCTGGTTTGCCAAACAATGGGTTGTCATACTGTTGCTTCTTGTTTTTTTCTTTTCTGGGTTTCGTTTTACTTTTACCTGATTGAGAAGATGAGCAACTTGAAGAGGGGAGAGATTTAATAATCAAGAAGGTTGAAAGACATTCACATCCATCGCAAGAGCCGCTTAGTAAAATTGTTTTATATTTAGATGTTTCTCCTTGGTTTTTTCATAAATATCCATGCTTGGAACTATGATAGCTCTTGTTTCTGAAAGCATTTATGTTGAATTAACCTCCCTATGAGAAAAATGGTTTGTTGATGGGGTAATTATAAATTTAATGTGCAATAACCAACAGTCCCTGATGGGATGTAAGAATGAGAGGATAGGCAGCCTGCCGGAGGCTTGAGGCCTAAAGAAAGAAGCGTATAAATATTTAAGAAACAAGAGTAAAAATATTTAAGATTGAGGCCTCGATAGTTCATTAGCAATATATTGGCAAGTAACGTAGGTATTGTGATGATCTCTCACCTCTTCTTCTTCTTCCTTTCTTCTTTATTCTTCTTTTCTTCTTTCTTCTTTCCTAACTAAACAGAAGAGAAAGGGGTGGCCGGTGGCTGCGACTACAATGGTCCGGCAAGATGGCAGTTGGTGGTGGTGACGGTCGGCAGCGGTGGCCGGCCAACGAGAAAATCCAAGAAAAATACCTGAAAAATAGAGGAATCGGATCTTTCCTTGATTTCCGGCCATTGGCCACTCACTGGCGGCCACAACTCCATCATGGAAGAGAGTAGAGAGGCCGTGGGACTCAACCGGAGATCCGGCGCCAAGTGGTGGCTGCGCTGGTGGCTGGAAAGAGGAAGAAAAACTTGAACAAAATAGAGGAGAAACAGGGTCTCCTTTTGCCGGTCTATTTCTGGCCGATTTCTCGGTCAGGAGTCGCGGTTCCTAGTCATGGGAATAAGAGGAAGGAAAGGAGAAGAAGTCTAGGGCCTTACTTCGATTCCGGCGACATACGACAGCCCCGTTTTCCAGCGAGCACAGTGACTAGATGTCGTGACTTTGAAGGGAGAAAGAGAGTGAGATGACCATGGCACTCCATAGTGGTGGGGTTATTGATATTTTGAAGAGGTTGCAGAACAGCACTATTTAAACTGATAACACCCAATGGCTGTTATGGTGGACACCTTGATTGGGAAGCAGGTTACAGGACCCAAGAGACGGGAGGCTACACCATGGGAAGTTTGGAAACACATGTTTGTAGGGGTTTAGGTGCATGCAGCCCGATGCTATGTGGGGAACTTTGTTCGTATTCTTTATTTAATGCTTGTGAAATTTTTAAGGCAATGTGAGTGTTCATATTCCTCGAGTGACATGGATATTGGGTCTGCATTACCATTCACAATTTTTTGGGATGATCCCTCTGTGAGTTCAACTGGACAGAAGACATCCCTCTGTGAGTTCAACTGGACAGAAGATGCAGTATTCTCAAATGTTCATTGGATTCACCATCAACAGCCTCCAAGCGATTGGTTCTTTAAGCCGCAACCACAATGTGGATCACGAGAATTTCTGGTACAAGCAGTAGGGTCCTATTGATCTACTACCATAAACAATCGCTTTGCATCAGAGTTTTGAATCTGTTGCCTGTTGTGACCGTTTATGTGTGCCGTAGTCCAAATGCATATAGTAGTATTAAACTGGTATATGCAAAAAATCATAGAATATGAATTTTTTGAGCTTTTCTCTTTGTCAGGCAACATGATAATAATATAACAGCCAATGTAACTTACAAGTACCTAATCCCACATTTTTAACTGTTTGATTACACCTAAATGGAACTGCAAAAACATAATTTAATTAGTTACAAAGTTACAAGAGCTAACATGTTACACATAAAAAAAACAGCTCTTCATGCTCCAAACAAAATGTCAAAAGAAAAAAAATCAATATCATCGGTCCAGCTCTGCTTGCCAAAGCTCCGTGGAGGCGCGTTCTCTATGCCATGCTTTTAAACAAGAACTTCCATCTCCATGGACTTTCTTTGAGCAATTAAATATATTGATGTTGCACCTGGAACGATGTGTTAGTGATGATATTTAGAATCCTATCAGGTCAAGAGCAGTTAATGGATTACTGGCAGCAGGTTGGAATAAGACGTGTCATTTGAAATAATTGGCACAGCTGCTACTGTAATCTCTTCTTCTTCCTTGTTTCAGGGTTCTCATCAAGTATAACAATGCCGTCGTCAACATCGTCATCGTCGTCCTCGACTTCTTGAGGATTTACTTGATCATTGACATCACGGCTTGAACGAGGCGTGATATCATGAACATTGTCTATTATTTCTGACATTTCAGATAGTTTTCTCTTTGTCCCAGGTTTTGCTGGAGCTATCCCAACCTCATCAGAATTCTCTACCATTTCTGTGACAGCTGGATGTGCAGTCGATGTACTCTCGCCATTGCTTACAAGCCGAGTGTCTTTCTGGGTAGGAGCTATCCATCCAACCAAGACCAACCCATCAGGTTCTTTCTCCTCATCAAACTCCTCCCTGCAAATATCAGCACAAGACGTAGATTAATGACCAAAGGAATTTCTGGAAAAAGAAGAATGCCATTTTATCAGATCAACCTTATACTAGGTGCAAATGTAGATCAACTACAAATGCAGTTAAAAGACAAAATGCAGCTAAAAACAATCAAAACTCCTAAAGTACACAGAAAGATACGGTCAATACATTTCTCATGCCACTAAATATTAACAGCCTGTAAATACATAAACTTGGAGTAGAAGAAAGAAATATATGTGGATGATCCTCTTTTCCACTCTTAAATTCTGTTTCCATTTGTTACCTCCCCTAATACAGTCACCAACTGAAACAGCAGTACGGTTGAAGTAGATTAACACTGACCAACCCAGTGTCATAATCTCCAACCCTCATTTGACCAGTTGTAATATATGAAAGCTACTGTTCACAAAATCTTCTAGATCCTCCGTGAATACTTTAAACTCGATAGAAGTAGATGCGGGTGCAGTAACAGATTCAGGTGGGGACATGAAGTTCTCTTTTAAAATCTATAACATGGGAACTAGTTTATGGGGAAATCACCAAGGACGTGCACCACCTTAAGTGGAAGATACATTCCACTAAAGATAAAACAATAATTCTATCTGGAAAGGCAAATGGTGCGTATATTTGTAAGGTAGTGTTATAATGCTCTTACAGGAGCAACTCCAAAAGTTGCTCCCACCGACAAATGAGAAATTTATCCTCATGTATGGCACTAGTTAGTTTGCATCCATGGGGTTTGTCATTTGGTTATAGTTTACATTCATGGGGTTCTTTCATCATTCATGTAGAATTATAAAGTAAATACCTGAGGTGTAAATTTGTCACTTGCTGATAGGAGCAACTTTGTAAGTTGCTCTGCTGGAAGCATAATGATTATCCATATATGAATGCACGTAGGTATTTATGCATAAACACGTGTATGTCTGCATGTATATACAATGTATGTGTGATGACAGGAAAATAAGCATATGAAATATGGCAGCCACACTACCTATATAAAGAACAAAGACATAAATGATATGAATTTCATAAGTGCTACTAAAGATTGAGATAAGTCCAAGTACCCTGCACTACAAATCTACAAAAAAATAATTTAAAATAAAGCTCTGAAGAGATGAATCTACAAGTAAGACAAAACAATATTTTCATCTCAATGTTGAAGCACATTGCAAGTCGAGATTGGAAAATTTGTAACTCTTTCATATGTATCTTGGGAATACAGATGCAAAGAAGCAATTACGTCAGTCATACAAACAAATTCAGAATATAAAGAGGTGTCAAAAGAACATTTGGATATTTCCAAGAAGTACAGCACTAACACATGGATATCCTAGACATGTTCATGAATCTTGGATTGCTCTCCAAATCTCGAAGGCAGAAATTTGTCATGTTGAAATAGCAAGCAGAACAAAAGAATAGTGTACTGCATTACACTAATGTATACCATGAATCTTTTTTTGATATTTCTTTTTCGAAGTACTTCGTCATTCTTGTTCATTTCGATATGGAACTATGAATACCGTGCATTCTAGGGTTCCAAAACAGTGCAATATACAAATGATAGCTGCTGGATGTATTTTCCGAGTGATTAAATTTTCCTTAGCAAAAAAAAAAAAAAAAAACAAAGTGACTAAATTTTCAGCAAATTTTTACTTTTTTATTTTATTTTTTTGGATATTTTCATCACTTTTCAATTGAAACAGCAAAATGCAGAAATTGCAAAAGAAAAAAAGAAAAAAGCAGCCTGGCCAACATACTGAAATTTAAGTTTTCAAACCTTGATCAAGAACCAACCTGACCATAACCATGAAACAACTGTACCTTCATTTCATTTGTTGTGTACTTCAATTCCTCTAACCTTTCTCAATGAAACAATATGTTCCCAATTTGTCTGGGAATTTTGGAGTGCCAACACTTCCAAAATCTTGAATACCTCAATGCCTCTATGGAACTCAAAAACTGGATTATGCTTACATCAGCTAGAAGCACCAGCACTTAGAATGGATTTTTGAACTGTCTGATCAAAAAATCCCTTATTGCAATCCATGAAATTCAAATTCTCACCTATTTTACTACTCAGCAATATAATCTAAAGTATCTAGACTATTTTAGCAAAAGTATCGAACTTATTTTTCCTTGTGTTTCCTTCTCTTTAGTGTTATTATGGCATCAGTAATTTTTATGACACAAGTGTCACTGACTGATCAATTTACTCTGGTAGTATGAATATTTTGGCATTCTATCATATGAAAGTGTTTCAATGTCAAGAATTAGATAAGGATTTGGCAGTACAATTGCGGACATCTGCATATTTTGCATGGGTGCTAAGTATGTAAGTAATAAACTTTTCCCTTTTTAAAATTTGACAAATGCTAAAGCAAATGGATGTGAAAACCGCCACACAGAATGAACCATGCTAAAGCCCCACATGTTTGCTGAATAACTCACTCAAATAAATAAGTGTTTTTAGTTAATGTTGCATGCAGATGATCTGTGCCAACATGCATGCATGCATTTGTATGCACAGCACACCTCTTAGATTCTTATCTTCTTGTTAAACATCTGGGTTAAATAAATTGACATGACATGATATAAATACAGACCCGAACAATGTCTGAGAGGATAATATTACCAAATTAATAGATCGAAATATAATTTCTAATAAAAACACCTACATTACGAACACCATATATATAGCTTGATACTTATAAGTACTTATAAAAATTATTTATTCTCTGTCTCTATGTTTCTTAAGATATAAGCTATTAATATGAAATCAGTCTTCATGGTTCCATAACCAAGCTAGGTTTGTATTGTATTTAACAAGTGGAAAAGTAAAGTTTCTAATAGTCTGCTTGGTAATTTCTGTATCGATGTTTTGATTCTATCACCCATGTGAAACCATGACACCTACAATTGAAGCACCATCATGCCTCTACTATTGAAGAACACATGCAAGCAGATGCAGATGCAGTTATGGGGCAACAAGGGCAGCAAAATTGCCACCTACATGTAGAAAGTCTCAGACATCCTTATGTTTGTCTCCAAGAGAGAAATTTGTTATTAGAGATGATACCTGTTTAAGATATCCCTATTTTAGACATCCCTGATTTAGACATTCCTTGAGAAATATGTTACCCGAGATGACTACCATCAACCTGTTTCATTAAACTTGAATGACAAAATTTATTCATATCCGTGAGTTATAAAATTGTCTCTTAAGTCATCGATCATAATGATTTATTGGCACTTATCTGCTTCATAAGCTTGACTCTAATTCTTACAGAAATGTCTAGATTTATTTCCCCATTATTTTCTATAAGAACATAAGAAAACCGAAAAAATGGTTGCATGATGTCATCTCTAGGTCATCAATTTTTTATCATGTCTGCGTTTAGACAAATTTGGTGAATAGTTAGACCCTTACTATCTAGTTAAGCAATTAAAAAAAATGCTTTTGCCGAGCCCTTTTCAGGGGGAAGAAGAAACTTCATCCAAATAAAACCCTCCAAAATATTTCCTTGTTATTTTGTATTTTTCTTCCTTCTTGCCATATAATTCCTACATATATTCGAAATAACATGTCTACAAAGACCCCTATTTACCTAAATCTCACCATATATCTATTTATCCAAGTTCGACTACAGCTTGTGTGTGCTACCATTAAGCATATTAATATACGGTACCAGGGCAGAGGCCTAACGAACAAATAAGACGATTGAAATCTAGTGACTGCCTAAAGACACATAAAAAGGAAAGAAAAGGCTTATTAAAACAAGGTTATGCTTAAAGAACAGATGCAAGCACCGAAGAAAAACCTGTGCTTGATGTTTATATTGCATGACAGTTCCTGCCGAAGATCCTCAACTGCGAGCACAGTCCCACTGGTAACTGGAGCAGGAAGTTCTGCTAAGAACTGCACAAAATAGACATTAAAGAATATGTTAAGGACCATGATAAAAATAGAACCAACTAAAGAAATATTTTAAAAAGAAAATAAAAGAAAGAGACCATAACCTTGTCAATGTTCAAAGCATAATTGGCAGCAACATCTTCTTCTAAATCATCACCAGCCTCAAAAATGAGAGTTGAGCCATGCATTATCATTGGTGAATTCATGCCCAGTTTGTTTTTTGCTATCTTCTCAACAAAGTCCCGTAACTTTGAGGTTCGAGTGTTTATCTCCAGAATTAGGGGTGTCTGTTTCATATCATGTTATACATAATTATAGTACAGCATACAAAAAGATATGTGCACACGAACACAACAAGATAAACATATGCATATACAAATATATCATAAGCTATAAGAATACCTCAGAACAGACATAACATGATTTATTAGCCTCAAATGGCTGTACTGGCATTAAAAGCATCTTTCTTGATGGGTGTTCAAGACAATATGTCATCCTGAAAAATATAACGAGTTATCCAGTGAAAGACTGTTATTATATGCAAGCAATCAGAACAAATAAAAGATAGACCCACATTCCTCAAGCCCACTGAGGAAGGTGAAATACTTCAGAAAAAATGGAAAAAAGGAATAATACCAACTGATTAGACTAAACACAGCTAATGTCAAACAACACACCTCATGTGAGGAGAACAATTATTATTAAATGTAGAATCAGCAGAGCAAGACAGCACAAAATAGGTTCAGGTATATTAGGACACACCTGCAGTTCTCAAAATCACCCTGGAGAATCTTGATTGCTTCAATTACTATCAAACCAGCAATAATAGCATTTGTTGTTGCGACAGCATGAACAATATTGCCAGCAATACCTTTAGCTTCAAAAAGACTATGCAAAGGAATTCCAAAAGAAGATGCCCTGATATTTGCTGCAGCAGTCACAAATTCTACAGCCAATTGGTCATCTTTGTCAAAAGTCAGATTCCCAACATCCTGAAAACCAAAACCAAAGAGAATGTAAGGTAAAACTATGACATAAGAACTAAAAGGAATTTCCTGAGAGAAAATGGAAATGGACCTTCTGTCGTTTTTCAATAAATAATCTCAAGGCCTCCAAAAAGATCCTTGAATTCTCAGAAAGACTCCAAATATCCTGAGGATTCTTTAGACCAAGAGACAACATAGAAGACACCACTGACTCCTCAGTCACACAGTTTTCCAAACTTCCATTTTGCTGGATCAGGTTGTCTGGCAATACATCTCTGACATAAAGAGGCCTAGGTTTGTTTCTATTCTTCCATGTTTCTTCATTAGCTAATGCAATTTCAATGTTATAACCGAAAACATGATCATAAATTTTACGAGCATACTGTTCAGGATCCTCATCTGTCCTTCGCTCAAACACATCTTCTGTAGGAGTTGTTAAATTGGTGCCATCACTGGAACGCACATTAAGATCATTCTCCTGATTTTTATCACCAAACAACTTCGCAAAAAGCAGGTCCTTTGCCCAAACAATGCAGTGAACAAACTGTCAATGTAAGATAGAGATTTCAATATTACACCAGGACAATATAGAAATTATTAAAAACTAGTCAAGCATACAGTATGAATTTTCAAAAATCTAGCAATTAGAGTGAAAATAGAAAGCAAGATCTTCATTATCCATTAGTTCATGACTTGAGATTCTACAATTTTGAATTAAGCACATTTTTAAAGACTTAACTAGCGAAAAATGTTGGATGCACATAACGCATGAGCTTGTTATTTGTTGCACTTTAAAGTACCTTGGTTTATTACCTATTATTAACTATTTAGTACTATTTTATTCTGTAATGAGACTGCACAATGTCGTAAACAGTCTGCATGAGTGGCACCAGTAAGGTGTCTTGCCTATAGGTTGTAAATTTAATAAAAAAAAATTATGATATCTTGGAGCACTAGCCATAGTACACTCACTTCAAAATTACCCCTCAAATTTCATATTATCAAACCTGCACCACATCTCATGGCCATCGCAAAAATTTCAAGGACCTACTCATCCATCAATATATGGTGCTGGCATTGGACGGTGTTGCAACAACGCTCCAACCAGTGATCACCAAAGGATCAATCTAACATGTACAGGACTCAGCATGCAGGACATCAACCAACACAAAATCACATCCAACTCTAGTGCACTTAGCACCTTGTGCTTGATATTTTGTGGGGAATCAAGATCATAGACGGATATCTGCTTCATCACCAGCATCAACCTTTTAAATGAAAAAAAAAAAAAAAAAATCAGATGCTAAACTGTAGTTCCTGAATTAAGTAGCCAGAATCAAAATCAGGTGTGGGAGCAAGTCCATGGTGTAGGCACAAGGAAGCGGATATTTTAGAAATGCTGTTATTAAAAAAGCACTTAGGAAGTGGGTGCAAATTTGAGATTTCAGAAAGATTCCTAAGCGTGTGCATTACCCTAGGTAGAAGATACTAACTACTAAGGCTTTGAATCAAAACCGGGCCACACTCTCATCTCCAGCCCTTTATATCCCCTTCGAAACAAATGGAAGGCCTTTTAGATCTTCTCCACCCTCCTATGGTGATTAATGAAGCCATTACGTCCTTATCTAGGAGTTACATTTATTTTGTAGACATATGCATTTCCTTTAGAATAAATTTGAGCCAATTCAGCTTTGGAACAGATTCTTGCAAGCCTAACCCACTTGTCTACAAAACTTGTTACCTCTAATCGACCTGATGTAAGGTTTTTGTAGAATTTCTATTTCTTGCCTTAGCCATTTATTCTATTATTGTCCATAAACATAAATCGCTTGTCATGGACAATAAAACCCCTCTAAATATTAGTTACTTCTAGCCTTATAATCCTAATTTTTTCACCAATCCCAATCATTGGCATCATATATCTTTTTCAGGCCCACTCATCAATAATTTTATATTTCGTTATTGTTTTTGATATATGGTACCTGCATTTGGGGTCTACCTCCTTCTAAGAGGATTCATGTGCCAACATCAACATATAGTGGCCCCTGGTGAACTCTAACATGATCAGCATGCCTTCATTCTTGATGATTTTCCTTCATAGAATAATTCCATAGTTTCCTGGGCACACATTTGCTTTCATGGAATTAACTGTCTTTTACGAGTTGCATGACAAAAGTCTTCTCTTCCAGTTCCTGACATCTAGAAACCTATCATCTTGCCATTCAAAGCAACCGCATTCTCCTTCATGGCTATCTCGTAGATCACAACATAATTTACTAGTGCTGGATCTTTTTCTTTCTTATTAGAGTTTTTCTTGCTCTTTTTATTCAACTTCTTCAAGTCCAGGCGAATCTAAATGAAGCAATTTTTTCCAGTTTTAAACCAAAGTATTTAAATACCGGTGGGACAAGAGGGGGCGTCCCACAGTCCTGTGTGTTGATACAAAGCACCATCCCAAGTGTCAGTACAACACGAGGTGGGAAGTAACTAGGACAGGATGGGACATCCACCATTCTGGGGTGTTAGGGTGTAGGGCTTCATTCTATGGAAAAATCGGGACAGCCCTGTCCCATAGTATTTAAAACCTTGCTTTAACAAATTGTTACACATGCTGCAACGCCTCTAACGGACATAGCCACCTTGTAACAAGGCTTTATAGCCATCATTCCACTTACATCCCTTGTGCACAACATTCTGATAATAGTCCACTATTGACTCATGTAACTCTTGATCTTTTGACATCACTGGCATTTTAAGGTTTCAATTTTTCAGTTTGATCTGCTTTCATGTGCCTTAAGATCATTATTGTACTTGTTTAAGCCTTAGAACTTGTTCAAGCTCTTCTCTCACCTCAATTCAACCAATATCTTTGGCACATAATGCTCTTTGTCACTTCTGTCTTAATCCTTGGTGTTGCTTCATGGGTTCACTTTGTCTCGATTGTCGCCGCACAATATCCTTCAATGCACCATGTGCATTGTCCTTTCAGATCATGGTCCTAATTCTCCATTGCCTGGCCTGTAACAAAGTTAAGTTTTGGTCCCATGATGATTCGTTTCAGAGAAACTTTTTTCCACAATAAATCAAGGTTTGAGAACCCAACCATAGTGCAGTTTGTATCACCCCATACCAAGCCCGCAATACATATTGAAACATTATCGACAAACCATGAGTTGATATAGGGGCGTCATATTGTACGGTACCATACCAGTACATGGCTATTATGCACTCATACTTCAGTGTTTCAAAAACTATGAGAAATACAAGGCCTCAGACTGGTAAACAGATATCGAACAAAATAGATCAATTCTCAAGAACAATAATGAAGAAAAGGAGTGAGGGTGGACACAATATCCACTTGAATAGACTCAAATATATGCCCAACTCATAAGCACAATAAGAGTTACCAGGCTAGACCCTGTTAGAAATTACAAACGATACGCACAAGACAAATGTACTGAATTTAGCACAACCAGCAAGCCTGAGAAACAGATGCCGTATCTGAAAGACAAAAGCTAAGAACTAAAGCTACAATACTGAAATGATAATGGAAATTATTTCAAGTTTCAACAAAAGCTTTCAGCTAGTATACTAAACATTCTCCACAAACAGAAAGAAGGCGGTAATGATTTCATATTGATCTAAAATTTACCAGATGGAAACAATCCCTTATTGGAGTTACATTACAATCTGAGAGTCTGACTCTAAAGGATACATAGGTAAGGAAGTGCCTTAAACATTGACAAGCAAACCATAATCTGGAAATAATTTTGAAAACTTATATAAGTTAATAGTCGCACAATTTATGGCACGAGTACCATCCAACTAAGAAGATCCGATGGATCATTTTGGTGCATGAATGCTAGAATGCAAAAAATGACTTCAGGCATAGAGATAATATCATGAAATAACTATGTAATCTGTCTCCTAAGACTTGATTGCTGACATTTATCAGGAGTTGGATACGTGCACTAAGTGCTATAATTCAAAACAGGATGCCCGTTTCCCACTGTAACTGGAAAGAACAGAGCGTACAAGGCAAATTCTAGCAGGCTAAAAGAAAGGGCTTCGTGGATCCTAAGATTGTTTCCTCTCTCCAGAGATGTGACAAATATGGTATCATTTTGTAGAATTTAGCAGCCAAAAACCAACTCCAATCTAAAGGAGGTGAACTGATATTTGTAATCAGGAACTCCGTATTCTAGGGCCTGAAGATGACAATTCAACATGACTAAGCTTTGTATACACTTCAGCACTACATCAAACTTATCAAAAGAAGACTGCATGGACAAGATTTAATTAATGTAGATAGTAATTTGCCTTCACGTGAATGACCTAATTATAGCAAAGCAGATAAATTGCAGAGTTTCTGTGAGAACTGATATTCAGGTCTCCCACATGTGATTCAAACACTCTTTTAAAGAACTGATGAAGCAATTTGATATTTTGAAATAAGGGATAACAACAGCTAGAGAAAAAACCCAAAATTGCTTTACATACTAGGATTAAACTCAAGGTTGTTCCCCTGATTTTCCTGAGTATAATATACTAAACAAACTATAATGGGCCCTTCCCAAAAGAGTTGAGCAATCTAGAAATGCATTGGCTTCATGAAACAAGAAGAATGTATGCTTCCCACAGTAAACTTCTGTAAGTTTGATCCAGAACAGCTTAAGTGGAGGTTCAAAAGAACCAAATGGAGTTTCATAACCCCTTTTTTTCCTCCACTTTCTTCATTGACCAGCAGTTTCTCTTCTTTTTTAAAGGGGCGTATGGTCGATAGGAATAACAACATGGTTCAAAAAGGATGACAAAGAAATAAAAAGTTTCTTGCTGTTCCTACCTATGTTTTCAGTCTCATCATTCGAACCCCATACCATTAACTTGTCAGTACAGCTTAGCTCAATATGGTATTGCCCCATTAATTAATGTAGATAGTAATTTGCCTTCACGTGAATGACCTAATTATACCAAAGCAGATAAATTGCAGAGTTTCTGTGAGAACTGATATTCAGGTCTCCCACATGTGATTCAAACACTCTTTTAAAAAACTGATGAAGCAATTTGATATTTTGAAATAAGGGATAACAACAGCTAGAGAAAAACCCAAAATTGCTTTACATACTAGGATTAGAGTCAAGGTTGTTCCCCTGATTTTCCTGAGTATAATATATTATAACAAACTATAATGGGCCCTTCCCAAAAGAGTTGAGCAATCCAGAAATGCATTAACTTCATGAAACAAGAAGAATGTGTGCTTCCCACAGTAAATTTCTGTAAGTTTGATCCAGAACAGCTTAAGTGGAGGTTCAAAAGAACCAATTGGAGTTTCATAACCCCTTTTTTCCTCCACTTTCTTCATTGACCAGCAGTTTCTCTTCTTTTTTAAAGGGGCGTATGGTCGATAGGAATAATAGCATGGTTCAAAAAGGATGGCAAAAAAAAAAAGACTCTTGCTGTTCCTACCTATGTTTTCAGTCTCATCATTCGAACCCCATACCATTAACTTGTCAGTACAGCTTAGCTCAGTATGGTGTTGCCCCATAAATATCGACATACCTGCCACTTTCTTTGTCACCAGCAGTTTTTCTTCTTTTTAAAGGGATGTACTGTTGATAGGAATAGCAGCATGGTTCAACAAGGAAGACAAAAAAAAAAGTTTGTTGTCGTTGCTACCTATGTTTCAGTCTTGATATTCGAACCCCATGCCAGGAAATTCAGTAGAGGTTAGATCAATATTGTATTTCCCCATATCAACACATGGTACACTGTTGGAATCAAGAGAGCAATTGAACCATGTGTCATACAGAGCATACCGAGCCTTCATACTGTACTGGCAGTGTACCAGGTCGATACAGTATCGCCCTAGACCGGCTGGTATAGATCGGTACTGCAGACAAAATTGTGCGGAGCAAAACTCCATCCGCACAAGGAGAAAATGTTTTGAATCTGTAAAGTCCATGAGAGAATGAATGAAGCAAGGGAAATATGTTGATTTTGCAGAAACAATTAGGGAGTTTCAATTGATCCTTTCATCGTTACTGCTGTTGCTTGGTAATCATGAGAATAAAGAGAGTAATAATAAATTCTTTAGTTAGTTGTCTATCATGAATGTACTTAGCATGTCAATTTCATCTAAAGCTGAAAGAAAAAGTCATCTTATGGTTCCTCAAACTTGCATCAAATGAAACAGAATCTATATGGTACACTCACACTAGCAGAAACCTCAAAACTGGCAGATGTAACACCCCAAATAAACACATTTTTTCCATGTTCAACAGATAAAAAGACGAAACCAGAAACCATGTTTATCCATTTCCGCAGAGAAAATTTAATTAGTTGTATCAATACAATATCATTATATCACTCACCTTCCAACATAAGTTGCATGTAAGTATTTGAAGGTCATTAGGCTAACAGCACCCATTAAAATATAAGACCCAATGATTCATTATAAGAATTTTCAATTACATATTGCAATACAAAAATTTGGAACAAGCATTCTTTCGAAACAATACTTTGTTTGTAGCAAAATGTTCCTAAGCAACAACATACATTAAAAAAACAGTTTTACTAGAAAAGCACACAGGAATTAAGATTAGGCATCTAGCCGTAGTCACTGATGAAGATCAAACCTTTGAAGGAGTGCTGGTGATGGTGCAAACAGGATAGGTCTTCGGGGTTGGTTTTGGTTGGCATTCATAGCACTCTGTTTTACCCTTGACATGGACAGTGACCTGCTCCAATCATATTTTAATATATATAAATAAATAGTTAGATCCACTAAGACAAAATGATACACAATCAGAATCACTGTATTAGATTGCCAACAAAAAACATTAAATTAGTTCATACAAAATTAATCAGTGTATACAGAATCAGATGCCTAAGCCAAGAACATTAAACCAGCTCATAATTCCATATAAGCAATCATGAACTAGAAAAGTTCAGAAACTTCAGAAGTTACCGAGGAGTATAGTTCTTAAAAACAATCGTTTACAACAAAAAACTGAAAACATGCAGTTCAACAACAGACTGGAATCATGCTATCTTTTTAATATGATACAACGAAAAGACAGCGAGAACATACTTCACTGGATAAATGAATATAATAGTCAGGCAGGTTTGATGGAATGTCAGGCTGTCAGTCTTTGGGAAGAAAGAATGAACTCTTTGATGGAAGAAAAAAAGGAGCCTATACTACTGAGCAACATGAACTTGAGAGAAGTACGGATTGGAAAAACAGAAGCATGCCTTAATCATTTATCAACTTAGTAAGAAGAATATCGATCAAATGTCACATTAAATTGGCAGTGTAGGAGGTAAAGAAGTCAGCTAGAGTATGTGTTTAATTCATAAAAAAAATCTGATAAAGCAATTTCCATTGCACGTACTGTCATCTGCAGATTGTAAGGAATGTAGAACATGCTCAATTAGGGAGGAAAGGCCCTTCAGCCATAAGTAACATAATAACAGAATATTCACCGCATCAGCAAATTCTAAGAATGTGCAGGACAGTTGGCCATCAATTCTTTGCTGTTTAATGGATCTGACGGGCCTAGCTTCCCAACAACTCTTGATCCAGAACAAACTTGGGATGCAATGCTTGCAGCCATCAACACTGCCCGGAAGACAATTTCAATATGCTTGCATATTCTTTAGATGAAACAAAATAAAGAGGAAAGCCTGATCAGATTCGGATAAGAGACATGGCCTTCATTGATTTTTCTAGTCCAAATCTTATATTGATTTCTTTGTTTCTTAACTGAACTGGATCGATCATTTTGATCATGTAGTGCAACCTTTCCACCTGAAATTGACTTATAGCTATATTATTGGACTTCACCACCAGCATTTAGGATTTTACTGCATTATGTTCAACAGTATGTAGAGATCTTACAGTGTCTTTAGAACTTTGTGAGAAATTGGACTTCCTAGCATCCGTTCAATGGCAGACTTCACATTTGATTAGAGTGGTAGATGATTGAGAACAACAACAATTTGCCTAAGGCCTTAAGTCATTAGAGCAGAAGAGTGTAGCAATGAAGTTTTTAATAAAAGGAAGTTCGCAAAGTAAGATAAACAGTCATCATCACGCCGACAAAGATCATTAGCATAACTTGAAACATGGATCCTACTGCATTGTGCATTGTAAAAATCAAGACCCTTAATTGTTAAAAAGGACAAGATATCTTTTAAGGCTCAGGTCTCTGACATCTCATATTCAGGAAGAAGATTTTGCGCTATATAAGTTGCAAAATGACAGAACATAAGCAGGATTTCTACAGGCATTTGTTTCCAAGGAAACAAACAGTTTTAATAGGAATTGTGCTTAGAGAGATCCAATTATGCTTTTTTATTTTCTTTCAAAGATGAACAAAAGAGATCATTAACAGATGTGTACTGTGAAGTGAAGACACTCCAATCTCTTTTAAATTTTATTCCATTAAACAACTCATATAATCTGATTTTGATTGAGTAAATCAGGCTCATACCAAAAGCATAATTGTTGAAAACATCAAAGCAAGTTGTAATGTCCCTTGAGTTTTGGACTTAAAGATGGAGTGCCGACATTCTGAAGTCTTGTATATTTGCCTTTTACTTCTAATATAAGAGATATATATTAGATCAATGATGAATCAAAAATGCTCAAGAAAATTTTGAAATAAAAAGCTTTGAACCAATGGAAGAAGACATGAAGAACGAACTAGAAGTATGCTATGAATGGAGAACAAAGAAGTATGATTTAAAATATATGAAATATGTTAGGTACTACAATGGAAGATATTAAGCTCAACGAAGATAGCTATTTTTTTCATGCTATGAATATTTAAAACTTGAATTATTTGAACAACGAAGATAATGTTCATTTTTCATTGTTAAAATAATGATTAAGGATATAGTTTCTTGTAAGGCCACCATAAAATAACCTTATCTAGCTAACAGCCCTGAAGGGGTGGATGGGTATAGGGTAAAAAGTGGGCATTAGCCCCTCCTCATCTCACAAAGAAACAAAAGGAAGGAGAAGAGAGGGGGGGGGGTTGCGGAATCTTATGCATAGCTGATATAAATTTTGGCTTCTTTTGGTTGCAACAAGAATTTGCACACCATTTACCAATGAAGGCCTCTCTAGCTTCCCTTGCTAACTAGCAACTAGTAAACATCAAATTAAAATTAAACGTCAAACAATTGCAACAAGAGCAAGCTCCTTTGATGAACAAGGCAACAACCCTTAATTTACAAGTAGTTATGGCATAGGACCCTGTAAGATTATGTAGAGACCTAAAAAACATGTACATGTGTACAAGTAGACTGACAACTAACAAAAGATAGCTGTGTTCAAAGTAAATAAAAATATATAAAAGTCAACAACTTTGCAAAATACATGGTAGGAGTATACTTTAAAAAGTTAAGACATCTAGGCTTATTTTTCTTGCATGAAACTTGAAAGCCAAGATTGATAATAATCAGAATATTTGGAAGGAAGCAATTAGCCATCAACATTTTAAAGGTTTGCCACATAGGAAGTTGACTTACATGCTTTTTTACAATATTACTTTGTTACATTTTTAAGGAAATAAATATAATAATTGCACAGTTGGCCAGCTCTAATCCTTCTTGGTCAAGTGAAAAGATATTAGTGCTTCATATTTGAAAAGTAATTATCAGATTTGTTAAGCCTGGTATACATTGTTGAATCTTTCCTTATCACCGTAGACTTTAGGGTCAATTAGTTAGTTAACAAGATTGTCTAAATTTCATGTCTGGGCCTTTACAATAATATACTTGACAAACTGTTGTAAGCTTAACTTGGCCAATCAAGTTTGTTTCTTAATCCTTGAATAATCTTCATTCCACCTATTTGGCAACAATTAGACACCATTTGTAGTATAAATTAGTAAAAACACTAATTGTATTGCCACAAAATATTATCAACTTACAATGTTTACAAGTGTCAAGCTTTTGTAAATTCTATTCCACTCTTGGCCATGTCCTGCATGACAAATGATTTTCAACTACCAGTATATATAAACCCCCAACCAAGACCATTTAAAATGACAGTGTATTTTCTATTACTGTTTCAAAAAATTATCCTAATAGAAGCCAATACAGATACAACAAGAAACATATTTTCATGAGGAAGTTATATAGAAAGGATTGCCTAAAACAGGTTATAGAAGAAAAGTTGGCCAGAAAAAAATCTGTTAAGTTTGACAATCATCAGTTCATTGTGTGTAACTAAATTATGTTAATCATATCAAACCATCTCAGTTTGCCATTTTTGCACATGTCCTGGACAATATAGCTATACTAATACGAGATCATTATAAAGAATGGCTGTCCTGAACTTAAGCTGATTGCAATTAGCTTGGACAAAGTTCAATGGTTATGGTTAGGGATCTCCCTCAGCTTCAGACAGAAAATAACACTTAACTTTTTACTACTCTTCCGATATCGTATTTTTTGTTTTCTGATATGTTGTTTTCTATAAACATTAGACAACATAATTGTATCCACTGTGACCATGAGGCAGCAATAATCAAAGCCTTAGACTCAACAAAAAGAATAATCAAGTCTCAAAACAGAAGCAAACCTTTATTAACATGTGACACTCAAAAGTATCCTTGACAAAAACTAGTCTACAAAGTTCAATCTGATAATGGAATGCATGCATAGGGTGTATTAATGCTATAAAAAATTAAATAACAAATTAAAAAGAAAAAGGAAACATCACTTAACCTGCCCCAGAAACCCTGTGGTTCCACTTTCAACCAAAGGAACTTCAGCAGCCAAGCAAAGGCGGTTAACATGTCGTCTAGCATCTAAGTTATCAAGACCATTCAAAACCACATTAAATTGCTTAAAAAATTCCACATTGAATTCAGGATCCTTGACATTTGCATGGTATGGTGTTATATTGATGTGAGGCCTAAATTTTAGGACAGCGTCTCGAGCAACCTGATATGAAGAACATTACTTGGAAGCAGTCAGAGCAACCTTGACACAAGGCACATGAGAAGCGTCAAGTATGATTTAACACAAGAAAACATATCAAACTTTATTCTTACTTTAGCCTTAGATTGCCCCACATGACACTGTCGAAATAAAAATTGTCTATTTAGGTTACTGACTTCAATAGTGTCCATATCAATCTGCAAATATCAAACAGAGTATGAGTATAGACAGTAATACCGCATGAACAAACATTCTGCATTTTATATGAAATTTAAAATGAAAAATATATCCAAGCATTCTATAACTGTATAAAGTAAAAGATAGCTTTGCCGTGGTCGTCATTAACATGTCGTCACAAGCACATAAACAAATATCACTTTTCTGCCAAATTTATTTTAGACTATTCTGTATGTTGCTAGAATTCTATTATCAGAAGTTTATTGAAGTGAAGAAAAGAATGATCTGCTGCTCCATTCTGCAATCTGGATTTTACTGAAGCAAAAGTTAGCCTACCGGCCAGTATATACTCAAAACAGCATGTCCATGGTCAACAAAGATAATCAACAGAAACAAAAATAAATGGAGAAACATAAAGGTGGAACCAAGTAAAGAAAGAGAATAATCATGTGGATTCCAGCTAACTATTAATTACAAAACTCTAAAATGTACATTATAAAGTGCAGCCTGGCTCTTTTATTAAGCTCAGAAAAAGAACTTATGAATACAATTATATTGATGTTTTGAATAGGACTTGATCCACAGCTTTAATTTAAAGAAAGAACGAAAGGATATATATATATATATATATATATACATACAAGGTCTGACGAACTGGCCCGTATCGGCCGGTTCAAGCCGTATCGGACCGATCTGGCCTGTAACCAGTACGCCGGAGCCGTGGAAACCGGTACGGGCCGAACCCAACCGGCACTGGGGAAGACGAAGAGTCAAAGAGAGAGAGAGAGAGGGGAAGAGGGGGAGGGAGGAGAGGCCTCTGCCGCCCGCAAAGGGCCAAGGGGGCGGCGGAGCCCAAGGCCGCGTCTCCTGGCCTTGGCCTCCGCCGCGCCCCCGTGGGCTCCGCCCCCCCGGCCTCCGCTGGCCCCTCGCGGCCCTTTGCGGGCGGCCTCTCCTCTGCTCCCTCCCTACCCCACTCGCTCTCTCGTTCTCTTCTTCTTCCCCGGCTCCAGCGGGGAAGAGTGTTCGGTTCGATACCGGTTTAAACCGGGCCAAACCAGAACTATACCGGTCCGGTAGGCAACCGATACGCCTACCGGTATGGTGAACCTTGTATACATATATATATATATATACATATATATTATTTTAATACACTCCTGATATTGCCATACTAGTCATCTCCAGATCAAGGTAGGCTGATGATAGGATAAATGAATGGTGCATTTAAACTCTGGGTTTGGTTTATGTCATAATATGCACATTCATGAAATTTCCAAAAAGACTGAAATAGCTCCTGCATTTCCATCAAATTACTAAACTTGATAATATCCAGATGCATCAAAATGGACCCAACAGGATGATTAAAATCAAAGGGTAATTATCAATATGTAGTCCATATTTCATATCATGCATTAGCAACCAACCAAAATATATTGCCTGCTTAATCTTGTTGGACTTATTTAGTCCTATCCCTTAGCCCTTTCAACTAGAGTAGTCAGTTGTGAGAATTAGATCATTGTTCTCTTGTTCTCTCACACATTAGATCTTGACACATGATGAGCATAATATAAGTTGCTTGATTTGTAAAATCATTAATAAACTTTTTGGTTAATTCAACTTTTTGCTTTTGTGTATGCCTACAAGTAGACAGAATTCGACTTCAGTTTGGTACATCTCGCTCATATACTACATTGAGCTAGTAATAAAATTTGAAATGCGAAAAGGCTTCTAAAGCTTGAAAGCAGGTGCAATGGATGCAAGGAGAGTGCAGCGCCTAAAAGACGATAGTATTCACTTTCAGATGCAGGAGAAACTTCAGAAAAAGGTGGCAGTTCACTGTTTTGGAACATAGATAAACCCATTTGAGGAGGAAAAAAAATCTTTTATCTAAAAGGCGTTAATCGTTCCATATCTGAGCCTTGGGCAAAAGACTGGCATTGCTTTACAACTTCAATCTTCAACCTCATAGCCATACTTCTTATTGATTTCAGAAATTCCAATACCCAATTTTTTTAGGAGATGTGTTAAATGCCCAGCCTTTATCAGGACTATATGTATCTTCAATTTATTTCAGTTTTGTTACTTTTAGGAGAACTTTTGGAAGAGAATTCAGGAGATATTTGATGCCACTTATGGCCTTTCAGTTTCATCTTTCTTCTTTATCTTGGTCATTCTATAGTAAGTTTTGGACACCAGTAGTTTCAGCAAAGGTGGCAAATTTGACCTTAGCTTGTTTACCTGATCCAACCCAAGACATATGAGCCACCTAATCAATCAGGTTGTGTATGGGGTCAGTAAACTTGTCTGATTGGTGAATCAATCAGGTTCAAGTCATAGGGTTCTGAACCATCGGGCCAAAACTTTATTTATCTTTAGCATATTATATTTGTAATACTATATAAATAATTAGAATAGAAAGGATAGAACAGGGAATAGCACCAATTAAGTTAAAAGTGATAGAAGCTGATTGTGGTTATTTAGGCATTTACGATGTCAATCTAAAAGGGCTTCAATAGAAAGGTGTACTTAATTATGGAAAGAGGATTTAAGACAAAGGGGAAGACCATGATAGAATGGATGAGAGTTGTGAAAAAAAAAAAAAAGATATACAGAAGATCAAAATAACATCAAACATAACATTAAATAAGAATGATTGGTGTATGAGGATTCATCTAAGTAACCTCAAAAATTTGGGACAAGGCATGGTGCTCCTCTTCCTTGCTCTCCCTTCTCTCCTCCCTTTCCTCTCTCATCTTCTTTCCTCCATCTCTCTCTCCTTTCCTTCTCCTTTATTCCCCAGCTCTTCTCTCATTCCTTTCTTCTCCTTCCTCCTATCCTCCTTTACTCCACCTATTGCCATGACCTCGCCCCACCACCATAATAAACCCATCCAAGCTCTACGTCACCAGCCCACCATCACCTGCCTCCTCACCCCATGAAGGTCTGACCACGGGGCTGTCACCCAGCCCAATGGCTACATCCATTGTTCTATCCATATTTTTCTTTGCTCCTCTGTTGCATTGTGGCTGCCCTACTCAGACCTACCACCACCCAGACCTCATCATAATCCCCCTTACTAACAAAGCTGCCCTCATGACCTCACTACAAGATTAAGTCATTGCCAAAGCTGTCTACTACCAGCCCACCCTATTGTCAGAGTTATGGAGTCCCCATTCACCCTCTCCTCATTCCTTCATGACTCTTTCTCTCTCACTTTCTCCTCTCTACTACCCTTCTTTGGTTCAGCTCATCTAGGATCAACTTGCGAGCAAGTAAAGTTACTCTATACTAATATTAATAATGGAGAGCAACCTAATCCAAACCAGATCAAACCCATTTTACTACAATCTCTAAGTTTGGGCATCCAAATCAGAGATTAGCAACATAACAGCCATGGTTTAGCTTACTCTTTTCTCTCTTCCTATTTTTCTCTGCTTCTTTATTCTATTCTTCTTTGTAGTTCCTATTGTTGTTGGTGAGTTCAAAGCTTAATTTGTATAAAATAATTCATTGCTACTACCCTCTCTACTGTTGTACTTAATGTGATTTAGAATATATTCAAAGTGAGTATGATTTGATCCTTGCATGTAATTAGTTTAATCTTCATCTTTCAACAGCTGCTGCAACATTCTTTTATGCTGTTTTTTTTGTAAAAATGATCAAAATAAGCAAACAAAAAAAATCAGATCCAAACTGATTTAGGACTCCATTTCTTTTGCCAATTCTTAATTTGTTAAAGCCCCCATAGACGTATTTCCCTTCATTTCTTTCAACCTAAAATGCAGAACAGTAGCATAAAAATCAATTAGCACAATACTGAACTACACTCTTAAGCACGTAAGTCCTAAAAAATCCCCACCAATCTCACTTTCATCCCTAAACTATATTATGTCCTGTCTCAAGGTTCTATATAACAATTCTGTCATAAATCCTTGTGATATCCTTTTCTTTTGGCCTAACAGCACTCTTATTGAACCTAGCTCCTTAGGATCCTACCTCAGCTAGTTCTTAAGTACCAACTCTCTTTATGCCCACTTAGTTATGACTTTCCTATTTCACCTAGGTTTATCATATCTTTCATTAAAACAAAAAAGACAGAATATGACTTAGTTTAATGTCATTATTAGCATCTTGATTATTAAAACAAAAAAACAGAATATTTTAGAAAATGTTAGCTCTCCTTCCAGGTGCAAATTTATGCAAGGCATCTGTAGCTATCTCATTTAAGGCCCTAGCAACTTCTTCAAGCAATCTGGACCTTAAGCTAGCGTAACCAATTTGGGCAATTCAGAGCAAGGATTCACACCCCAACATGTCCTGGCATGTCCTGGTAGTACCATACCACTCCAACAAGAAAATGATACAAAGATGGCCCCACGAAAATTGATAGGGATAGAATGGGATGGTTGCATCCTGACACTTCAAATAGTGATCCATCCTAAGAAACAATTTTTCCCTCTTCATTCTTGTTAATATGGTTGTTCTAGTCCATTCCAACTTATCTTGATACCACACCAACCCAAGACCAAACCAAGAAGGGTACTAGTATTAAGGCTTTAATCCTTCATTTGAAACCTAAGACAGGTGATTCCATTGTCCTATAATAGTGCTTGTGTAGGTGTTTGAACCAAGCAACTTAGGTAGCTAAAAAAGTAGGTCAGGTACCTTGTGAAAAATCATTCAATTGCACCTCTAATGATAATTACTCCATCCCCACGCATGCCCTAGAGGCAAACGAAAGGAAATGGTAAGAGAGAGAAAGAGGAGAAGGAAGTAGCAAAATGGTTCGACCTAGGACCAACAACGACTCTAGCACAAAATGGTAAAAGGCAACAAAACTCAAGCTTTTTTCTTCTTCCCTTCCCTCCTCTCTTTTTCTACTCCTCAATGTCTTTGCCATGGGAAGGACACTAGCTAGTACTATTGTCATTTGCAACTCTTGTTGCTATTTTACTTGGCCCTGCATAGAGGAACAAATGTTACCATGTTGACCTCTAGGTTGCAATGATGACTAGGTTCCAAAATCTAGGAGTTAGTCGGAGCTCCAGCCACCCATCTGTTGCAACAACCTTACAAAGAATTCAGAATTTATGACAAATGTAAGATTATAAATTGTTCTAGATGAAAGAGTGGTAAAATTGCTAAAATCCTTATTAAACTTCTTCTCCCACAAACATGGCTATTTCAATTTACAAATGAGCCATCACTACCATGGTTTATCTCATAAACTACAGTACCCATTTGATCTAGGAACCCACCAAATGAACATATTTATTTATTCTCGTCCCAACAAAAAGCATCTTCAGACCCTCAACTGTTCATACTTCATCATGAATATGTTAAACACGTAGGCACATAAGTTTGTTCATAACTAAAGCTATAGGTATAAAGAATCTCTCCCTTCTAACTAGTACCTATATCTCTTCTAGCATGTCACCTTCATTAAAGGATTGCCATTTTTTCAAATCCTATCGTTGGTCCACAAAATTTTTTCATGTGTTTTTTTATTTCCACTTCTCCTTCAATTCCTTATGCTTCTATCGAATGAGCACTTCCTATTTTGTCACCCTCACTCGTTTTGTAAGAGATGTATTTTATATCTACTAGGTGCCACATACATATAGGTCCTTCACACTGTATAAATCTGCATCACCTGCCAATCAGCCGCCATTGAAAATCTACATGTGTATCACACTGTCCCCTACTAAGCACAATATATTTGTAATAAACTAGTACTACAAGTAATGGGACGTTAAACTCTATTTCTAAGAACTGCATTTCATTGTCATCTACAACTAAGTCGTGTGCCATAAAATCCTAACTTCATGTACCATCCACCACTATACAGAATTAACGCTCATATAGCATTCTTTTTTATGGCTATCTTTTGCATTAATATCCCATCACATTCTTTCCCATTTTGCTATATTTTTCCTTCATCTCATTACATGACAAAATGCCTCTAGATCTTTTCTTCAGGACTTATCTATGGAAGCGCACATTTTTTTCCTTTGGAAAGAAGCGTACAATACACCTGCTTGATGAAAAGGTCCTAGAATCATAGGAATTTCATGGGCCCTACTGGGGTCTCACAACATAAGCATAACAGCCCCATGCTGCCAAGGCAGCAGGTGGAAACCTAGTCCCACTTACGTTAGTAACTGAAACAACCTGGAACAGGTTTCTACAACCTAGTCATTACATTTCTACAAGATGTTTTCTTCTCAAGTTTCCAATTTTAAAACAAAAAATCACATTCAGCATATAAAACATTTTTGTAGCATATCTCATTCACCATCCCAGCAATCCTAACCTCTTGAAAACCAGCAATTTTCCTCATCAAAACACTCTGTCACTATTATAGTTTCCAACGTCAAAAATTCCGCCTCCACGGTCTTCTAAAGAGCTGGTCTGTCGTTGAAACTTCACCCACAAAAAAATTAATCAACAGCAGTAAAAGCCAAACAGTAATCATAGAATCATAACCCCAGCAAACAGAAAAAAATAATGCTTAGTGGTACAAAGAGATTCTTTTTCTTGTGCTAATACCCTAGGCTACCAGAACAACTAAAACCCTTCAAGAACACCCAAAACCCATCTGAGGAAAAAAGAAATAAAGGGCACTGGAAGCAAGTAATAGCTGCTTACAATGTGAATATCCTGAAAACCGGAGAGAGCGAGGGTTTTGAGGAGCTCACAGCCAATTCCGCCGGCCCCCACCATCAGCACCTTCGCCCCCTGCAACCACTCAGTTCGAATCGCCTCTTCTACTTCAGCTCAAATCAATTCCATAAACAAAACAACGCCCGAGAAAAAGAGCGATACCTTAATCGCTTCCAACTGCGACCCCGAAGCCATGAGAGCGACCGAGAGCAGCGCAGAGACAGCGAAGGAGAGGGTTTTGATGGCGGATTATAAGAGCAAGATGGAGAAGAGGGGGGGCGAATCCAGAAGGCGAAGCTCAGAATCCCTCGCGGCCGAGGACTTCTCTTGATTTCGGGGGAAAAAGCGAGGGGCCCGCTTCGGTTCTTTGAGAAACCGGAGGTGGAGACGGGAAGTTTAAATGGAACCTTTCGTCCTCGCTTGTACCTTTCTTTTACGCTTTTTTGCCGACGGAGTAATTCCAAAACGCGCGTGCGGGATATGGATGGGAGGGGTGGATGCTGTACATAGCTGGGAGTTGGGTTAAATGGTCCATCCATGTGAAATTCTTAGTTAAAGCCCAATGGAGATCAGATTTTGTCATTTTGATGTCGCTATTGGCTAGACTTTGATACAAAATTTTGCTGACAAAAGAAATTATACCATGCGTATATTAAAATTTGTGGAATTTACATCATCAATCAATTTATATAAATGGATGAGATTGATGTTTCTCGTATGTTGCAGTTTTCTCGAAGTAAAGTACATTGTTTCTCCAAAATAATACGGTTGTCCCATATGGTGATGCAAAGCAAAGTTATTTTCTTCGCACCAAAATAATTAATTTACACCATGGCTATTAAGATATTAAAAAAAATAAATTAAGTTACTTCTAATTATAGGAATTATATATTTTGGCTATTATAACTTATATAGATATATAAAGGATAGGTTTAACTCCTTTAGATCACATGTTTATGATGCCAAAAAATATTTATTAGATGTCTAAAAGATGTATCTTTAGCCATTATAGAGTTAAACCATCTTTGCAAAATATTAAATAAAGTTGAAAAATCACCCGAGAAATTGGAGTGATTGCTCTTATGCCCGCCACTTCTTATTAGATTGATCTTGTTTCCTTTATCAAATGAGTAAAGTTTTGGATTCATTAATATGTTTTGAAAGCAATTGTACCGAATACATGGTCTTTCATATTTTTTGATGTTTAGTGGTTAGCCAGAGTATTGTTTTAGCATAGAACGTATGTTAAAATTATTTAAAGCGATCCGCTGTTGTGAAAGATTAATACATGAAGAATAGTCTATGAGCACTAGGTTTGATGAGGGAACACCGGATTTGATGAGGGTTCAAGTCTTGGTTCAACAGGGCGGACATTGGATTTGACCTAGAATGAAGATGACTTGTCTACATTGCTTTATTTTTTCTTAGAATTGGTATTAGTTTGAAGCAAATAAATCGGAGCATAAGATATATGATTCCATGTATACTACTGATAAGGTGGAACTTCTATAGACATCTAATACTGACAAAGAAGCTAGTAGCAATAACATAGGGTTTTAAATTATGTTAAACTTCACTTTGGCTTAAATTTACAC
This sequence comes from Phoenix roebelenii, assembly GCA_025769935.1. Lineage (NCBI taxonomy): Eukaryota > Viridiplantae > Streptophyta > Magnoliopsida > Arecales > Arecaceae > Phoenix > Phoenix roebelenii. Next base: position 4,318,781 of record JAOXJJ010000195.1, read on the forward strand.
TATGGTACTTAGGTATAAGTTAAAACATAGATTATAGAGAATAATAGGGCATTGACAAGATTGACAGGTATAACTTATTATGATCCCAAAGTCTGGGGGCTGGCAAAATATGCCAAATAAAAGCAAGGACTAACCTCATTTTATCCTGGTCCCCAATGAAGCATTGCTAGATTTTAACCTATAGGCCCATGCTTGAACTATACAAGCCTAGATTGGGTTGGGTTTGGGCTTGTGTTCCATGTTTATGAAGCAGTGTCCACCTTCCCATTAGAGAGAAGCAGGAGCTAATTGCTTGTTAGTTTACTAAGGAAGAAAAAAAATAAAGTGGAAGCAAAGAAAGAAAACTATGGTTACTTCTGTAGGGCCATGACCAAGGAAGAAAAAAAATAAAGTGGAAGCAAAGACAGAAAACTATGGTTACTTCTGTAGGGCCATGACCCCCCAAAGATGGAGAATTTCCTTCAAGTATTAAGGATTTTGGAATTCCTTTTGTCACAGATTCACAACCCAAAAATTTAAACTATTGGATGGAAGACCAACCGAGTTTATATGCTGCTGTTGTTTTATTTTATTTAAGGAATCGAGGAGGAATGGTCTGCTAATTAAGCTAGAATTGGGACACTTACCTGAGCTCGGCCCCTTTTTTTTCAATCAAAGCTCCTTACTAATCAGAAAAATTAAGTTGGCTCATATATATATATACACACACACTTGAATATGGTTCCTGATTTCTTGTTAGCCACATTATTTATTTGTGTTAGACCTTTGCATAGAGCTTACACCAAAAATACAAAAGATTAGATTTTAATTAAGCTATAACATTTTTTAAAAAAAATATAAAATACCTCTAAAGCAGATAAAAGAGATGCTAGAGTTCATTTGTATAACATGTATTGATTTATTATGTATTGATTTATTAATTTTATATAAAAATTAGTGATTGGTTGAGCAATAATTAGATCTTTGTATGTTATTATTTATCCTGGGCTTATTGATTTTATATATTTTATCTATTATATATATCTAAATGAATGCTTGGCTTGTGCATAATTCTTCATTCAACATAAATCATTCTTATTGACACTGATATTAATGCACTCCATCACCATTAAAATCCATTGCTTAATATACAATATTGATTTGATTATTGAAATATTTTATTTATCTAGCTTATTATATTGAATTTCAAAAAAAGTTGGAAAAAGAAAAATACTATACCCGAGATATTATATGGAATTGGTATTAATAATGCCATCATTAAAGCTCATTATTTTTATGTGGCTTGGTTTATGTAGAATTCTTCCTTGGATATATGAGCGTGGATGACAGAAAGTTTTATTGATAATGTCATATGGAAACTTTTACTCGATTATCACTAAAATTTATTATTATTAAAAAATTAATTATTAAAATATTTTATTTATTATAATTTACTATGTTATTATATTGTATTTAAAAATAGTAAAAAAAAGAAAAAATTATAACCTGTGCATTTTGTGAGCAGTATTTAATTCCGTAACTGATGATGTCATATGGGATTTGATGGATGGGTGATCGTGGCTGTAACTATTGCTGTTTCCAAAACACGGTGCAATCAAGCTTTCATTGCATTAATGCCGCGGCCTGCCCGCTAGGGCTTGAAGTGGGCCGGGCCGGGTCGGGCCAAACCCCTACCCAAGCCCGGCCCGAAAATTATTTCCGGGCTTCGGGCCGGACCGGAGCCCGAACAATTTTAAAGGAACGAGGCCCGAGCCCGGCCCGAGCCCGTTTGGGCCAACCCAGTTGGGCCAGCCCGTT
>JAOXJJ010000195.1:4329761-4352252 GCA_025769935.1 Phoenix roebelenii
GTGGTATATTGAGTTGCATTGCACTCCCTTGACCCCTCACTCCCAACCCTGATGTTAGTTTATGATTGGATCGTGGTCGAGTAAGTGGTAGTCTTGATTATACTCCTTTTTGGTAGAGTATTGGGAGGGTGCATTATGGCATTTATGCATGGCTTGACAGTATCTACAGGACACCTATAGTGGATGGGGTTAGACATCGGCCTGTGTGGATATAGTAGCTTTCTGGGTGGGCGGAGCCCAGTCCCTTCCTAATGGGGACATGGCCCTAGGCGTAGGATCGGCCGGTCCTGCGACTTATATATGGCTTGCCGCCAGGCAAAATAAAATTCCGCGAGATGCCGTTTAGTATACAGATGTGAGATGTTTCTATGGATTTCTGTTCTGGATACTGGCCAGCATTTACATTATCAATATGATATCACAGTAGAGAGTTGTTGTGGTTCGCCTGGGGCGTAAGACCCACCTTCCGACAGCTGTTTAGTGATGACTTCGCATATTGACATCCCGATTTGCATATTTCAGTATTATAATCTATTGAGCATATTCATGATGTATCATTCATGTTTATTTGACTATTCTATATATGCTCCCGATGAGTTGATTATGATTGTAGTGATATTGTGATGATTTACTCCATATTTCTTATGTTGAGTTGTGTGCACCCTGTTATTGATGACTGCTCATATGCTCTTGAGATTTCACCTCAAGCCATGATTATATCTTGTCTCATGGCATAGTACTCTCTACTCCACTCACTGAGTATTCATATACTCACTCCGCAGTTTGGTGTTTTTGATTGCAGGGCAGGTGTTATATAGAGAGGAGCAGGGTTAGAGATTGCCTGCTAGCTATGCTGCTCCATAGTATAATATAGATAGAGGTTTATACATTTTGGTGTATTATAAACCTTCTGTTGTATATAGTGTATAGTTACAGTCATAGATCCTGTTGTGGATATGGGTTGACCATGGATGGATTGGGAAGCAGGTATATATATATATAGGTGCAGATCAGTTGTGTGCCTGTGATAATGTATTGCTATATATTCTCTAGGTTTATTATTTGACAGGTTATGTGATTGCTGCTCTGACAGGTAGAGTGGTTGTATGTTTTGATATATCCTGACAGGTTAAAAATAGAACAAAGTGATCATTTTGTACATATATCATGCCAAAATTTTTAGGAATTTATGATGATTGATAGGTAGTAGGGTTTACGTGGTGGCTGGTGGCCTTATGCCTACCTGCACCCTAGGACCGTCGCGGCGGCCCGCCGGAACGGAGCGGGGGTCGTGACAATATACCTAAACCCTAGGTTAGATAATAACCATGCATTCCTTTTTCCTTTAAACTCATTACCTTTCTAGTTCAATTACATCAAGTACTCAAATCTTAATCTAAATTTCCAGCAATCTATAGGTCTCAAAACCTATCCTAAACCCTTATATATGCCCATGCATAGACAATCTTGCATCACCTTGCATATGAAGATATTAATTCCCGAGTTCACCTTCACTTCCTCATGCCCACTCTTATAGTTTCTGGCTTCATAGGGCGAGATTGGCCATATTGAGTAGTATATAAATGAAGACTAACAGAGAATTGAGACCAAATTCTGAAGGGATTTACGAGCAAACTTCAATGGAGGGAACAGTTCTGAACAAGAACCACCGGAGAACTAATATACGTAAAGCCACCGTCGAATAGATGTCAAGGGAAGATAATTATGATGATATTTGTTGATAATATATATTTCCAAGCATGTAAAGCAAAATGGTAGAGTTGTGCAATCTGATTTTGTTAACCCAGGATCAATATATTGTTAATTTGTCTAAAGTATGCGAATAAATTGTCTTTCAGATAGGTTACCTTCGATTATAGATTCAAGAAACTTCTCTGCTGCCAAAACTTCTCCACCTGCATAAGAAAAACAATTTGAATACTCTGCTTCAGAAAAGTCAATTTAACTAGATGTATCTCACCATTTAAATAATCTACAAGTTATCGTAAGACTGAAAGAAATCAAACCAATAATTAATAAGAAACAAGTTCTGCAGCAATAACTAGAAGACCTGCCTGAGCTTTAACATAAGCCAGCATGAACCAAAAATTCCCTCTAGTATAAACATATATGAATGAAGAAGAGTGTCATGAATATGACTAAAGACTTGCCAAGGCAAATTATGAAGCATAATTTGAAATAATTTTGTGGGTTTGTAGCTTGCTTGCTGCTCATGAGAGTTTCCGTAAATGCAAAATGACTGAACAAGATCCATCTTATCATAAACTTTTTACTAAAGTTAATGCAACAGCAGAAATAATGGAGTATGCTCATCTGATCGCACTCAAATTACAACTTATCTTTTAATGAACCTGAAAGTCCACTCTCTCCAGAGTCCAGACTGAACTCAAAGAGTACTTTCAAAGGCAAATAATGAATAGTACACTTAGAAAATATAGTAATGATAAATGATATGGCCAATGATATCAACAGATTGGCCATGAAGCTTAATGAGATGCAAGATTCATAAAGGAACAGTAGTGCCACTACTTTACCCACTAAGGTCATTTCCCAACTGAAGAGAATGATGCCAGGCCTACTATTGATTCTCTTTCACATGCTTTCTTGATTCTGTTTCTCTTTCCTGTAACTGCTTCTTAGGATGTTTTTGTTCCAAATTAACAGTTAGCTTTAGGGCTTGGTTAAGAAGGTGTGAATATATCCATTTTTGCATATCTGATGAAGAGCTTCGATATTTTCTTTAATATCCAGAATTCATTATCTTTCTTGTTCTCTCCATTTTTCACCAAATTCTCTCACAAAACTGAACAGAAAGCAGGGAACCATTCTCTTTCTAGAAATTGGTACGGTTGCATTTTTCTCTTCCAATACCCTTTTCTTGTTCCTTTTTTAACTCTTCTCATTTAATTTTAGTAAATTCATACCTACCCTCTCGATTTTCCCTTTCTTCTCATATTATTAGAGATAATACTCGGTATGGTATTACATATTTTTGTCTATTTGTAATATCATGCATCTACATGTAACAGTTGTTTTAGATAACCTATATGCCTGCTATATATTAGGCTACTGACACCTTCTAGTAAAGCATTGCAGATTTGGAATCTTTCATGCCTGTCTTTAAGTTCTGTTTAAGCTCCACAATTTAGCTTCTTTTCTTTACACATGTTGTAAAGCCTCTGTGAACTATTGGATCTTCCAACATTGATTTATACCTTAGATTTGACCATCTACATGTCTTCATCATAGCAGTACACTTGCCATCTAACATTAAAACACTATCTATCCCCAATCCAAAGACCTGATCATCTGAAGCTAAGAACCTGCCAAAAATTGATACAATCACACTGCTCAGTGCTGCTGAAATCCTTCATGAATGACTTACAGTGTTCATATCTAGTTTCAAGTGATAGCTATACTGAACGTGGCTTATCTATTAAACCTTCTAAGGTCAGAAGCAGCATCCCATCTCCCCTGGTCTCCATACTATGATCTTCATGTTTTATGCTTGTTCAACTATCATTCTTCAATCCTATGAGAAAACTAGCTTATGTCTCCTTACTTGTGTGTCTGTTTAGCCAATAATGTTAAGCAAAATGACATGGTGACATCATCCTATTTATATGCATTTAGATGACTATGAAATAACATTTTTAAGCACCTTCCTTTATTTGAGCTTCCTCTCTTCCATATCCTCTAGCAGTTTCTACAATCATCTCACCTTCTGTGACCTCTTTATTCTTTGGTTGAATTCTGTGCTTCACCTTGAGCTCATGCTTTCCCCTTATCCTGATACCCTTATTTAGACCATTCAGCTCTTGCCCGATCTTCCATTGCTCAAACTCTAGGCCGAGTATTAGTGTGTTAATGCATCCACAATGGTGCCACACGTTGTTCCAAATCAGAGGTTCTCAGAAAGATGGACCTACCTACTTGGCTCTTCCTCTATGTTCCTACCCTACCTGCTGTGGTATTATCAACATTAGCATTGTTCTGACTTCCCTGACTACCACCATGACCAACTCATACGGTCATTAGTGCTTCACTGCAGTGATCCTTTTCCATTAAATGCTACTATAATAAGTTGTATCCCCATCAATATGGCTATTCTGTATTTGTTTAAGAGTTCGAAATACAGACAATGGTGTACTCAACTATTATGGCTCTTCTGTACTTGCAGACATGAAGAGTCCCAGTTCAACAAGATCCTCTCTAGTAAAGTGACTTTACTGTGTAAAAGACTCACTCCAACAGAATGATCAAGCATTTCTAATGGTGTCTCTTGGCTTTTACTCAAAAGCATAGTGCAAATTGTAAGATCATTCCTCCATTTACCATGAAGGCCAGCTTTCAGCTGATCAGTGTCACTTCCACAAGTCATAACTGCCCATTTTACAAGCTAGACATAAAGATGTATGTGACACGGTGATTTTCTTTAGGTTTATATTTTGCTGGCACACTCAATATGCTCCTCATGCTAGTTAGAGAAATTACGAAAGGTTTTAACAACAAATTTTATGTTAGGTAAATTTAACAATCATACCATGTTGGTTTGCACAACTTCTAAAATATGTACACTTAACATGATTAAAATTTTCCATTTGCCCAATAAAATAAAGTTAATCAAGGTCCACCTGTATCACTGATTTGGCATGAGAATCCACTGCCCTTTACTGTGTTAGGATCTTGAGGTTGCCTATTGTTCAGTTGCCTACATCTTTCTTTTGTAAAAGTACATTGCTGATGTGTTATGAAGAGCCCACTGGCTTGATGCCAAAACCATTTTTACCAGTCGCTAAGCTTTGTTTAAAGAAACATGAGAGGGTAAAGCTTTTTCAAATCCTATCAACTACCATTAGCTTTCTAGGAGTTTAATTAGTCCATCCATCTTTGAAAATTACTTTGTCATGAGTATAAATGGTCACGTTTGCCTACAAGGATCAAAATCTCAGCTTTGATTGTGATTTGCGCATAAAAGATGAATTTGTTTTTCGACAATTTCAGTGGTTTCAATTGCACTTTTTGCAACTTCAGATAAAAATTCTAAAGAAACCTAGAAGACATCAATTATAAGTACAAAAAAGAAAAGCAAAATAATTTAAGAAAAGAATTAGGTATTTTAATTATATTGTCTACCCTACTATATTTGAAATGTCCCTTTTGTGTTTTTTGCACTGGATTAAACAAAATGTTATATTCTAAAAATGTACAATGTACGAAAAGTAAATCATGTTGACAGTTTAATATATCATTTAATGTTTGATGGCAATGCGATATTAGTAGGTATAAAATGACTCAAAAATCCTTTTAAATATTTTTAAAATACAAATTCATAATGCATTTTACCCATCAAATGCTTGAAATATCTAATTTAATCTAGAAAAAAAATGCTTCCCAACATTAATGAAATGAAAAAAATGATAAGAAAGGTGAAAACATGAACAACCCATATATAATTGTTGCGGGAATTTGGACCCGGGGGCGACCGTCGGCTGAGGAGACGGAGCTCCGGTGAGGATCGGCAGGGAGGAGATTGCTCCGGTGATATGCCGCGTCGGTTGAGAAGAAGCCCTGGTGCGAAGTGTTGAGTGTCGGGCAGCGTCCTCCACACGAAGCCTGCAAGAAGCCGGTGGCCGGGGTTTCCGGCACCGGCCCTCCGATGCTTAAATCACAGAGGAGGCAAAATGTATGAATCAGTGGGGAGATCAATTGTTCTGAGGTTTCAGAGCCCAGCCCCCCCACAACAGGGGGGTTTCCCTTTTATAGGGGTGTAACTGGTTTACCTGTGATGTGACGGGGCAAACGGGTTGCCGTATGATTGGGCATGCAGTAGAAATCAATGCACGATCGTGCAAATCAATGCTGTTACTGTAGGAGATCAGGCCGAAGCCTTCAAGCCGTCGTGAAGTCATGCCATCATTTGTAGCCGAGCAGATTTGTCGTGGAGGGCTTGATATCCGTAGACAACAGGAGCCATATGCTTTAATTGTTGGGTAAGCCAAATGTCTGCGGGAGCCATACGCATTGATTATGGACGGAGACAAGGCGTAGTTTTTCGGTCGGGCTGCGGAGGGATGTGACCACAGCATACGACTCGAGCGCCTTTGGGTCGGAGGGGCTACTCGGGCGCCTCGAAAGGGCTGCTCGGGCGCCTCCAAGTCGGAGGGGCTGCTCGGGCGCCTCGAAAGGGCTGCTCGGGCGCCTCCAGGTCGGAGGGGATGCTCGGGCGCCTCCAGGTCGGAGGGGATGCTCGGGCGCCCATGTGAGCGCGGCAACATAATATTTTTCCTTCCAACACTACCTCCCGACTTCCGAGCTCGAGCTGCTCGCGCGCTTGAGCATGGGAAGTAATTTTGGTCGTGTTAATGGAGGGATTTTGAATTATTACGCATTTCGAGGCATCCTTAATGCGAGGGAATGGGCGGCGTCTCTTATTTCTCGAAGCATTTTATCAAGGCGGTACCTTTTTATTTTTCGAAACGTCCTCGCATCGTGGGCTCATAATGGGGCTGCACGATCCAATGAGGCGCTTCTTCCGCTCTGTATTCGAAGGGTCAATTCGAATTGAATGTGGCACTTCGATTTTCGGGGTCAACACGTGTTATGATCTGGACGGGGAGCGGCATCTTGCCTCACAGACCGAACGGTTAGAGGGATTTATATAAATCCCTATTTGGTCGTCTCTGTTATTTCTTTCCAATAGTCCTTTTTCATCTTCTTGTTCCTTCCAGTCCGAAGCGGTCGGTTCTTCATCACCTCCAGCAAAGGCTCCCGAAGGTGTCTTCCCCTCTGTCTGCTCGGAGTCCACCCTCTCTCCCCCTCTTTTTATACTCTCTCCCTTTTTTTAACTTACGTAATTGGTTAAGTTTTGTCTTTCTCAGTAGATCTCTCTAAGGCCTTCGGGCCCGCTCAAGTTTATAGACTTGGGCTCCGCAGTTTCAACCACGTTCATTACGTAGCTAGACTTAGATTCGACGTATTTGCTAGGTCGAGGTGCCATGCTCGGTCCCTCGGCCAGCAATGTCGCCATACTCGAGTTCGGAGTATATTGCCCGCCCTCGAGCTCGCTAAGTCTCCGAGCTCGGACCTGCATTTTGCCGAGCCCTAGAGTTCAAGTTCATAGACTTGGGCCCCGCAGTTTCAACCACGTTCATTACGTAGTTAGACTTAGGTTCGACGTATTTGCTAGGCCCCTGGGTTCGGATTCTAAGTCTCCGCTACTCAGACCCTCGACCAGCGATGTCGCTATACTAAGGTCCGGAATATACTTGCTCATCCTCGAGCTCGTCAAGCCTTCGAGCTCAGACCTGAATTTTGCCGAGCCCGAGAGCTCGGAGGCCGAATCATGGGGCGCCGTGCTCTGACCGTCATCCCGCCAGGTCGCCAGCCTCAAGTTCAGCAAACTAACAGAGCTCACTAGGTTCTTGAGCTCTGGTTCAAATTTCATCGAGCCCTCGAGCTCAGACCTCAAGTCGCCGAAACGGATTATCGGACCTCCCGACTTTGACAGATTCGGGTACAGGCCCGATACAAGCCCCTAAGCTTGGGTTCAAATTTCGCCGAGCCGTCGGTATAAACCAAACTGAGGTCTACTAGCGACGAGTGTGCGCGGGGTCAATGAGACCTCAGCTCATGATTGACCCAGCAGAGCATCCCAACGCTGGTCAGGATTTTATCAAGCATTCGGCGATATCAAAATAAGTAAGATGATGCAAGTGCTGGCTGAAATGTACCTTTTGTACTGTCGGAGCCAGGTGCTCCGCGCTGTAGGCCGCTCTTAGGGGCGTTGTTTGACCCAAGATCCACCCCGCACCCCACCGGCTTACCGGAGCGTTGTCGGGGATTCATGTAGATGCTATCCTTCGTCAGTTAAGCGTCATGGGGGAGGACCATGAGGGCTCTGCCCCGCATTTCCTCCGAGGCCGAGGTCGAGCACGAGGTTGAGGAGGACCGGGCTCGCTGCTGACTCGTATGCAAGGTCGAGGGGTTTGGGAACGCACTATCGACCTGCGATGCTTCCCGAGGTCGAGGGGTCTGGGAACGCACTATCGACCCTCGGGGCATCCCGACCTTAGTCGAGGTATCGTGCGCAAGGTCGAGGGATTTGGGAACGCACTATGGACCTGCGACGCTTCCCGAGGTCGAGGGGTCTGGGAACGCACTATCGATCCTCGAGGCATCCCGACCTTAGTCGAGGTATCATGCGCAAGGTCGAGGGGTTTGGGAACGCACTATCGACCTGCGATGCTTTCCGAGGTCGAGGGGTCTGTGAACGCACTATCGACCCTTGGGGCATCCCGACCTTAGTCGAGGTATCGTACGCAAGGTCGAGGGGTTTGGGAACGCACCATCGACCTACGACGCTTCCCGAGGTCGAGGGGTCTGGGAATGCACCATCGACCCTCGAGGCATCCCAACCTTAGTCGAGGTATCGTACGCAAGGTCGAGGGGTTTGGGAACACACTATCAACCTGCGACGCTTTCCGAGGTCGAGGGGTCTGGGAACGCACTATCGACCCTCGGGGCATCCCGACCTTAGTCGAGGTATTTGAGGAAGATCGAGACCGAGCTCGATATCGATACTTCGGACCTGGCTAGGGCATCCGACATTAGTTGGAGTATCCGAGCCGGGGCAGGCCTCGGAACTCGGCCGGGTCGTCTGAGAATCACAAGACATTTGAACATCAGGAGAAACACGGCATGGTTAAATAATTGCAGATAAATTATTGTAAAGAGGCGGGACTCATGCTCCCGATCAGGGAGGACCCCTTACGATTCTACTGGTGGTACACCCAAAGGTTTTCAGAACTCCAGCTCCATGGGATGGGGGTCCCCTCAAGAAACTCCAGCTTGTACGCTCCGGGCCGCTGGATTCGCACGACCCGGTAAGGTCCTTCCCAATTCGGGGCCAGCTTCCCCCGCTTAGTTGGCTGAGAGGTTTCGGCTCTTCTGAGGACGAGGTCCCCTACTTTAAAAGACTTGGCTTTGACTTTGGCGTTGTAGTACTGTGCCGTCTTCCGTTGGTACCTCACCATGCAGACTCGGGCGGCTTCCCTTGTCTCTTCGACGAGGTCCAGGTTGCTTCTGAGCTGCGAAGAATTGGAGTCGACGTCGTAATACCCCACCCTCGGAGAGGGGAGTCCGATCTCCAATGGGATGACAGCCTCCGTTCCATACGCCAAGTTGAAGGGAGTTTCGCCGGTGGGTGTGCAGAATGTAGTCTGATAAGCCCACAGAACGTTGTATATGTCCTCGACCCATTGCCCCTTGGACCGGTCGAGCCTGGCTTTGAGCCCCTGCAAAATAGTATGATTTGTCACCTCGGTTTTCCCATTCGTCTAGGAATGCACGATCGAGGTGAAGCGGTGATCGATGCCGAGCTCGAAGCAGAACTTTCTAAAGCGAGTGTTGTCAAACTGGCGGCCGTTGTCTGATATAAGGATGCGGGGGAGTCCGAACCTGCAGATTATGGATTTTCAAATAAAATTCCGTATTTTCTGCTCGGTGATTCGAGCCACTGGCTTGGCTTCAACCCGTTTGGTAAAGTAATCAATAGAAACGACCAAGAATTTCCTCAGCCCGGTTGCCAGGGAAATGGTCCCAAGATGTCAATTCTCCACTGGGCAAATGGCCAGGGAGAACTGATCGAGGTCAACGGAGCTGAGGGTCGGCGTTGGATGCTGGCGTTTCTCTAGCATCGGTCGCATCTTCGGACAAAATCTATTGCATCTTTCTAGAGCATAGGCCAGTAATATCCCTGGCGTAGAATCTTATGCGCCAGTGCTCGGCCTCCCAGATAATTTCTGCAAATCCTCTCGTGGACTTCACGCATCGTATAATCCATCTCTGACGGACAGAGACATCTGAGGAGGGGAGAGGTAAAGGATCTCCGATAAAACTTACCTTCATACAATATGTACCGGAAGGCTAGATGCTTGACTCGGCGAGCCTCGAGCTCATCGCTGGGGAGGATTTTATCCCGCATGTAGCTGAGGAGCTCGTCCATCCAGCTCGGCTCAGTCTCAATGCGAAGGGTCGGCTCGGGCTCCTTTGTGCTAGGCATTTGGAGATATTCCAGCACTGCCGCCTTGGGGAGCTCGCTCATGCGGGAGGACGCCAGCTTTGACAATTGATCTGCTCTAAGATTCTCCGACCTGGCAATATGTTGGATGTTGAAGGAGCTCAGAGTCGAGGTAAGGCGTCGCACATTCTGAAGATATTTCTGCATTGACGGCTTCCTAGCTTCGAAGTCTCCCAAAATCTGGCTCCCAACCAGTTGGGAGTCACTGAAGACCTTCAAGTTCGCGACCTTCAGCTCCTTAGCCAGCTTGAGCCCGGCAATGAGTGCCTCGTACTCCGCCGCATTATTCGAGGCAGGGAATTCGAAGCGCAAAGCCTGTTCCGCGACCACCCCGTCCGAGCTGGTGAGGATGAGACCTGCTCCACTACCCCTGAGGTTGAGGAGCCATCTACATGCAGCGTCCATAGCTGCTCTACGGATTCCTCCGCTGTAGATGTGGGCTCGGGTTCGTCCGGCACAGTGCACTCCATGATGAAGTCGGCGAGCGCCTGAGCTTTGATTGCTGGCCTCGAACAGCATTCGAGATCGAACTCTCCAAGCTCAACTGCCCACTTTGTAATTCGACCAGCACGATCCGACCGTTGCAGGATCTGCTTCATCGGCTGGTCGGTCAACACGGCCACCATGTGGGCTTGGAAATAAGGCCAGAGTCTCCAAGCTGAGACGACCAGGGCAAAGATGGTCTTTTCCAATTTGGAGTATCGGATCTCAGCATCCCTCAAGACCCGGCTAGTGTAGTATACTGGTCTCTGAAGCTTGTTCTCTTCTAGGACCAGAACCGAGCTCACTGCGACCGGGGAAACAGCCAAGTACAAGTAAAGGAGCTCACCCTGCTGAGGCTTTGTGAGCAATGGGGGAGAGGCGAGAAGATGCTTAAGCTCTTCAAAAGCTTGCTGGCATTCCGCCGACCACAAGAAGTTCTTCGGCTGCTTGAGAGCTAGAAAAAATGAAAGACAGCGCTCGGCCGATCTGGAAACAAATCTTCCGAGAGCTGCGAACCGTCCCGTGAGCCGCTGTACCTCTTTAACTGTCTTCGGAGGCACCATCTCTTGGAGCGCTCGGATCTTTTCGGGATTGGCTTCGATTCCCCGTTGCTGGAATTTGGATCCGGGGGCGAACGTCGGCTGAGGAGACGGAGCTCCGGTGAGTATCGGTTGGGAGGAGATTGCTCCGGTGATGAGCCACATCAGATGAGAAGGAGCCCTGGTGCAAAGTGTTGAGTGTCGGGCAGCGTCCCCCACATGAAGCCTGCAAGAAGCTGGTGGCCGGGGTTTCCGGCGCCGGCCCTCCAATGCTTAAGTCAGAGAGGAGGCAAAATGTATGAATCAGTGGGGAGATCAATTATTCTGAGGTTTCAGAGCCCAGCCCCCTTCCCAACAGGGGCGTTTCCCCTTTATAGGGGGTAACTGGTTTACCTGTAATGTGATGGGGCGAACGGGTTACCGTATGATTGTTCATGCAGCGGAGCACGTGAGGCATCCAGTGCCCACATGGGGGCCACATAAGGAGGGACCACGGGGCTCCCCTGCCAGAAATTGTCCGGTTCCGGGGCATCACGCAAGTGTCCTTCATCCCTCCCCGATTTCGTTTTCCTTCCAAAACGCGTCTGCAGGATTAGGAGATACCCGTCTCATATGCTAGGCTCTTGAATGAGTCTTTCCGATGTAAAACTGTTGGGCCTCACACCCTTTCCACCATCGGATAAGAACCGTCCTCGGCTCTGATACCAAATGTCATGCCTCCGCCTCCGCGGGGCACGTGAGGCACCAGTGCCCATATGGGGGCCACATGAGGGGGGACCGCGGGCTCCCCTGCCAGATATTGTCCGGTTCCGAGGCTTCACGCAAGCATCTTTCACCCCTCCTTGATTTTGTTTTCCTTCCAAAACACATCTGCAGGATTAGGAAATACCCGCCTCATATGCCTAGGCTCTGGAACGAGTCTTTCCGATGTGGGACTATTGGGCCTCACACCCACGTGAGCACTGGGTGCCTCACGTGCTCCGCGCAGGCGGGGGCGTGACATTTGGTATTAGAGCCAAGGATGGCTCTTGTCCGATGGTGGAAAGGGTGTGAGGCCTAATAGTCCCATATCGGAAAGACTCGTTCCAGAGCCTGGGCATATGAGGTGGATGTCTTCTAATCCTGCAGACACGTTTGGGTAGAAAACAAAATCGGGGAGGGGTGAAGGACGCTTGCGTGGAGCTCCGAAATCGGACAATATCTGGCAGGGGAGCCTCGCGGTCCCTCCTCATGTGGCTCCCATGTGGGCACTTGGTGCCTCACGTGCCCCGCGGAGGTGGAGGCGTGACAACTTGTGTTTGCACCCCACGAGCTTAAACAATTTTACAGATTTGGATCGGGTCGGGTCGGATCGTAGAACTGAAAACCAAAATTATCCAGATTTCAAATGGGTCGGATCTGGTCTGAATTCAGTAAACCCAGACCCGACCCGAAAAATGAAATGCGTCTAATTTTTGAATCCAACCTAGTCCTACGACTCTTCCAAAACAGGTCGGATCGGATCTAAGCAGGTCGGGTTGGGTCATGGGTCAACCCGACCCATTTGTTGCCCTAATACCAGCCCATTTGTTGCCCTAATACCAGCTCATTGAAAAGGAAGTCCTATTCTTTTATTTAGCAATAATCCAATGCCTTAAATTCATAGCCTAAATTACTTTATGCTGCTTTAAAATTACCTTACATATAAAAATAATCAATTTTAAGCATCCCTACTGAGCTACAAGTGAATAAAAATGTAGCTAGATCTTGGACTTAAAAAAAAAAAAAAGATGAGCACAATGTTGGGCTTAATAAATCCTATACAATAATAACTTATGAGCTTAGTTACTAAGTTTGCACTGGCCCAATAATAATTAGTTAACTAAAATGCCAATTATAAAATATTAAACAATTTAACTAGAGACTCATCTAGGAATTCAAATGGAGCATAAGCAACACAACTATTTCTTTAAGAGAGCAATAAAACATAATGATTTAAATTAAATAATACTTAGGAATGAAGTCTTCACCCACTCATTTTGATTTGCTGATGGATGTGGCAGCATGTGAACTGTGGTGGTCTTCACGGATTTCTGAAATTTTGGAAGTGTGTTCCAACTTGTCTTTCTGCCTGCTAAGCACCTAATTAAGAAACAGTACATAAAAACTGCGCATAAGCATAATTTTTTCCCTAAATCATGCTATATAGATTCTCAGTGACTTGAAATCCAAGCACACAGCGTGCTGTTATGCACTTATGTTCTATTATTTTTTTCTATAACAATTAAACTATTATCCCAGCTTTTCTTCGAATAGAACATCTTGTACATGTAACATGAGCTCTCAATGATCAACTAGGATCGGCGCAGCCTGCACACTGCAAAGTGCTGTACATTCCTGAAGATGAATGGCCATCAAACAACGTGTGCCGTATTGAAAATGGTAAGCACTCATAGCCTGCCTTGCTTAATGGCCATCCATCTTTTGATGTCGGCCATCCATAACAGTGCAATACTTTAGAGTGCTGCGCCATATGCAGGCCCTCAGAAGGATTTTAGCATTTCTTGAGTTTTCCATGGGTTCTCCAGATACAATGTTAGCTATTGGTCTAATTATAGGGTCAGTGCAGTGCAATTGATTTTGCTTTTACTTCTCAAAAGTATCCAAACGTCAAGCAACTTTCACCAACATGTGGGGCCTAAGCATGTTGCGTAGAGCTAAAAGCTGGCATCTAGGTGTTGATGTATGACACTAAAGATGTACATTGATGTAAATGTATGCATGAATCCTGCAAAAGGAGCAATACATAGCTCCAGAAGTGAACCTTAGAAAGTGTGTTATTCCATCTGATCTTAAATATTGAATTGGTGTTCCATGTGCTTTACTAGTTAACCAGGCTAGATGGTCAAAAGCGAACATATATAAAGCTCTCAGTCTGCTCTTCTTGGACACCCAATTCCTAGTCATCACCACTAAAATACTGAAACTTTGCTCAGAATCAAACATGATGCTCGTCCCAGGGCCCACATCCACCGCAGCCTTGGCCGACCACCGTTGGCGCCGCCATGCGATGACGCTTGCTCCGCACTGTTGGAAGCAGACAAAGTCCTTTGTGACACTGTCCTTCGGGCGAGATCTAAAGCCATGGTTACATGGAAAGGTTCTCTGTCACCTTAGAAAATCATACCAAACCTCATCAATGTATCTCTCTCTCTCTCTCTCTCTCTCTCTCTCTCTCTCTCTGTCATAAAGCTGGAATAAAGGAGAATAAGGAGGACAAGATCTATGTTTGAGTACAATGCCAGCTTATTCCTATGCGACACCGACTCGGAGGAGGAGAATTTCTTATCCTGCATTGGGTGTTCATAATTACTAAGATCGTAGTAGGGAGTTCGTCACATAATTGCACTCCGGGCCCATGCCAGCAATGGTGGCTTTAGAGGTCACATGATGCTCATAATTTGGCAATCTACAGCTGTTTGGTCTCTGTGACCCACCTCACTAGGATGGATATAATTCTCTGTGTCACATTATTCTCTAGCTACCTAGTTTCCAAGCTTTGAAGGCACTCAAAACTGAGTGCAGGGTGGCCATTAGGCCAGCTGGGTGTGATCTGTTATGCTGCCAAGTAACAGTATATCATCAAGGCTTGGGGATAGGAGGGATCTGGGTTTGGCTCCTTGCTCTGCTGGGGCTATACATTGGAGAGGAGAGGTGGCGACCATGCACCCACAAGTAACCACAATTTAAGAAATGATATACTTTTTTGGGGAAAAAACAGTAGTAGTAATTGAAGAAATGGAAAAGAAGATGGATAACAAATCTAAGGAGGCGCCTCGATGATTTGCTGAATGAGCATTGATCGACGCTAACATACTCTAATGTGGGTTAATGAGGGGCTAACTTGTCTCTTGAACATTAATGAGGTCAATTACAAAAATTTGCTATCGACATATAAAATAAAAATTAAACAAAATTCCTAGCTTTTTTTGTTAATAAAAATTATGCTAATAGAAAATGTTGGTAGCTCCCTACTTTCTCTCTCTCTCTCTCTATTTTTTTTTTTATTTTTTCTGTGCACTCACACACAAACTGAACAAGTCTTCAAACCCTAAACTACGAACATAATGTTCCTCCAATTGCTAAACTCAAAGCTCAAAATATTTTCTTTTCAATCTAAACTACTTTGCATAACTTTCTCTGCATTTACCGGTCCGCAGCACCATTGGCCTAAAGCTACAAGAGTTAGATGGCGTTCCATAAACCGCCCCGTCAAAACGCCAATATTCACTGTTTACACTGCAAATATATTGTTATACTTCTGAAATGCACAGTGCAAACAAATAAGAAGGACAAACGTATACCACAGAGGACATAAGTGGGGCAGTATTTGCATATGTACATAATGATGTGCCTAGATTTCCAGATCTAACAGAACAACACTACCATACCTTCACCATGAAGCAACTCATACGTACAATTCTTGTGAAATAAGTTGTCTGAAAGCTACTTGCATTGGGTAGCTGTCTGCTACTCCGACAGAACAATTGATCCAATCACTAGGTGGGGGTCTACGAAGAGCAAACACTTGGCACTGAAGCTAGTGTGGTTCAAAATTCCACGTCACCTGTTGAAATCCTGATGAAGGATTGGAGCCCCAAACCACACCAAAAAGGGTGTGGTTTACGTGGAAGGAGGCTTGCCTGTGCGCCCTGGCGCTGGATTAAGATAGCGGAGAAGAACCGGGCCAGACGGCATTCCACATGAGTGGATGCAGTGGAGCCTGATCTTAGGATTTGATAAATGATAAACTTCGTCGGCAAAGTGGCTGCCATCCCTTCCCCTTGCGGCATCCCTCTCCCAACCGGATAATACCATGCACCTCCCTTCACCATCTACTTTTTTCTGGGGTCAGAAGAAATCAGGGATTGGCCAACTGCCGCGTGGACCCACCTGCCTCTTCCAATCCACATGCCCTCAGCTTCCCCTCCATCCCTTGTCTCTCCTATTATAAGTTCATGGGCAACCAAACAAGTAGGAAGAAATAGAGCGGTCAACTTCTCTTCTTCAATTCCTCTGCTTTGCAAGTAAGGCCAGAAGGACTAGCTTAGCTTTCTTTTTTTTTCTCTCTCTCTCTTTCTAGAACTAGTGCTGCATGGCCATGGAGGTAGAAGATGATGTGTTCTTTGCCGACTTAAGCAAGCAGATAGCTCGGCTAATTATGGAGGATGATGAAGAAGAATTCCCCGTGAAGTGTCCCTCGCTTCCGGTTCAGGTGAGTCATCCTCTTTCCTCCTCTGGATCATTTGGATGCTCTAAAGTAATTAACAAGGAAGGCAAGGATGTAGTGGTGGTTGTTTTCATGCTAAATAGATTGATTTGTTGGTGAAGTGATTACCTACCAATCAACCATGTTGTGCCCTGTTTTTGTTAAAAGGATCATAACAGATCGAAGATGTAGTTGAAATTCTCTGCACTTAGAGATAGCTGCAGAGAAGCAAAGATTTGGAATTCTAGTTATGATCTTGTGCTCTTTCTTTTTAAGCTTTGGTTTCCCTCAGATTAGAGCTAATAATATTTTTTTAAATCAATCGGAAGGCATGTTTCTCAGAGATTGGACATAGAATACTCTGTTTCTAGGAAAGCTGGATGTATTCCAATAACAGCATGTCGGATCTACCTGTGGGCTGCACCTTGTATTTCCATAGAAGTCCTTCAATTATGGCCTGTCCTTGTGCAAACTATCTTATATGATCCCTCTATTTATTCATTATTATTGCCTCTTAACATTTGATTGTTCTCAGTTCTTACTCGATCCTTCGTTCACATAAATAAAAAGTGATTTTTATTTGAACATTCTGAATATAGCTCAGACAGTAATATGGCACAAAACATGTTTTGAACTTCACCAAAAACATGTTTTGCTTAAAAAGAGATTTGTTAGAAGAAATGAATCTTATAAAAATATTTGTTTGCTTACTTTTCATAAAATCTATTTGAAATAACTTGACAAATAATAGAATCTGAAAATAATCTGGTATACAAAAAAAAAAAAAAAGTCCAGAGTTTATTGTTATCTGTTTCGAGAAAACTTAAAACAACCAAACAGCCTTGGTATAAAAAAAAATATCCCACTAGATGGAATATTAACAAGTGGTTTATATGTTCTTGCCCACAGGGATTCCCTTGCATGCCCCAAACGATCATGCCACCACCTTATGGGTATGAATTGGCCTACAGAAGGGAGAGCAAGGGGACCGGAGTCTTCATTCCCCGGTCGACGCTCCCTAGAAGGAAGAACAAGTCTGGGAGATCCATTCCAGATTACACCACCTCTCACAAGCATCCTCACAAACAAGGAGTTGCAGTTTCTGATACCACCACCAAAAACCACATATACTCTAGTTATTACATCAACCCTGCTGTGCTGAAGACTCATAAGTAGGAACTTCAGAGATCCTTGGCTCATACTAACCTTAATCTGGTCTCTGTTTGTTGACAATGTCAAGGACTTCTATGGTTACTGTGAAAATGGAATAAGAAACCTCTTCCATCTGCTCAAGTAATTATAAAGAGGGCTTAAAATAAGCTTCCATCCTCTTCTATAGAATGTACAGTTCACTGATGGAGGGAAGTGTAACTGCATGGGAGTGGGACAGTTCTCGATGAATGTATTATTATTCGTAAGTTATTGAATGTATTCACTTTCTTTTATATTGGGATCTCTTGATGATTTAAGAAATTGGATCGATTTACTGTTGGGTTTGGCATCTGCTCTCCAAGGTAAATCAAGCAGCCAATCTAGTGATCTCTTCCAATCTTTTACTTTTGTGCCTCTTCACATTCAAGTAGCAGTTGTGATTTATAGGACCGCTTAGAGAAAGACTGCATGATTATGTACCATCTTTATGTGATGCTAATGCTAAGATCATATAAGATATGCTCATGTGAGGGAGATTGGCAGGACATCACTAGTCGCACTCAAAGATCAAGTACTAGAATCTTCAATGATTTGCTAATATCTTCGAAGGATATCAAACACTAGTTGGGTTGGAATAAGATACGCAAAATAGAGGACTAGATATGATCTAGCGAGATATTAGACTCGATGAGAACCACTTTGACAACTACGAGCAAGGCTAAATAGAATCTAGAAGTAAGATCAGCCGCATCGAGAAACTGAATCGTATGCTAAACTTTAAGAGCCATAACTTGGTCGTACGATGCTCGATTAAGATGTTTTTTTTAAAAAAAATTGAGTAACCTTTTGATATCTACATCTTACAACGGAACCTTTTGAGGATTAACATGAGTCAAAATCCCATCATTTGGGCTCCAAAACATGCTGATCAAACTATTTTTTTTTTAAGAAAGATTTTGACTGAGCCTATTTTTCGATCCGTGAAAAATTTGGCAGAGCAATAGAAGGCATAGTTGATATAAAAATCAAAATCTAATTCTTTTATTTTTTTTTCCTGATTATTGATATTAGTGATGTTTATTTTTGAAGATGTAGTCCTATTCGAACTAAGAAAGTAACTTGACTTGAATCGTGCAAGAGAAGGCCTTACAATTATTATAAATAGAGGCTATACATTTCAGTTTAAAATACGTGGATCATCAATATAAAAAAATAAGGCGTAAAAGTCTACTTTCTCAATTCTTCCTTCTTGATTAGATCAAATTAATAACATTTAAATCATCTTAAAAGACTGTTGGAGTTGGGACCGCTAAGGATATCACCTAATTGGCGTGTCTTCAACTAAAACAGTTGGAAAACACAGCCATCAATTTGTTTTTTTTCCCGTTTCATTATTTTTTTATCTATTTTTTATTGTTAATCCTATGAAGTCATTTCTAAATGACTGCACAATTTGATGCGTTAGTGACTACTCTATTGAACAGTTGGTAGGGACATTCCATATAGCCTATCATGGAGTCAAGCCTGGCGGTCTCATTTATTATGACTAGCTCCACTATCTGATTTATTGGATATAATTTATATCATTGCCCTATCAATTGGCCAACCTGATGTGACATAAGATATGTATAAACTTCGTTTGTTGTTTAGACTGCAAGAAGAATACCACCCTATGGTAAATTTGCTAGCATAAAAAGGATAGCAGACTTGCTGCCGAAAAGGGAAAAGAACACAATAGTTGTAGTTCAAGCAGCATCACTCAAAAATAAGTATGTGATGGCACATATCGGTTGAATCGGATTCGGTATCAATATTCGGCATGGATGACGTATCAATATTCGGAATATCAAAAAATTTCATACCATACTGTATCGATACTGTACTAATATAGCACTGATACAGAGTTCAGTACCGAGACAATATATTTTGGTCCTATATATCGTTGTCCCAAAATGATTACAGGATTAAAGACAGTTAAATTTTAATTATTTGTAGATTTTTATTGACCGGTGTTAGGTGATTAAGTTACATGTAGCAAACAAGTTAGGCAAGAGGCTGTTATCTCGATGATGCCTATATAACTTGTTTTCTTCGATGGAGCAGGGATTCAATCCCATAGTATTACTCTTTCACTTCTACGCAGATGGAACTTAGGATTAATAAGCAATTAGTGAGGATGAGACGGGTGATACATAACTGTCAGATAATTATTTGATTGAGAACTTTGATGCTCAAAAATACGAGGCACAGCAAAACTCTATTATTAGATTGTGCCAAAGGATGTGTTGTTTATAAGCGGATCAAATCAACTCATTACTACAAATGTTTGGAATTACAGGTCCACTTGAACCGGCTACTGTTGTCCCATGGCATGTCCTTAGCTAGTATGATGGGGAATCATGTGACGTCCGTACCTTAACATAAGTGGGCGGTGGAAGAACAAGGCTGGGACCGAATCTAGCCACATGCACGTGATAGATTTTTGTCGGTGTTTCTAGCTATCGACTCTGGAATCTGGAACTCGACAGGTCCCTTTTTGGTGTCGCCCACTGCGCCATCTTATTGATATTTAAAGGTTCGATTGGGTTGCGGAACTATTCAAGCTTTCATCTGAGTTTAAACCAAGCTTGATTTAGTATCAAGTCAATTTCAGTTCGATCTAGAACTATTCAAGCTAGTGAAGAAGGTTCGTGTTTGGCTCGACTCGAAGTTAAGCTCAAATTGAGCTCAAAATAATAGTACATAAATAAAACTTGGTCTTGGAATTCAAGCCTTGATCAACTAACTTTTGTACTCTAAAAAATCTAATGATATACTTCAGCTATGTTCTTTGAGTCCCATGCCCCCGTGAAACGTTAACAAGAAAGGGCATCGGGCTTTACCCCTCGCTTGTTCTTTTTCATGGACAACTTCTTTAACTTCCCCTTGAGCTTCCACCGGTCCACATGGAGTTATCTGAATCTCTTAGCTACCGCCACCCTGATCCTCTCCAACCATCACCTCTACCTATCTGCACCAGCCTCAGCCTCCATGAGTTGAAGTACACACCTTACATAATATCTTTAATAAATGATGATTTAATGATTTCAAAATCAATATAAATTTTCTAAATTGAGAATCTATGCAATTAAATATGAACTACACTATAAAAAATATATGCAGAAACTAAATTGAAACATTTTAGTGCCCTCTAACTTATACATCAAGGGAGTAAAAAGATAAATGTTATTAATTGCATTAATGAGCTAAGGTACAAGATATGGATTACAGATTGAAAATCCACCTCATTAATCATCATCTACATATTTTAGTAAATATAAATTACTATTGGCAATGCAATCATAGTAAAATATAGTATCATACTATTAAATTGATCATTTTTATAATTAATTTGATGCTTAGATTAGAGGCCATAAAAAATATATGAATATTGACATCTAGAGACTTTTTGTAGTGTATATCATCTTCAATAATTTGGACTTGTACTTTGGGCAGTCCATCATTAGCTTTGAGTTATTAAATATTTTCTAAAGAATTAATATAAAGTGAGTAGTCCAATTCTGTATATATACATAAACATATAAACATTTACATGTAGTTAGACTATGCTAAGCGTAAATAAAAGATTTTGTGTCCACCACCAAATTCATGTTAATAGTCAAGAATCTTAAATCTAAACCGTTGGCCCAATGGATTGATTTTGATGGGTACAAAATATTTGAGTATGATACTAATAATTTTATAAAGTAGTCAATTTGTTTTATAGGGAGCTCAGTAAATTTGAAATGTTAGAAAAACATGAAGAAGCCTAGAAGAACAAATCTCAAAGTTAAAGAAGTATTTGAAGTATTTCGGAAGCTTTTGTAATAGAGGAGTCGATCCCAGAAAGTCATAGGACGAAAATAGAAAGCAGTAAAAAACAACCCTTTTACGAGTCGGTCTTATGTTAGAGAAGCATGAAGAAGTCTAAAGAACAAATCTCAAAGTAGGAAAAATATTTGAAGTATTTCGGAAGCTTTTATAGTAGAGGAGTGAACCCCAGGAGTCGACCTCAGAAAGCCACGGGTCAAAAACAAAAAGCAGTAAAAAACTACCCTTTCACAAGTTGGCCCTTGAAGATTACAAGTCGACTCTTGAAGAGCACGAGTCGACCTATCTACGCGTAATAACCATAATGACTAGTTTTTCTATAAAATCGGAATGACCATATTTACTCCCAATGGATAGTTTCTTCTCTCCAATGGCTAGAAATGACTCTTCAACAACTTTTCTAGCTATAAATGTTTCCAAATTGAATTGGAAAAGATGATGGATCTAAGAGATTGAGTGGATGAAATAAAGAAAAGGGAATACAAGTGAACACCACTTCATGGGCTTCAACTTTAGGATCAATTCAAGAAGTGATTATTCAAAGCCTCCTCCCACTTCAGAGTGAGCTTCCAAACATCCACAGAGAGAGAGCGCATTAACTGCCAATCATTGATTTCTATCACAAGATTAAGAGCGAGCAAGGAAGAAAAAAGGGAAGGAGCTAAACTCTACTTACTAAAATCCAAATTTTTAGAGCAATCAGACTTGAGCTTCAACAACATTAATCTAATCTTTGTAGAGGTTATTATATATATAGTGTTCTATCCTTGTTTAGTGCATAAGATTAGAGAAGCTCGTGCGGATTTTTGGTGTGACAGGCACCATAAAAATTCAGCTTGCTTGTAAGGTTTGGTTGTACCCGTGACACAACAAAGTTACGGTTGATTTCTCTGAAAAATCGATTGGATTGATTATAAGCCCGAGTAAAACAATCGGTGTGGGTTTTAGTTAATTTTCTGAAAAATTCAACTGGATTGATTGTGATCCCATTCAAAATATTCAAACTGTAATCCAGAAAATATTATAGTAAAATTCTCAAGAAGAAAGTTTTGGAGAGTAGATGTAAGTGCAGGGTTGGCACCGAATCACTATAAATC
>JAOXJJ010000195.1:4356264-4376005 GCA_025769935.1 Phoenix roebelenii
TTTTTTTGTAAAACCAAAATGGTCATGTTCACTCCTAACGGCTTATTTTTTTCTCTAATGGCTAGAAACGGCTCTCCAACAACTTTTCAAGCTATAAATATTTCCAAATTGAATTGGAGAAGATAATGGATCAAAGAGATTGAGTGGATGAGGTAAAGAAAAAGGAATACAAGTGAACACCACTTTTTGGACTTTGGACTTCAACTCTAGGATCAATCTAAGAAGTGACTATTTAAATCCTCCTTCCATTTCAGAATGAGCTTCCAAACATTCACAAAAAGAGCTTTAGCTGCCAATCATTGAATTTCACCACAAAATCAAGAATGAGCAAGAAAAAAAAAGGGAACGAGCTAAATTCTACTCACCAAGATTCTAACTTTTAGAATAATTAGACTTGAGCTTCAATGACATCAATTTAACTTTTGTAGAGGTTATTATGTATATATTTTTCTATCTTTGTTTTGAGTAGGATATTAGAAAATCTTATGTGAGATTTTTGGAGTGGCTGGCACCATAAAAATTAACTACCTTGTAATGTTTGCTTGTACTCGTAAAACAGCTAGGTTGTGGTTGATTGCCCTAGAAAATCATCTGAATTGATTGGGAGCCCAAGTAAAACAATCGGCCGATTGCCCTACAAACATACCTACACTATACATATGTACACACACACAAACCCACACACACACATATAAACACATACATACACACGTGCCATGTATTTTTACTATAGATAATGATAGCTTTAAAATCTAGCATATGTGATTGAATTTCAAACCTTCTATGTTCAGTCTCTATAATGCCTGCCACTACTAGATGATTTATATTTAGCGTTAGTTATGATTCTTTATTTACAAAAAATTCTAACTTCTAAGACAGAAAAAAAGTTATGCTGCATTTGGCATCGCCATCACTTTTCTTAAAAAAAAATAGCAACAAAAATTTATTTCCATTTTTTCTCTAGCTTTCTAATAGCAGAAAATATGATTGGTTCACTCTCCTTTTCTTTTTAAGCGAGGGCTAGCGATATGCCCAAGGATGAGGGAGATGAAGGAGGATAGGGCCATTGATGTGGCCAGGAATGAGGGAGAGCTTGATGTCAAGTAAAGAGATGGCCAAGGGAGCGATAGAGGAGGGAGAGGGAGGAAACAGTGACCCAAGTGGCGACGAGAGAGAGCTTGATATTAGAAGGCAAGAGAGCTACAAAGGGATAAAGAGGGGGGCGGGGCTAAGGCTGGGGCCAGCGACACGGCCAAGGATAAGGGAGAGCTCGGCATCAGACAGAGAAATGGCCAATGGACTAATACAAAGAGAGGAAGGGGGGATGCGTTTGGCAACGTGGCTAAGGAAAAAGGAAAAGCTCGATTTTGAGCAGAGAGGCAGTAAGTGAGGCTCGAGATGCCAATGCAGTCAGGTGAGGATGATGAAATCGAAAGCAAGGTTGGGTGGAAGAAGAGAGATCAGGAGGATAAAGAGAAAAATCCACTTTTAAAAAATGAAAGTAAAAATTTTTCGCTTCTATCTTTTTTTCAAAAATAATAAAAGCTATTTAAACAATGAAAACAGAGTAAACCAACATATTTTTTGCATCTGATTTCATATTTTTGTTAAAAAAACAAATAGGACTTAGATAATACTTGTAATCTTATTTTAGCGGGGAAAAGCTCTTGAAGATCTATTTTCTATCAATACTTCCTACTCTTCTTCTTTTTTTCTTAAATACAGGGCATTTCGCTATTCACCGTCCACATGCATTGCATGCCTAGATTTCTACTTAAATAATATGACAAATATATTCTTATTTTTGTTAGGTACACTTCGTTTTGATTAGAGAGAGAGAGAGAGAGAGAGAGAGAGAGAGAGGTGCAAGAACAAAACTAAATGCCCAACTAGACTTGGGTTCTTAGTTGATCCCCTCTGGATTCAAACTTGGAAGGCAGGACAAACAAAAATAGAAAGAGACGGGGAGAGAGAGACATCCAATGCTTGTCTCCCCATTTAATTTCATGTGATTTTCTTTCTCTTTGTCATATTTGACTGAATATAAAGATGTTTATTTATTATAGATGGGTGCAAATTTTTTTCATTATAATAACGTGAACTCATGGTTTCGACTCAACCCTCCGAGTTATTTCTTTGCCCCTTCCCCTCTTTCTGCCAAATTGCTAGCGTGCCTATCTATGAGAAAAGGGGAAAGAAATTCTAGTATAAGAAAAAGAAAAGAAAATCTAGTATAAGAAAGGAGAAGATGCAAACCAACTAGTTGTGAGGAGACCAATAACATGGAGGTGTTAAATTCTAGTGTAGGAGAAGGGGAAAAAAAAATCTAGTATAAGAAAAAAGAGGAGACAAACAAATCTAGTCATGTGGAGACCAATGACATGGAGATGGAAAAGGGGGAAAAAAGAAAAGAAAAGAAAAGGATGGAGATTTGAGCTCAAGTCCCCAGAGTTTGCATGACAGTAGATTAGGAGTTGCCACGTAGGCATATAAGGAATGACTCAGCATCCCAAATGTGCTTGCAATATCATGTAATGGCATTGACTACAATGCTGACCATTAGATGAGATGAGTCTAGAAAAGTTACTGGGCCAGGCTTAAGCCTGAAAGGAGTGTTAGCCTGCTGTGCCCCAAGTCAGACCAAAACCTGATCTAATTCACCGTATCCTTTTCAGGATGGGCCAGGCCAGGCTTAAACCAGACGGGGAGGAACAGAGGAGAGCAGAGTAAAGATGAGGTCTGTGAGGAAGGGAGGGTGAGATGGCTTGGGTTGATAGAAAGAGTAATTATGGTGACTAGCCAAGTTAATCAGCCGCTTCGAAGTTGAGATATCCAAATAGAAATGCAATCAAAGGGAATGAAATGCATTTACAGGAAAAATTAAGTATGCTTGCGGCAAATTGATTCATGGTTCTCACTATGACTGTCATGTTATGATTCTCCTAGTAATGTTTCATTGACCATAAATCCTTTTTGTACAGTTGCGCATAAGCCTTATAGATAGATACTTGTCTCTTCTTGTTACATTGAGTTGTACCCTGTCTCATACAAGTCATATCATACATGAATTAAGGATCAAAATCATTGGCCATCAGAAACTAAAGATGTAATTTAGAGATTAAGCTGAAAGAAGGTGAAGGTGTCAAACTTACATTGTCTTCATCTAGATATTGTTTTGTAGAGAAACTTCTCTGCAAGTAATGACTTACATTGCCTCACCTGCTCATATTTATCACTTACATCTTGCAGGTAACAATGGTTGAGAGCAGGACATGTTGTCTGGTTGGTAAAGCGGATTCTTAACATGAACACCACCACAGGAGTGCGGATTGACATTAATTTCTCAATAGAATAAGCTTCAAAGTGGATGAATTGTTGGCGATTATGGCTTTCACATGCTTAAACAGTGGAGATTTTGACATCAGTACTTGTCCTGAAAGATGATGCAGCTTTCAAGCATGTTGGTCCCAATTGCACAAGAAATTTTTCTAAGGACAAAAAAAAAACAGAAATTAACTTTAATGATGATAGAAACTAGAAGGCGTAGACTCCTCATTGTCTTATGATTATATTCTTATTTTGAAATCATAAACTTTTTTCAAAAGATAAATACATCAATTTCTGCCAGCTCTATAATCGACAACAAAATCTCTATGACAATTACAAAATCCTCTTTCGTAATATCAGCTATAATCTACAAGTAAACGAGCCAAAATGAATATAAGAATACAACTCTTTCTGATCAAATACTTCTTGAGTCTTCTAAATGAAACAATCGCAAGTGCAGCATCGAGTTCCATCCATGGCGAGCTCCAAGTTTTTGAGGTAACCAGCATCCAAATGGGCACCAGCGCCGGTCACCCATGGCAGATGGCATTAAGCAGCACATGAGCCAGCATCAAGTCCACGAAGTACTGGTGCCCGACCTCCCCGTCCCTCCACCTTGCCTTGGCCGGCGGTCGGCCGTAGTGCACCCCGTCATTGCACCGGTTGTCGTAGTGCCACGGGAACGTCATATCGAACTCGTCGATCACCCCGCCGGTCAGCAACCATCTCTTCCCCAATTTCTCCACCATCACGCCGTTGAAAGCCTCCATCTTGCTCGGATTGAACGCGAGGTCCCTCGCGTACCCCCCGGTCGCGATCGTCGTCCGGTAGAACAGCTTCGGCGCCGTTCCATTCCCCTTCTCCCTCGCACGCCTCATCACTTCCTCCCAGAACCCGGCCGCGTACTCCGCCGCATCGGCGAATCTCTGGACACTCCTCCAGTAGACCCCGTCGTGCAAGCCGGAGTTTAATATCATCACATCCGGAGCTCGATCCTCGGAGAAGTAATTCCACAGGAGTCGCCGGAAACTCTCATCCCGAAGCGATTGCAAGCCCATGTAGTTCAAGGACTCGTTCCAGTGCCCGTTGAAGACGCTTGTGATCCTTACGCTCTGCGAGCTGTTCTTGGGGTTACGGAATTTTGCGTCGAATCGCCGGGGAACCGACGGGATCTCCGTCAATCCGAGCACGAAGTTGAGTAGATTCCGAAGGGTGTCGACGTGGTTGGAGTCGCCCCAGAAGAAGAGCCATTTGTTGTGGAGGCATTTCCACGCCGAGTCCTGGGAGAAGATCCTGAACGAGCAGTGGGCGGAGTAGACCCAGCCGTTGCTCTCCAGCGCGCCGAGCGGGCCGTCGCACCACGGCGGCTGGCAGGGGAAATTGGGGCCGAGGCAGCGGTACCGGCCGTCTCTGTCCACGCTGCATCGCTCGTTCTTGCCGTGCCGAGTCCACCGGCCGGACCAAACCTCGCGGGAGAAGTCCGTGCTGCTGCAGATTCGAAGATCCGGCAAGGAGGCATTGCTCGTCAAGAACTTGATCGGAAACCTTCTCAGCTCTCGCCGATACTTGAACCGCTCCGTCGAGTATTTGAGCCCCTCGAAACTGCGAAAGAGGAGGACGATGCTGAGGCTGTAGTCGCCCGCGAACTGGGGGTGGACCTGGAGCTTGAAAGTGTAGGAGCCGTTGCCGTGGTCGATGATGGGGGGGCGGGACTTCCAGGAGTCGCCGGAGAGGTCGGTCTCGAAGTAGTCCCCACCGACGCACCGGTACCGCCCGGCGTCGTCCAGCGCCGAGATCGCGAATTCGTGGATTTCCCCGGCGGGTAGTTCGATGGGGCGAACGCCGTCGAGGGCGGAGACGGAGATGTTGGCGGTGCGGGAGTCGCGGCAGGGCTCGCCGCCGGTGCCGCGCCAGCGGGAGAGGAGAGTAGAGGTGAAGTTCGGCAGCATCGTGAGGGAGAGCCAGCTCCGGTCATGATCGGCGGCAGCGGAGGTTGGTCCCAGAGGTGGCGAAGGAGGCGAGGAGGCGGCGGCGGTGGCGGGGGCGGGGACGGGGGAGGAGGAAGTGGAAGCGGAGTAGGAGCCGAGGTAGTAGCGGAAGTGGAGGGAGGGGGGAGGGGAGCGACCGGCTACGACGGAGAGGTCGATGACGGTCCATAAGAGTAGGGCGGCGAGGAGCGCGGCGGTGAGGAGTTTGGGAGGCAGCGACCGGCCGCTCCCGCCGCCACCGGGGACCTTCTCGTCGGGGTTGGGTACTGACATTCTTGGGTAGCGAGAAAGGTCAGGGGTGGGTTTAAAAGCCGAAGGACACGCGTCTTGGATGCGATGGCGATGACTAAAAAAAGAAACGAAGACGGCCGTACGAGTAACATGGGATGCAATCTTTCTTTATTTAACGCGAAATCGGAATTAGTTGGTGATGATATAACGCGAGTTTAAGAGAGGAAAGTGGAGATAAAAAAAGGAACAGTTTGTTTGGGTTATTACTTATTAGCTCGGTCTCTGGCTTTATTTGTTGCATGAAGGCGTCGGTGGAAGTTTGTCGGCTGGTGCGGAAAGTGGGAGATAGAGTGGAAATAATGGATTAGTTGATGGAGGAAGGATGCATGTGAGCTGGGACGCAGAGGAGTCGCGAAATCTTGGAAAAGCTAGGTCTAGAAAAAAGCTAGCTCTAGAAAAAATAAGGCTGGATTTTGGGAACTTTGAATGGTGGGTGAGGGAAATTTATTTCTTTGATCAGGTGAAGGGGCTAACTAGCCAACAAAAATTGCAACCTATTCATTGCTCGAGCAAGATTCAGGCCACAAAACTTTCAGTTTGTACACTTTATCAACAACTTGGGTTTTTTGTTTGTATAGAAGTGTGCCAAGATAGGTCTAGACATGCATGGAGGATCCCCTGCCGTGCACGGGCTGCAAATATGAATGGCTATCAAACAAGATGTATTTAATTTTATAATCGTCTATTTTTAATGATAGCTATCGATGGCTACATAATATTTTGCGGTGCGGTTCATGCTGCTATGTTAATAAAAATATTGCAGTCATTGGTTGTATCGAGTCTTAAAATGTTAATTTGGAAGACAATCGCTTAATTCCTACACTACTTCTAAACTGGGTGATTAGGATAGGATAGTGAGTGGGTAGGAAGCTTTATTAGTCAATGTTTATACTGTTTTTTTTTTTTACTTTCTTATTTTTTGCTATTTATCTATCTATTCTCAACAAACAAAATTAGAAAATATGTACAGAGGCAAGTTTGTGAACTACTTTTTATTCACAAAAATGATCAAATTTTTAAACTTCTAAGTAATTGGATTTTATTGTATCAATGTCATAATTTCTTATCTTATTATTTTTATTTTTTTATTTTTGATGTTGTATGAATCTCATCGGTTAGGTCTGAGGTTTTCACCAATTAGTTAGGATCTCTGCCAAGACATTAGTTTGTATGAGCATTGAACAATCATTGACACAAGATATCTGAAGTCTTCCCCTTTATTATCTCAAATTACATAATCTAATCCATCGAAGATAATGGTTCATAGGATAGCAGCATATTAGATATTTTTTTAATTTATCATCGACAATTTTAAATTTATTTATTAAACATTCAAACCAATGACTTTCAAAATATAGTTTATCTCGAATTTATCATATCAAAACTATATGCCAATGCCTTGGATCTTATTTGTCAACTAAGAACTGGGGTATATCTTGTATCTTTCTAAATTGGAAAATACTAAAGATCACCCAACAATTTCACTTGTCATCACTTGTTATCCTATCAGTCCCATGAACCAAGTGCTGATCTAAAAGGTGATCGGCACGGTTACTCTTCTGATTTTTCTCAAACTTCTATCTTGGCTTAGGGAAACCAAGATTTTGATGCATTTCGATGTCGATTGGATGTCCAATCCCAATTTACCTCTACAAACTAAACCTAGTTGGGATACTCAGAAAGGCTATCCATCAGCTCCACCAAATTGGACTCCATTTCTCATGAAGTAAAAATACTAGAGAATTCTGTAACTATCCGTTCCTGCGCTGTAGATAAGCTCACAAGTCAGCTATTTTGTTAGCTGTTCTCCTCGCGTATGAACTTGCATTGGTTTCTTTGGCCAGAAACTTTATGGGGGCCATTAAAGCTATTGGATACCTTTGTGCACGCCAACTATTCTCGCCAAAGAAACAGCAGGCATTTAATTCTTTCAAGCAGCACCTTGTCTTCAGCGAAGAGGACATTTCCAGCCTCGCTCGTACAAGAAAAAATGAGCCAAGAATGCCATGCTTGCTCTGGCAGCTCACCTCCAGGCTGAAAGTCTGGACAAATATATATATATATATTTCAGTTGCTAGTTGTTAACCAACTAGTGACAAATATTTTGTTTATATGGGCCATTCAAGCTGACTCATTAGGTGGCAATTCATGATGCAAATACAAGCAGGAGCAACGATCAGATTGCAACACTATAGTTGAATGATTCTTCAAGTTGCATTTTCAATTTACTAAAGCAATTTTGTATTAGATTAATATTTCGATCATGTTATATAATGTTGATTATTTGTTAGTTATATGTTGTTTATTACTTTTCTTATCAAGTTTTAGAGAAAACTTTGTAGTTTGTACACTCTATCAACATCTTGGCTTTTCTCTGCACATAAAAGTGTGCCAAGATAGGCCTAAAAATACGACCGAAATTCTCTGCAGCGTACTATTGAATAACATGCATTTTATTTGATGATCATCTATCTTCTGATAGCAGCTATTAATGGCTGTACAAAATTCTACAATACAGCCCACTCATCACAAAAGATTTGTGCTCCTGAAAATATTGTAGTTATGGATGATAGATGAGCCTTATAAAGTTAATTCAAAAGACAATCACTAAATTCCTTTGGGTAAAAGT
This sequence comes from Phoenix roebelenii, assembly GCA_025769935.1. Taxonomy (NCBI): domain Eukaryota; kingdom Viridiplantae; phylum Streptophyta; class Magnoliopsida; order Arecales; family Arecaceae; genus Phoenix; species Phoenix roebelenii. The sequence continues at coordinate 4,364,500 of JAOXJJ010000195.1, forward strand.
GAAACAGCATTGCAGATCAAGCACCCTCTACACCACTTCTAAACTGGGTGACTAAGATAGCGAGTGGGTAGGCAGCTTTATTGGTCAATATTTATACTGCTTTTTATTTTTCTGCTTTCTTAATCTGCTGTTTATTTATCTATTCTCAACAAAGAAAACTAAAAAATATGTAGGCACGCAAGTTTGTGAACTACTTTTTATTTGCAAAAATGATCAAACTTTTTAACTTCTAAATATTTGAATTTTTTGCATCGATATCATAATTTCTTCTCTCTCTTTCTCTCTTTTTGACTTTTGATGTTGCATGAATCTTGTGGGTTAGGTCGGAAGATTTCACCAATTAGTAAGTAGCGCTTTGCCATGACATTAGTTTGTATGAGCATTGAACAATCATTGATACAATATATCTAAAGTCTTATCCTTGTTTATCTCATTTCATATAACATAATATATCTCAAAGATAATGGTTGGTAGGATAGCAGCTTATTAGATATTTTTCTAATATAATTGATCTTTGACAATTTTAAATTTATTTATTAAATATTCAAATCAATGCCTTCAAAATATAGTTTATCTCAAATTTATCATATCAAAACTATATGCCAATGCCTTGGATCCTATGTGAATTTGGATATATCTTGAATCTTTCTAAATTGGAAAACACTAGAGATACAGGATCTTTTCACTTTTCATCACTTATTATCTATCAGTCCCATGAACTACGTGATGATCTAGAAGGTGATTGGTAGGGTTACTCTTCTGATTTTTCTCAAACTTCTATCTTGGCCAAGGTAAACCAAGATCTTGTTGTATTTCGATGTCGGTTGAATGTCCAATCCCCATCTACCTCTACAAACTAAACCTAGATGGGATCTATCAGCTCCACTAAATTGGACTCCATTCCTCAAGAAGTAAAAATATTAGAGAATTAATCGACAACTCAACGTTCTTTCGTTGTTGATAAGCTCATAAGTCAGCTATTTGGTTGGCTGTTCTCTTCACGTATGAAACTGCATTGGTCTCTTTGGCTAGAAACTTTTTAGGGGGGCATTAAAGCTATTGAATACCTTTGTACATGTTAACTATTCTCGCCAAAGAGCCAAACAATATGCATTTAATTCTTTCAAGCAACACCTTTTCTTTAGCGAAGAGGCCGGACATTTCCAGCCTCGCTCGTGCAATAAAAAATGCACCGAAATGCCATTCTTTCTCTGGCAACTCACCTTCAAGCTCAAAGTCTGGACAAATATATATAAATATTTTTCAGTTGCTTGCTGTTAACCCACTACTAACAAATATCTTGTTTATATGGGCCATTCAAGCTGCTTCATTATGTGGCAATTCATGATGCAAAATTAGAAATATTTTTTATACAGTGCAATCAATAATTTATTAAATTATAAATATTTTTTTATAGTTTTGGTTGATCTTTTTTTATTTTTTGAAGGTGTTAGTTTGTGAAGTTGGTGAAGTATTTATCATGGAGTTGGGGGTTAGGTGATCCTTCTACCTTTGTGTAATAAGCATCACTTCGTTCCTGGAGTTGGTGACCTCATACAAGAGGAAACATTACTTAAAGCTTTCTATGCTTATTGTTAATCCAGATGATGTGACCCTCCTTCCTTTCGTGCTCATCAAACCTTTTCCTTCCTGAAACTGGTTTCCTCCTACAAACATATCCATCACCAGCTGCTCCCAAATCATATCTAATATAAATAATAGAAGTTTTATACTTTTATCTCCCCCCTCTCAAATCACATCGAATAATACTGTTTAATTATCGGCTCAAAAGAAAATAAGGAGCAATAATTTTGAAATCTCTCTCTCTCTCTCTCTCTCTTGAATTTATATGCTTGTATTGATAGTGTTGTGATTGATTTATAATTTGAGTTCTGTTTTAAGATTAGATCTTTCAAAGAATTTTGAAGAAGAAAAAAATGATTGTGATTTATATACAAAATAAAATTATTCAAAATAAAATGAATGAGGAAAGCTCGTGTGGGCTTGGTGATCAACTTCTCAATTGCATCTTTGCATGCTATGTCACATATAAAATGTGATGACCATGCCTTAAATGTTTTGTCGTAGGTAAAATATGATGGACCTTCTCTAGCACAAGCGAGACCGTTCTATTAAGCAGTCGGACTAGAATCTTCTATGGATTTGAAATTATGTATTTGCAAGATGCTTCTGTACAATGCAATTTACATAACCCTAGATCTTCCCTATTTATAAGTCATCTCTTTGAATAATTTCTCAACTTTTGATTTATGCATATGACCATTAGTTTAGATTATAGAAACACAATTTGCATCATGAGATCCAAATCTAAACTTATTCTCGAAATAAAGCTGAAGTTTTTTGATACCAACATCCCTTCAAAAATTTAGAGATTGAAAAACTATCACATATATCTAAGAAATTATGGCGAGATTCGGAACCTTTCAAGGCTACTGATATGTACACTTTTTAATTCAACATAGAATTTTATTAATTTTATTCTGTTTATACATATGAGATACAATATGCTTATTTGCATGGATGATAACAAAGGCACCAGATAACATCTGAGTTAATACCGTGAATGCATTTTCCGTATCCAGTCATTTTTTCAAAGCATTGCTTTCTGCAGAGCCAATTGACACACCTGTGGTTGAGAAATGTTGCGCAACGATTATTTGTAGTCAGTTCTGATGCTATCATCTTGCCTACATATTTCAAAAGAAAAAAAAACTATTGTTAAACAAAAAGCTAAGACATCCCAAAAGAAATAAATAAATAGGTACTATATTGAATTTCTAGGGATTAATGTTCATTGTAGATATATGTAATCGATATGTTGGTTTGATTAGTAAGTAGATACATAACATTATGAATTTATTTAAAACTTTCTCATTCAGCTAATGCAAGATGCTTTACATACACACTATCATACTTATATTTTAGCCAAACCATACTATTTAATAAGTTTATTGAACACTAAGAATAATATCTTCAAAATATAAGCTTATGTGAACCCTTGTTTAGCTTAAGTTTACTATTGTGCCCATCAAAAACCAAATCTATGGAGAACCATTTTCTAAAACAACTTGCTCAAAATTTCCAATCTCATGATAATTTGAAAGCATTGTTCTTCTACCCAATGAAAGTAAGAGTAGAGGATGCAATAAACAAGTTCATAATAATGAATAAACTTTCTCACTCACAAGAACTACGGTTGAATGATATTAAGTTCATTCAAAAAATTACATGAATTTAAGTTGAATAAACATTTCAACATGACATTCTCTTCTCTGGTATAGAATATTATTGATGGGGAATTAGGTGGTCAAATATATTGTATAGATGAACATTGAAACTAATAGTATGATATTGTTGTTTGAATGAGAAAGGCAGTCTTCACCTAATAGATCGTAACAAGTTGATTGTTTTCTAACTAAAATTAATCTATATTTTCCCAGAAGGAGATGATAAGACTTATATATGGATTTTGTATACCATCTTTTCCATGCAAGATAGGATGCACCATGCTTTATTAATTACCACAAATTAGTGGAAACATTTGTGGGCCCAAAATTGCCCAGAACGTATGGTGGAGTAAGTATATTTTAGTACCAGCAATAGTCAAGCAAAAAAAAAAGAATCTAGATAAATTTTAATGATAACATTAATCATTTGATGGAGAGAAAAGGAGGATAGTTAAATACCTGAGGTGATGACAAGGAGAAATATGAGAAGGTAAGACGTGTAAGATCGCTTAGCCATCTTAACAAAATCGTTTGATAGTTTTGCCTTTTCTGAAAAGATGATGCAATTTCCAAGATCAATATTAATTGTTATAAAATGCCTGCTCATATAACTTAATGGTAGAGATCCAATCAAGAAAATTCTCTGTATCGAGATTTTTATGAAATTCAAAAAACTTACCTTTGATGTTGAAGAACCTGGTGCTCTTCCTCAAGTGAAGGAAGGCGACCAGCCTTCACTCAGAGCACAATCGTGAAAAGGATTGATGAGGTGCTTAAAAAATTCTATTCTCTAAGGCAGCATTCATGGTCCATCACACAATCATGTTCCACCTATTTTTGTGCTACCTATTTTCTAACTATTGGCTCTCCATATTTTTTGGATTATTATTTGGTAATGGGGCATTGCGGGCTTTCCGGCAAATCACAACTTCTACGTAGCTATAGGAAACTAAGGAGATTGGAACTATTTTTACACCAAAATAGTATATACAATGATCTTTTACTTGAAAAGGAAGAGATCTACCCAATAATAAAGTAAAATAGGAGGAATGCAATAAAAAAATGAATCTCCTCATGATTGGATAGGATTTTGGTAGTTAAACTTTTCTTCATATATCCTAGACTTTTTCTTAATTTTCACTAGTCTTCTAAAACCATCTTAGGTCCAAAAATAATAATAAAAAAACTTTCTTGGTCCTTTGGTCAACCTTTGATTGGGTCAAATATATGTTTGCTAGGTCAATATCATGTACATCACTTTTATTTTCAGAAGAAATAGGCAATCAAAATACTAAATTACCTTGCAAATCTTTAGCCTATTCAAAAATTAAAAAAAAAAAAAGATAAACTAGGCTCAGCATTGATTTCTCAAGCATCCACCGATACAGGGTCTTTTTTAGTGGTATCGGGTGGGCTTGCCTCTGGGATAGAGCACAAGCCAACTATGACAAAATGTATCTCAAAGTTGTGTACTAAATCTGAATTGATTAAGTTATTTGGTGACTATACAAATAGATACTATATTGGATAAGCCTTGGAACTTTTCTAAGTTTTTGGTTCTTTTTATAAAGTTGATGTTTTGGCCTTTGTTTTATTTGGAGAAATTTTTATTTTTCTTTATTTTTATTTTTTATTTTTCGCATGATTATTAACACTTTCTAGTCTAGGCTATGTTCATCTTCTTGATAGACAGAAACCTTGACTAATTTGCTACTCATTCAGTCTAAAAAAAAAAATCAAACTTTAATGAATAGCTAACATTTTCAGTTATTAAATAGTCTTGACCTATTTTTGGCATCTCTGCTTTGTTTATCTAGCATGGACTTGATATAATCCTTGCCTAACTCTAGTATATGAGGAAGATATAGGATTATAAATATTCATTGAAGATGTGACTGACTAGAATGGTTAAAAAAAATGACTTGGTGATAAGAAGAAGGCCAAATTTGAAGTTAAATTGATCGTATAGGCTTAAAGTATATAAATCTGAAACTATAAAATTACAAACTACCAAGTGTAATGAGTTTGTTGGAATTATTAGTTCAATATGAAATTCGTCTTTAATTGTATGTTGTTTTACCTTCAGTATTAAGTGCATTTGTGATTGCAATTTGATCTGAATTAAAGTTGTATCAATTATTTAGTTTGAAAGCTGATAGAAATATTATCTTATATAGTAATTTTAGCTTATAGCCTTCAACAAACTTTTTATTATTATTATTTTATGAAGTCATGTTATGCTATTTCTATTTATGCTACATCAGACTTGATTACATAAGTACCTTATTTTTTTTTTTTTGTCCACAAAATTAGATTTTTCAATTCGACATTAGTCATATATATGATTCATGTAAATTGATCTATATGGTGGTAAAATCTAAACTTTCTTATTACTCATGGTTTCTTTTTTTGATTTATAGGTTAAGCTCACAATGAGATAGCACTCTAGATTGTGCATTTGATGATATTAGAAAAACTTGTATTGCCTTTTCTTTTAATGCACTCCAAACATATGAATATGATGATAAATTATTTTAATATAAATAAATTTCATTATATAGTGGATTAATGTAAATTAAATTTTCTAATGATATATGTCAATGTTCATAGAGTAAATAATTAATTAAACCGAACTAATTGAATTATTTGAAAAAATCTAACTGGTTCAACCCAACAAATAATTACCGGCCTAATAAGAGAGCTCAATCTAGTTCAACGCTAAGATTAGTAAGTTATTGGGTTGGGATCTAATAAGATTGGGTTCACAATTTAAAAGCAATGGATAATGCTTAATCTATTGCACAGTGCATAAGAATCTAAGGCTTCATGATCCAAAATAGAAACAAATGATGATTCAATAATAATTATAACACAATTATTGGGTTGGGTTATTGGGTCACAGGCTATCACCCCTTTGGCAGGTCACTGTACCACTAATGATGGCCCAATCGAAGGCTGTGTCGATTTTTTCGCTTCTCAACTAAATGCAAATAATAAAAAAAAGAAAGAGGACAGAGGAAAAGGAACCAATGTAAATCCTAGAAGAGAAGTTCATGGAAGCTTATCTCAAATCGCTACTTGTCTTGCAAGCCCTGAGGGTCACAAAGAAGTTGTCTATAGAATTTAGTTACAAAAAAGATGAATTTAACTTTTACATTCCATCACCTTTTATCATAATCTTTTTGAAGTTCACTGTCCTCTCTTCCCCATTTAGTGCTACTCCTTAAATCAAAAACAAGTTCAAAACAAAGCATTACAGGAAATGACACAGGAACCTTGGAAATATATGTAGACAACAACCTTTCTTTAGCAATGACCAGATCAATAATATCATGTTGCTAATAATTTTGAAAGCGAAAAACACAAAAGGTTAGAAGGAGAAGGACCAGCCGAGTAAGAAGTCTGAAAAAATTCATGTTCTTCCAATTTAGTTAAGAAATCAAATGTTAGAATAAGATTTCCAAGCAATGATAAATCTGAAGCCTCATCTATTTCATGCAAACAGTGGAAAAAATAACTTCTCTTGATATGGTAAAACATTTATGAAATAATGGCCAAAAACAGCTTCATTAGATAAGTAATTATGATAAAGTAAACACTTATATCACCAGTCTATTGGTATTATTATGATACCTATGTTTTAAAATGTCAACAGAATGTTGTACATTTCAATTTTGAAGTTCTGAGGTACAGGCCTATATCAATCACATATTAGTATGGTATAGACACAACCAGTATAGCTAGTACTTATCATTTTGGCTGGGCGTTGCTGATTGATAAGTCCTTCTGCACTATATTTTTCTTATCATATTAAAAAAGGGATAGTCTAATGAATGAGTCTTCCGCTATTATGGGCCTGGGGATGGCCAGATGTATGTACAGAGAAGCTGTTTTCATGTTTCAAACACGTAACTTCCAAGTTACAATCGAGCAACCTTACTATTGCACCAAGGCTCACGCTTTTATATTTTTAATCATATTACAAAGAAAAAAATATTATCTATAAGCGATAATTAGAAATCAAATCCATATAATTAAAAGGGCTAAGCAATGTGATGCAGTTTGTACGATAGAGTGACAAATCTATTCCTTTTCAATAAAGAAGATCAAAGAACTAATGCAAGGAAAACAACCATAACATATGCAAAAATTTTAATTTATAATGCGGGATTCACCACCGACGGCTGTGCCAAAATATTTTCTCCTCTAATTGTCTCTATGCATGGCTCTTGAAATGCAGAGTGTTTTTCAAATGGCAGCATAGAAGGCACTGCATTCATAGACAATAACAACAATTTGAGTATATTGAAACAAATTATGTAATATCAGTATTCCTTTCCCTATTTCCATGCCTTTCCTAGACTTTGTAATCCTAATGCCATTTGTATGACATGGGAATCAAATCAATGGACTGAATCATTGGATCAACCTTACCCAGTAATTCATGCAAGTTCACTAATCATCATTGGTACTTCTAGTTAAGTTACTCTTAATCATTTGGATTCAACTACCTCATTTTATGAAGAATAAGAACAAAAGCAAATTTCTATGTCATCCAAAGCATAATAAAATTATCGCTGAATTGTAGATCATGATTCACATTCAACATCTCATACAAATTAACTCACAAATTCATGTCATGCAAATTTATAACAGATGGAGGAATTTTGTGGAAAATTGGTATTTATAGCATATGATTTAATCAAATATATGCATTATACACAATAAAGATCCAGATACTGCAATTTTTGTTTAAGTTTTAGTTTTAAGAAATTTCAATTTTAACATTCTTCTGCTGGTTTAAAAGTTTTGGTACGAAGGCAACAAACCACAACAGCATAGTGGAGCAAATTTGGATTAACCAGGTCAAAATAAGGGATGGTGTTTGGAGTCAGATCAACGTTATGTCAAAAGCTATGATTCAGTAAAAAAAATAGTAGCCAAGTAAGAATAGCATCGTGAGGCAAGAGGGAGGCAAAGTGCTAAACTGGTACCAGAGCAAGTGACCACAGAATACATAAGAATAAACAAGCCATTGGAGAGAGCTACCACGGTGGACATCTTTTAAGTGATAATTTCATTGAGTAATTATTTAAAAATATAAAAGATCACATACTTATATGATGATTAATTAGATTCATAAGGTTCTAATTTCATGATCCGGCCCAGCTACCAGAATGACAAGTAACAACTGTTATAATAATATCTTTTTTGATGTCCAAATATTGTAATTCCATATTAATTATCTGGACAAATTGTTTTCAATTATTATTTTTAAAAATCTTTCAATGTGTTAGCATAATTTTAGAGATCACGTAACGATCTGTATCGGCCCATAATATTTTTTTTATTAGCAAGATTCTATATCAACTTATATTATTTTTTTATATGAAGTCCGTACATGAGCATATATAATTCCTGAGTTGTACTGAATTAGAAGGAACAGAGAAATAATATCACTTTTCTCTCTCTTTATTTCTCTTGTTTTTCTCTTCTTCCGCCAATATTTTAATATGGTATCAAAGCCACCGATCATCTAATCTGCCTCCACCATCTCTTTCACTTTTACTATAGCTGTTGTTTTCATGTCTAAAAGCTTTGAGACCTTCATTGCCGATCTATCCATCTCTCTTTCTAGGTAAATCAACACCTGAAGATCCTCTATTTTTTGATGGATCCACGAATCCTCTATTTTCTAGTGAATCAACATTCAAAGAACCCATGTTTCTTAGTAGATTTGTGTCATCTATTTTTGATAAATTAACACCCAAAGATCCTTTGTTTCTAATAGATCTACAGCTCTTCTCCACCATTTTTCTCCTCTGCTTTAGATCTTCAGTTGTCTCTCATCACCATCGCTCAGACCCTTTCTCTCCAACTTCGGTTTCATTTACTGCCTCCAGATCCTTTACCATCCAGTTCAAGGTCTCTTGCTTCTCTTCTATAGTGCCTCGTCTATAAGGATCATCGAACTTAGGTTGCTTTTTCTCTGAGCTCTATCCTTACTATAATTGTTATATTTTATATATCTTCTTGTTGCCACATCATCAGACAAGTCAATCAGCTGCATCGGCAGATACGTTAGTCAGACACATCCACAAACACACTAATTTGCTATATTAGTCAGTGATGTCAATGGATGCATTAGTTTATCGCATCAGTTAGCTACATCAGCATTGCCAAACACATCAGTTTGCTGCGTTAGCTTTCTAATCTGCCGCATCAATTTCTAAGCTACTATGTCAGCTTCTGTTCTACCATATCAAATTCTATATTAGACTAAAATATTATTCTTTATTAGTATGATCCTATATCAATCTATATTATTTTTCTTATATGAAGTCTGTACATGAGCATATATAACCCATGAGATGTACCGAATTTGAAAGAATAGAGGAATAAAATCACTTTTCTCTTTCTTTTTTTCTCTTGTTTTTTTCTTCATCTATAAATATTTTAACATGGTATAAGGGCTACCGATCACCTAATATATCGCCACCATCTCTTTCACCTTTGTTATAGCCATCATTGCCATCTCCAGAAGCTTTGAAGACCCTCATTGCGGATCTATCAATCTCTATTTTCGGATAAATCAGTATCCAAAGATCCTCTATTTCTCGACGGATCCGTAGATCTTTTGTTTTTTTGCATATCATCTTTCCTAGTGAATCAACATTTGAAGATCCCATGTTCCTAAGTAGATCTGCATATACGTGTCACGCCCCTGCCTCCGCGGGGCACGTGAGGCACCCAGTGCCCATGTGGGGGCTACATGAGGGAGGATCGCGGGGCTCCCCTGTCAGATATTGTCCGATTCCAGAGCTTCACGCAAGCGTTCTTCACCTCTTTTCGGTTTTGTTTTCCATCCAAAACGCGTCTGCAGGATTTGGAGACACCAAGCTCTGGAATGAGTCTTTCCGTTGTGGGACTATTGGGCCTCACACCCTTCTCACCATTGGACAAGAGTCGTTCTCGGCTTTGATACCAAATGTCACGCCCCCACCTCCACGGGGCACGTGAGGCATCCAGTGCCCACGTGAGGACCACATGAGGGGGGACGCGGGGCTCTCCTGTCAGATATTGTCCGATTCTGAAGCTTCACGCAAGCGTCCTTCACCCCTCTCCGATTTTGTTTTCCACCCAAAATGCGTCTGCAGGATTTGGAGACACCTGCCTCATATACCCAGGCTCTGGAACGAGTCTTTCCGATGTGGAACTATTGGGCCTCACATAGGGGAGCAAATGGGTCAGGGCGAACCGGGTCATAAAGGATCCCGACTCAACTTAGTACCATGTTCGGGTCCTAATGTTGGACCTAGATCCAATCCAATAGAAAATCGAGTTAGGTCCATTGCTAAAATTTCTGACCCAATAGGTCATTCAGGTCAGGTTGGGTTCATATATAATCTGATCCCAATCCAAAAAATTTGGATCCAAGTCAAGTCCAGTTAGGGTTCAGGTCTAAATGAATCTGAAAGAGTATGACTATGTCCATGAAGATGAAAGCAGACTCAATGACTTTCCTTTTGGATGTTGAAGGACAAAAAATACAAACTAAGTAAGGTTGACTGGCTGCAAAAGCAACATGCAGTGCTATAAACTCAAGATGCAAAAAATTACTCATATACAGGACATGCACATCAATCATAAGGTATAACTTAGAGAACAACACAGGTTCGGGCTTTTTCGGGCCCAAATGGTTTACCGGGTTCAATTTGGGTCGGGTTGGGTCGTAGGGTTAAAAATCCAAAATTGCCCAAACCTCAAATGAATTAGATCAGGTCTGAATTTAATAAATCCAGACCTGACCCGAAAAATAGAATAGGTACAATTTTAGAACTTGACCCGGCCCCACGGGTCCTCCAAAATGGGTCGAATCGGGTCTAAGCAGGTCAGATCGTGTTGGGTCATGGGTCAACCTGACCCACTTGCAGCCTTATCTATATATCCTCTATTTTTGATAAATTAACACCCGAAGATCCTTTATTTCTAATGGATCCACAACTCCTCTCCATCACTTTTCTCCTCAACTTCAGATGTTCGGTCGTCTCTCCTCATTGTCGCTCGACCCTTTTCTCTCTATCTCCAATTTTATTTGTTGCCTCTGGCTTCTTTACCATCCTTTATCGTCTCGCGCCAATATCTCAGCGAAGTCGTCTCGGAAGCATTTTTCTAGAGAGAAAAGAAAGCTTGACTTCCCTCTTCATTGCAGACAACACGACCGATTGGTCCAAATTACAGACCTTCAACTTCGCCGT
>JAOXJJ010000195.1:4390206-4408756 GCA_025769935.1 Phoenix roebelenii
ATCCTTGTTAAGATTTGTTTCAAGATTTGTTGCTTCAGCATATGTTTATCAAGTTGTATCTATGTCCAATATATCCTTGTCAACCACATAAGCAATGTAGCAAACATGAGCGGGAAAAATTGACGGTCAGTCTCAACGACTAACTTCTCATGCTTTTCCCGTATCTTGCAGAACTGCTATTCATTTGACATTCTGAAACAAGATAAACCTGGTTAAATCAATCCAATACTTGATAATTGTTTCTATTTGAATAAATTAATATCTTTAGTTAAGTGTGATGCATATTTTTCATATTTGTACTTTCTCAGGAGCACATGCAGAATTCAATATCTGAGGCCTGAATTATTGGTGACACATATTGTGCTAAATCATGCATTATAACACATCTCTATACACATCTTGCATGGATGCTTGTATGAATGGATGCATGTACAAATTTGTTGGTGCATGTTGACATGTGTAGACAAACACCCATGCATCTGCCAATGCTTGTTACATGATCATCTATATTGAAGCTTATGTTTGTTCCAGATGGTGAGACCATACATTTTATAGCACTAGCTATAATGCATGTCTGAATGCCTGTGGCTACTACTAAAGATTTTAGATATAAGATAAATTTTAAAAATATTTTAACATAGATTAGATGCTAACACACCTTTCTTGTAAAATTATTTAGAACTTACTTGGTATGTTATGTTCTTACTCTAAATAAGTTTAAGCTTTTGCTACAACTGGTCACTATGAATTTAGATTTTGGACTTGGAATTCTTATTATGCATATAATCATGGAACTCCTCCCTCAAGGAGAGTTCCTCCTTTGGCCTATCTGTCACAGTCCACCCCCTTGGACTATTCGGAGTCCATAATTGCTTGGAAAGGGTTTAAACACCTAAGAGAGATATAACTAATTGGGGTCATTATGGAAATTGAGAAGTGGGAAACCAAGCTGCTTTTATATAGTATTAGTATTTAGTATAACTCACCAGTGGTTTATCCATATTGTTTTAAAAGGTTACTTAGTGAAAGACAGATGCCATTTTGACCATTCCCTTCCCTGGTTTCCTATAAACATTTTAATTGCACAAATTTATTAACCTTTCTTAGCAGGTCACATAGTTTTTATTGATTGTTCTTTTTTGAGAATTTATAAATCCTTTGTATCTCCAACATTATCATAACTACCATATAATGGTCAAGTCCATCCTCATAAAAGTTATTGCAGAAAAATTTTCTTTTTAGTTTTGCTAGACTTTGTAAATATTTATTATACTTTGATTGTACTATACTACTACTATTAAGTTTTAATGTAAATGCTAAAGTTTCAGTTTTATGTGTAGGTCTGAGTTCAAAGCTAATCATGGAGAATGGATCAATACTATCAAACCCAATTTAGGTCCAGGGATATCAGAAAGGGTTTCAGAAGCCCTTTCAGCGACATATGAAAACATAGAATGGTGTCATGCCGTGAGGACTGAACTTCATGCTGCCCTCTGTGCTCTTTTGGAGGTATTGCTTTTCTTCCGTTTTATTCCTAGCATTACTTTTGCTTTATTATTTTATTGTTCCATGTATGAATTTCTTATCTTTTCTTTTTCTCCATTATTTCTGCTTCTCTGTGGATTGTGGAAGTTACTATTTTATAGCTATAGATAGATGCACAAATTGATCTAGCCACCTTGACCTCCCCAATACGTTTCTGGTGAGTAGAATCCAGGTCTAAATCCGACCAATTTTCCAAATATTATCCTGTTAAATGCCTAGAAAAGAGCCATCCGGACTTCAGTAGCTTAGAGTTGAATTTCTTGTCAGAAAATGTAGCCATGGGCTCCCTAAATTCAGAACTAAAAACTAGACCAAAATGAAATAGCTTGGAGATAAATTTCATGTACAGTATGTCAAGATGTTATGAATTTGCTTAAAATATTTTCCGAGACATTAACTTTCCTACAAATATTGTTATCAATTTGTTGAAAATATTTTCTGAGACACTAACTTCGGTGCCATATATGTCCGTATCTTGAGAGACTTATTGGCTCATTGATTACCATGCCAAATTTCAAATGCTGATTCTCCCGCTTTTGTGAAATCACTATACCTCTTAAATATGATTGTTTGTGCAAAGGTAACAACTTTTGTTTTTTTGAGAGACTGAAGCTATTAAAAATTCAAATTTTGTTCAAAACATAACAAAAAATTGTAAGGAAAGAAAAGCATATTAATCTCAATTCAGTGTCATCAAGACAAGACTGCATGTATCTATGCAGGTGGTTGATCTTCAAATTATCTTCCCTCATGGATACATTTAACTGACAAAATAACTGGACTTTGTGCCCAGATCAAACTTTTACATGGAGGACCCCTCAAAGCTCTTCATTGATCTTTTTTAAACACAACTGCCTTCATTTGAGAATATATCAAATCACATTTTCTTAGTCTTCCATATATTCAGTTGTCCACATTGGGCCAGCTGTTGATGGTAATGTGATGAAGAGCAAGAAGCTTTGGCCTACAATGTAGTTAATTTTCATGCAACTTTGTTTTTGTGATTATGGAAAAAGAAGAAAGAGAAGAGTCTCTTTTTTTTGAAAGGTAAGAAGAAAGAGAAGGGTCAAGACTATTGTTGATCATTTACAAAATATAACATCTAAAAGAGGATTTCTTTAAAAAAATAAAGAACATCTGAAGCAGGAAATAATATCCAGCAGAGGTGCTGCATTATCTTGGCAATTGAAAGAGAGAAGTGGCAAATAATCATTTACGATGGCAAAGCTATCTTTTTGCAATGTACGACTTGAAGTAAAATATATATTTGTATCGATTTAGATTTGTAAGTAAGTTATGCAATGTGGGCTATATAGATTAGAACATTTTTTTCTTTTAGGGTAAGAAAGTACTGAATGAACCTCGATAAATTTCCTTTGATTATTCATACATTATTTTCCACTTAAAGCCTGGGAGGTTTATTTCATATGCAGAAAAATAAGTATAGATTTTCTTACTTATGAACTAAACCTTTAGCATCCCTTTACTGTGAGTTTTCATATTTACCGGACTCATTTGATAGCCAAACAAGCACTTCAGTAAAAGTGATTAATTTTGTACCAGGATCCGACAAGTTCATGAACAAGCTATAATTTGCTGCTTGCGATCTCTCCACTTCTAATTTCTTGTAAACAGACCTGCTTGACTCTATCTAATGATATTTAAGCTAACAGGAGATTCAAATAAATTGAGATATCGTTTGAAAGATGCAATAGCTTCAGAGAAAGTTGATGAAGAATTTGATATCTAGACTTCCTATTTTCTACCTCTGTCAATTTGAGTACTCAACTTTTCATATCTAACTAGTTACGGTCTTTCTTTCTATTGTATCTAAAGTTTGCAACCTTCATTTTCTTTTCTTATGTTTCTGTAGGATCATGGGGTCCTTGCAATTCCTACAGTTCCTGGACCTCCACCAAAACTACATGTGGAGGCTCGTACATTGGAACTTTATCGTGCTAAAGCTTTTAGCTTGCTCTCTATTGCTGGAATGTCTGGGTTTTGCCAGGTATTCATTTTGTTGTTCTTCTTCTTATTGTTGTTGTTGTACTGGTATTTTGTAATGTATAATTATCTATACCAATTTATGTTCAATCACAAATTGATTGCCTATATTTCTTATACTCTACATACTGTATTGTTTACAGATTAGTATACCACTTGGAATGCATGATAATCTTCCCGTGTCAGTTTCTCTCTTAGCAAGACATGGCGCAGATCATTTTCTTCTTAATCTTGCCCAGACTCTTTATCCTACCCTTAAAGAACAAGCAATCATTGCCTGGGAATTGGGTAACTGAAATAAACCTTAGTAGTGTGTTTTGTACATATTAATGTTTTATCTTTTCCTTAATAATTGGTCTCTTCCCTGTTCTCGTTGTAAATTGAATATAACACTTTGAAGTGGACCATGGAGCTCAAGGGTTTAAATAAACTCTATATGAAAAGCTAATACTCCAGTGGAATGGTAAATAGAAAAATTGCACAAATCAGCCAGTCCAGAAGCTCAGATGAGATATTTCTTTGCTGATTAAGCTTGTTTTCTTAAAACGCTGGAATGGTGAAAAGGATTAGGTGAGAAATTACTTCGCTGGTTAAGCTGGCTCTCTTTGATTGCTGGAGTAATGAAAAGGTAGCTTGATTATACTTTGCTATTGTTTCACTAATGTACCAAATGTGCTAGCTGAATTAGCTGAAAAAGCTGCTAGTGCTAGTTTTCACGCTGACATAAAAGATATGTTTCATTGTGCTGCTTATTAGTTGTGATTCCTTATGTTACTTTTACAAAATCACTCCCACATGTGCTTTCTTTTGTCCTACAGTAATTGATTGCTCTTGTGATTATTTAACAAATAATGAGGGTCATCAAACAAAATTTTTACCTGAAATACCAAAAGGTGATACGTTCTTTTCTTCTTTTTCTTTTCTATTTGCATGTACATAAGTATGTCAGAAACTAATTACATGACCAACCTAGGGTATTTAGAAGAACATATCCATTTTCACCAGCTTGCACAGTTCTTAAATGGATCTCAGGCTCTGCTGGCTTCGTCTATGTTCTTGACCATTTTTAGGCTAGTCTTAGAAGACCCATGTACTCTTTATTGTATACTTCTCTCTGTATTTGGTCAAGCTAGTCTTCTTAATAGAACTCTTATGTCTAATGAATGTCAATAATTTGATAGAATCAAGGATTTGATGGATGGCTATTATGATACTAAATAAAGAAATTGCCATTACCATGTATAAACTTGCTCTTCCCATTCCTAACTAGGTAGCAGCATTTTTGCCATGGCTCATGCATCCTCTTGTGGCTGCTGCATTTTGTTTATTTTCCTCATTATCTACCTTGCAATTGTGAAGGGGGTGTATGTCTATCTATTCCATCTTGAAGTAATATTCATCTTTATACCATTATAGCTACTCTTATTTTTTATAAACATGTATGTATAACCTGAGCATTAGCTCAATGGTCATACCTTTCTGTGTTAGACCAGCCTAGGAACTTACATATGAGTAGGAGATTTCTCTTAATGGAGCACCCCATGGCCCCCCTTCCTCGAAGTTTGATATATCTGAGCCCCAGCTTGCTTCTGATGGTGCAATTCGATGGTTATCTGTGTCCGTTAATCTTGTGATCTCTAGCTTACATGAAATGGTTTAAAACCACTTGTGGTTTCCTGTATTGCTGCCTTACACATGACGCTTTCTTTTAAACTCTTCTATATTTGGTGGATGAGTTCTCAGGAAAAATTTGCCTACGTACCATGATCTCCTTCCTTTTTAAATTTCAACTTCCAGATCTTGTAGGAATCTCTCTTTCTATTGGAAATAAGATCAGA
Source organism: Phoenix roebelenii (assembly GCA_025769935.1). Lineage (NCBI taxonomy): Eukaryota > Viridiplantae > Streptophyta > Magnoliopsida > Arecales > Arecaceae > Phoenix > Phoenix roebelenii. The sequence continues at coordinate 4,395,594 of JAOXJJ010000195.1, forward strand.
TTAATAGGAACATTTATTACCTTATTTATCTCCAGTATCTCGATTTTATATTGTAAATCCATTAGCACCTACAGGTTCTTTCCTTTTAGCTCTAAAAACATGCTCATATGATTCTGTAATAAATATGAAAATTGATTATTTCTAAAGGAATAAAAGTAACAGCACACCGAGATTTCTCTTAAAAAAATTGTGAGATTGTTTGGAAATTCCTAGTGCTCGGATCATGAAGACTAAAGTTTGAATCATGTAATGGATACGTTGTATGCACATTATTTGTCAGATTAATAAGGTCCAGGGGGCATGTATCATAATTACGATCGAGATGAATGAGAGGGATGGCATCAGTAAACTATTTCACTAAATTAGAAAATATTATATTTCACTTTATATTCTTTCACTCAATTAGTGATATTAATAGATCCCCACAACAAATCAAATCAGTGAATCAATCTCTAACAGCAGCAAATAGGGGGAGGTCCTCAGTTAGATCTGCTGTATGGGGAGGGATTTATCCTGCTGGGTTGAGGCAGTTGTTAGAGACCTTGCTCCAAAAAAGTGAAAAAAAAAAAAGGTTTTTGTAAAAAAGAAACCAGAAACAGGAAAATAATGTTTGCCCTAAAATTCATTTTGTTTATAAGTTGCGTGAAGCCATACATTGTGCTGCATTCTGTAAACCTGTGCCTAGCTGCACTTTGTTGCTTGCATTAACTAATCTCAGGCCAACAAGAACTAGCCACCAACATTACTCATCATTGGATCTCTAGGGTACCAGTGGGGGATTCAAATGCAGTACCTCCTATACTGCAAGGAGGTGTTCTAAGAGGATTTTGAGCTGCCCGCATCATGAGAAAGTTGAATATCTGCAAATACCTCAGCAATTGGCAGACACTAGATCTCTCTTTGCTCCTAGGCAGGAGTTTTACAAAATTGATTAACGTGACAAAATTGGTTAACATGACAAATTTTTGCAGGCTCATGATCCAAAACTTGTTCATAATATTGCATATGAAATCCTATAAGCACCCTGTTCAGCGAGCAACGAGCATATAACGTAGCTTCAGATGACAATCCATAATGTTTGCTATATCATGCACTCTCTCCATAGATTATGAAATATGAAAGTCCTTTCATTTTTAGATGCAGAAGTTGATACCAACAATTCTGCTTTGCTCCTACACTTTGGAGGATAGAGTGCGTTGCACTTAATCACCTGACCTTTGTATAAGCATGATTACCCAATCATCTTTTTTATCTATCCTTAGAATTGTACTTCTTCATCCTTTTTAAATGATGAAACCATATGAACGCTTATGTGCTCAGTGCCCACCACATTATTCTTCTTCAAAGCAGCTGAGCTTTTGAAACCGAAAAAAACAGTTAATTTTTGTGATGAGGTCTATTTTTTCAGATGGTACTGGGACAATGCTGAGTGTTTCTACAAAATAGTTTGAGACATTTGTGAATGTATTATATGTGAAAAGTTATTGCAAGAAGATCACAGTTTTATGGATTTGGTTATATATGTGAGGATCATTGTGGGCGTGTGTTTAGTCTCACATCGGCTATGCACTGGATAGATTTTGGATATTTATATTGGTTGAGGAATCCAAATAATATCTTTCGGTTGATCCTTTTAGGTGAGATTTTGAGTTGTTGTAAATTGTATCAAAGCGGATTCAGTTTATGACTTATATGAATTAGAGAATACTGCAATACGAGCCCGTTGGGTTGACAATGGACTGATCGTGGTGTTTGTAATTAAATTTCAATGTATTTGAACTCTTAGTCTAGTGATAATATCATAGTTTAAATAGAAGGAGCATGTTTGGATCTGCGCAGGCTAGCCTTTTTAAGGTGATTTGTTGTGAGTCCTGAGCTAAACAAGCTTTGGTTCGCATCCAGCTGGTCTTCCACTTGACTAAATTCCAACGGCACGTGTGCGCAACTCCTGATCCTTCCTGAAATAGTTTCTTCATGCCATGCAACGACCGTTTCAATCCCCCCTCCCTCCTCCCCACCTGCATTTCCGCCACCCTTCTCCCTCTGTCTCTCATTCTCTCTCCGTCTCCCATCTCTTTCCTCGGTCGCTCCTTCTCTTCATCTCTCCTCCCCCATTTTGCTTCCACATTCCTGAGGAAGAGATCCACAAACACAAAAGATCCTCGGTCTCCCCTTCTCTTCATCTCTCCTTCCCATTTTGCTTCCACATTCCTAAGGAAGAGATCCACAATCACAAAAGAGAGAAATTTGAATGGAGAAAGTCGAATCTCCTCTTGTTGAGGAGAAGAGCAGGGAAGAAAACCTCAAGGAGGCCAACAGAAACCTCGAACAAGAGGAAGAAGATAAGGAGGACCAAATAAATCAGGGCGGAAAAGAGGAGAAACCATGTAAAGAAGCAACAAAGGAAGGAAAGCAAGGTGACAAGAGCCGAGCCTCCCATTCAGATGCCACTATCATCTTTGCCGACATTGACCGTTTCCTTTCGGTCACCAGCATCGACAGAGATGGCCAGAATCAGAGTCATCATGATCCCCCCGAAATCCCGGAAGCTGCCGTCGGGCGATTGGTATCACTGGTGGAGGAGGAGATCACAAGGTACGAGTCCATCGCCGGCGAATGGTCACGTAAAAGTGACGACCTCTCGCTCCTGGACGCCATCGATCGGATCTCCAAGCTTTCAGCCACGATCGCTACCATCTTTCCATCGGAGACAAAGTATGTGAAGGCCAAGAACCGTGCCGGCGCCATCGTCGAGCGAGCCATGTCATTCCTCGAAGAGGAATTCCGTTCGCTCCTCGAGGATTCAAGAACCAAACCAGAGCCAAGGAGCAAAATTTCCAAGTCCAAGAAGCCACACTCGCTGCCGGGGCCTAATCACGACCATGGCAGCTCCACCTCATCGGAGACACCATCCGGCTCAACTGAAACGAATCCAATTTACCCGCCTGCAGTCGTCGAGAAGCTAAGAAAGATCGCCGGGGCGATGATCGCTGCGGGGTACGAGACCGAGTGCTGCCAGGCGTTCATCATCACCCGCCGCGATGCCTTCGACGAGAACCTGACCAAGATCGGATTCCAAAAGATGAGCGTCAGTGATGTTCAGAAGATGCAGTGGGAGTCGCTGGAAGGGGAGATCGCTGCATGGATAAAATCCTTCAAGCATTCCGTCGCCATCTCCTTCTCCTACGAACGTGAACTCGCCGGTTCGGTCTTCTCCGGCCATCAAGCCATCGCCGGCAGCCTTTTCAGCAACCTTGCACGAGGAGTCATCATTCATCTACTCAATTTCGCCGAGGCCGTCGCCACGGGCAAGTGCTCGGCGGAGAAGCTCTTCAAGGTGCTCGACATGTACGAGGCTCTGAGGGACATGACTGCGGAGATGGACAGCCTTTTCCCTGCTGAGCCCGAAGGCTCCTCCTCCTCTCTTCGCACCGATCTCCAGTCAGAGATCTCCTCCGCCCGGTCACGGCTCGGCGAGGCAGCAGTTGCTATCTTCTGTGACCTTGAGAGCTCTATCAAGGCTGACAGCAGCAAGATCCCGGTGCCGAGTGGGGATATCCATCCTCTCACTCGCTACGTCATGAACTACCTGGAGTATGCCTCCGAATACAAGAACACTCTGGAGCAAGTCTTCCAAGATCACCAAAAATCTGGCAACAAGAGCAGCAGCAACGACAAGAACAGCAGCAACAATAACAATGGAGGTAGAAATTTTAGTCCATTTGCCATGCAATTCATCGAGGCAATGGATTTGCTCGACTTAAACCTGGAGTCGAAGTCGAAGCTCTACAAGGAACCGGCATTGAGCTACATTTTCTTGATGAACAACGGGAGGTACATCATGAAGAAGATCAAGGGCTCGTCCGAGATTCGCGAGCTGCTCGGAGACTCTTTGATCAGGAAGCGGTCGTCGGAGCTGAGGAAGTACCACAAGAGCTACCAGCGGGAGGCATGGTCGAAGGTGCTTGCATGCTTCAAGGATGAGGGGCTGCAGGTGAAGGGGAACGTGTCGAAGATGATGGTGAAGGAAAGGTTCAAGAGCTTCAATGCCATGTTTGAGGAGATTCACAGGAGGCAGAGCGCATGGGTGGTGAGCGACGAGCAGCTGCAGTCGGAGCTGAGGGTGTCGGTGTCGGCGGTGATAGTTCCGGCATACCGATCTTTCTTAGGGAGGTTCAGGCAGTACGTGAGTTCAGATAAGCATGTCAAGTATGGACCGGATGACTTGGAGAATTATATCGATGAGCTCTTCAGTGGAAACCCTTCAGTTGGGATGAAGAAGAGGACATGATGTTTTTGGAGTAATGGATGGCAGAAAAGTGGACGTAGGCTAATTTTTGAGTGGTGCTGCTCCGCTCTTCTGCACTGCTGCTGCTTGTTAATTGTTCTCTTATCAATGAAGGTGAAGAACGTATTCTGTTCCGGACGCTGTCTATAACCTTGTTCTTCTAGGTGCATATATCTATCTATATATATATATATATAGATATATGGATATAAAGATTTTACATGATTAGGATTTAGGATTCGTTAATCTGGATTATTTATTTCATGTGATTTACCGTCTCAGAAGATTTTGGCATTTGGTGTTTGCCCAATCCAAGCTTTAACAAGTATTACAACATACTAAATGATTTTACTCTTATGCTGCTTGCTGATGTGCATGGTGTATAGAACTTCTATGAGATGGAAAGCAAAAGAAAGAGAACTAAGTACTTGAGGGGTGAATTGTGATGGAAGGAGCTATACATTGGTGAGTTAATTCTTCAAACCTCAAACTTAATATTGGAGTTACTAAAAGCTACAAATTCTTGAAGCTTATGTTGGAGGTTTTTGAAACCATGAAACAAATTTCAGCTTCTGTTTCAGCTTCATGGAAACTGAACCATGTTACTTGTTCTACCTTTTTTGTATCCTTTTGTTTAGACTTCATTGTGTTTAATTATTTAAGTATTTTCTTTTCTGCTGAAACTTTTGTTTAATTGCAAGCAAGAAGACATAATATAGTTAAATTAAGTGGTAGAAGCCCCTCAACTGGCGCCTATAAATGGGGATTTGCAAGAACTTTGCATGAGGACGTGCGTTCAAGCTGTGAAGGTGTGCTCCACCTGTGAAAGTAGCACCTAGCAGCCTTGTTTCCAGCATTTATTGAGTTTGGGAACTGTGTTGTTCACCGTTGAGTGAATTGTAACCATGTATCGGTCGGTGCTTTAATGGTTTTTCCTTGCTACAATTCTCCTTCAGTGCTTTAATAATTTAGCGGTGCTTCAATTCCATGATATCTTTCTCCTTATTTCTAAGTAAAGTTTTTTTTTTTTTTTTAATCATCCGTGTCCCAAGCTTCCCCGATTGTAGCCTCCTCGCTTCAAGTCCTCTAGCAGGGAGGTGACAATTTATTAAGTACCTGTAAAACTGAAAATGATTCATAGTACTAGAGGAGCTGGCTGCATCAAAGAAAAAGTAGCCCAAATCCCATAAATTTATTATTAAAAAAAAAATCCCAACCAATAACACTTCAACCACTGTAAGGCTGAGCAGCATGTGGTACACGCAATCTTACCCATATATTAGAAAATCTGTTTCAAATATACAGCACTTAGGTCACAATGAAACAATTTCACTGTTGCACCAAGTCCAACCTTTCCAAATCCCATAACAGGCGTAGACCATGAGCTGCAAATTTACAAGCTGGTCCTTAATTGAATCTAACATTGATTGGTCTGATCCCCAATTGACCCCTAATGTCGAACATCTTTTGTGTACGTGCAGGTCTGTTGGGGAACAAAATTGAGCTTTCTCAATATTCTGAAATATTCAAATACTCTACTTAAAATTTTGTTAGTACATGATGCCATTTAGATTATTTGTCGATTTACATTGTTCACTATTTATTACTAGTTGTCATTTTTGAATAAAATCAATAAATAAACATGATTTTATTCCTCCCAATTTTGGGTTAATCAAAAACTGAAATGGTCTTAGATTAGTTCTTTCGGTTTCCAATATTACTTGGTTTGATTAATATTGACCACTAGTGAACTCTTCCCTTTTTTTCTGCGGGAGGGAAGCATACATGGTTTTATCTTTTTTTTTTTCTTTTGAGAGTTAGGAGAAACAAAACAAAGATTTTACACAATTGTGTTTCATATGGAAAGAATTAAAAAAAAAAAGAATTCAATAAAGAGAAGTACAGCTTCTGGTGTTCATGGCATTTTCCTCTTCCCGTCAATCGCAACTGTCATACATTTTTTGATACTTACAAAGCAATTCCTACTCAGGAAAATAATATATGTTACAAAGACACTAGTGCACAAAAACAATGAAGACAAGAAATTATTACCAGGTTTGCAAATGCTTCAAACAAATCCCACAATAAAATCCTTTATACTTGGCACAATTGTGTATCATGTTGAAGTCATAGCTCATCATGGATGCTCAACAAAAGAAACCCCAGATTCTGCTGCATCTTGAACATTCCTTCTCATCTAATCAATGATGCTTACAACTCTGTTTCTGGCAAATAGAAGTTGAAGGGCATCCGTATGGCAACGGTAGCTTGAACTTGCCGAGTAAGATTGTTGCTTCCAAGGGCCTAAATTTCCTCTGCTGAAAAATACTGCAATGCTTCTGCAAAATACCAATTATTACTTACCGAACATTTGGGAGCATCAAACAGCACATTCACAGTTGAAGCGAAAAAAATCTTGCAGTTAATAAATATACAGTAGGATGGACCTAGTATCACCTCATTCCGGCACCTATCCACTTCTCATGTCCTAAGCACCATATCTCCTCAAAACCTTGCTGAGGGATGGCATTACGTTGTATGCCTGATAAGATCTTCTCAACTCTATAATCGAGCCCACCTGAAATAATAGGTTTTGGAACAGTATGGTAAACTTTAACTGTCATTAATTTCAGCCACTGTAAATGTCTATATATGAGAAATGTAAATTGAATGGACTATAATGGATATGACTAAGGGCCCACAATGCTTTAAAAATCTGCCATTGTTGGAGAATATTAATTACTTAAAGAAGAATTACCATACATCAGCAAGAAATATGCATGCATATTTCATCTAAAACAAAGTACACATGCCACACAGCTAAAAAATGTTAGCACTAGAATAATATTTTTATATCTATTAAACAATCTTAAAATTGACGGACAAGATACATTAAATTGCATTGCATATTATGCACATTGTTGCATGCATAACCAAATGGACTAGAATATCACGGAATGCACTCACAATGATCAGGACTGATGTAAATCCCACTGCAAATCCCTCATTAATTCGTCGTAGATAATGATCAAGCAAAGTAGAGGAGGTAGCTAATACACTTAGTAGCAATCCACCTGCAGCACATGAAAATGATGTGAAGTTGTTATGCACAGAGAAGTTAGTAACTACTTAACTCCCATCCCCAGACACCACTCATGAGAAATACTGATTTTGATGGTCATGGGAGAGGGTACCCCAGAAACGTGTTGAAGCTTGAATTTTTGTTAAATATTCTATCGTTGCCTTTCCTGGCTTTATGTTTGGTATTCTAGCACCCATCTTTGTCATGTAATCAGCGATCTCCTTGGGTAAGTTTGCCTACAATTGGAGAACTCGGTTAAGAAAAAAGTGAAATTCTAAAAGACAATTCAAACATAAGAGCAGAAGCAATTAATTTTGCAAAGTGCAAGATGGAAAATCTTCAAGGTGCAATTTCTTCAGTTATGTAAATGGGAGATAAAGATAATACCTGGCTTTGTTTCCAAGCTAGGAACTATGTTCCAATACAAAACTTAGAGATAGCATGAACTACTATAAGCTAACCCAGATTTAAGAGAGACTAGTTAGACAAAGCTTCATGGGAATGTCAACAATTATTAAAGGGCTAAAGTGAATGAATCATAAGTCTACCAAAGGTTTCTGCAGAAATGAATTAGCTTCTTAACTATATGAGGAGCCTAAACAAAGATGTAAAACCAATGGAAGCATACAACTACAAAGTTCTGCTACACATTCAATCCCATGATCCAACATGTGATGATCCACCTCGTCCAGCAGATAGTCAGATGCTTTGGGAACAATGATTGAGGATCACTGGAGCGTCCAATGCAGTAGTTCGATCATAAGAAACAATTATTTTGCCTTCCTGATGGGCTAGTGGTGAAGCAACATGTTAGAGCTCATCCTGATAATCTTGGGGATGACACTGAATGATGAAAGCGAATTGAATAGATGTAGCCCAGGGTTTGCATTTTCAATTTTCAGACATTTATTTTTGCTATTCTTCCTTTTTAAGTCTTTGAAGTCCTTTATGTTTATCTTCTGTTATAAGAAGGTTTTACTGAGTTAGATTATTTGGATCTGATAGTTAAGAGGTCAACAGTGGTTCTTTATGTTATCTTGGCTCATAACATAAGATATTGAAACCACTAACTGATCCTAGTCTACCTAGGATGGGTGAAGACAATGCCAAACCCCATTTTCTTCTTATTTACGCCATAATAAAGAAACAGCATCCCCCCCCTCCTCTTTTTCTCCTCTTTCAAAACAAGAGCAAGGAGTGCTAAAGGAGGAGTCGGAAACTATAGGAGAATGAAAAAGAACAGAAGAAGAAATAAAAGGAAAAGAAAGACATAAGAATGGTAGAAGAGAAAAGAAAGAAATTAAGAAAAGTTTAGAGTTGGCTGCTCTTCCAACCAATCTCCTTTTCTCCATCTTTCGTCTCTTTCTAAAGATTGGCTCTATTACCTATTCATGTTGAATCTAACATAGGATTAACTACTGACCTTAGATCTGAAATAGGGTCAATTTTAGCTCAGGAGAAGTGTAGTTACAGCTTTTTTAGGAGCAAGATAGCGGTTACTTTATTATTCACATTTTCTTGTCCATTGCTTCTCTCAGACGGGTCAAGCACATCCTCAATCTTGAGAGAAACCTTCAGAAACTAGGACAAGTTTTTCTACATCAAAATCTGAACATAATTCAATCTTACCGCAGATTTTCAGATCTGAAACAAATTTCGGTATCATAGTCTATCATCAAATCGGTCCAAACATTGATCTCTACATCACATGCACATGCATGCATTCAGACATTGGATAGCCAGAATATCATATACAATTAATTACTTCATGCAGTTATATAGTTGTTGAGTTTGAGATGCAAAAATAAATGGAATCCATGACCATTGTACAACAGGTGATCTACATAAGGCCAACTAATCATACTGCTAGTAGTGACTTTTGGTATTCTTAGGATCTACAGGACAGAAGGTCAAAACTGTTAGTTGTATCAAACGACAAAATCATTGCATGCATTTAAATTATATAGCGGACAAAAATTAATGGGTAGACAATCTAGCATTACGCACAATAAACAAATTGATGCATTATAATTGTAATGTACACAATTAGACTTATCAGCACACACATTTATTCATATGCACAAAATCTGCATAAGCTTATGAATCTCAATGGTGCACACTATTTAACTAACCAGTGCACATATTCTAGCATGCAAAATCTGATTATTGGATGCATATATTTATGCAGATGGTGTCAGGACAATTTGGTCAGAAAAATTGGAAAGTGCCTATCCTGCAAATCTAAAAAAACAGCCGATCCTGCATATATGAAAATGTGCACAGCCATTTTTGCAAAATTCCCTAATTAACTGTCATTTGCTACACCTTAAAGCCTTAGTTTCTTGCCAGCCAACAATATCCGCAAAGATCTGGGAGGTGAACAAAGTTTTATGTTTGAGAAGACTAACCCTAATGCCATATTGATAAAACTACTTACAATAAAGAGGTGAATGTGCAGAATAAAAAACATTGTAGAAATCATATTATCATACTAGAGTATTACAAAACTAGGAAAGGGAAATACAAAATTGAGGCATATATGAAGGAGCAACATGTCATATCACAATCACTTAAAAGGATGCAGCCACTGAGGTTATCCTCCATGCATAACCAATCCAAGAGAAACCTCATATTCACATGTATTCTTAAAAGTTTGAGTTCATGGCAGAATATCTTAGAGGAGTAGGATAAAGAGGTGAGAAGTGATCGGAAAAGATTGATCTTAGATCCAAAATGGAACAAATAAAGCAAAGACAATGGTTCAGTTATGTAGCTTCTAGCAGTATTCCTTTTTCCCTCTAACTTAAGCATATGATGAATAAGCATCCACTATATTTAGTAATCAAACACTTGTAACAAAGCTTTGAGACGATCTGATTTCACAAAGATCAATAAAACAGTAGAATAACAATTCCAAGAGCAGTCAAAGATTTAAAATGCAGTCGAACATCAGTAAAAGGAAATCAAGTATAAAAAGGCAAAGGATAAAAATTTTCAATAAGGAAGCAATTAAATGAGATGAAAAATTACTTACAATGTCAAATATGTTGAATAGAAATACAAAAAATGCATAAATTGAATAATAGACCCATGACTCTGCACCAATAGAGTTCTCAGGGTTCAGTATCTCCTTTAGGTTTTCCCAAAATGGCGATCCAAAAATGCTGATAACACAAGTAGCATATTAGAAAGATGGAAATAGATTGGGACCAGGTTAAAGACATTATACCAATGACAGTGCACACTTTTTTCACAAAAAATGGATATAACTAGGACAATTGAAAGGACAGTGGAACTAACCCGGCCATAACACTAGGGAAAGCCAATAGATAGGTTGTGGTGAGAACAGGCTGCATTCCTGTAGGGTTAATGTTAAAGGGGATATATGGCTCCACCTCCGTAACTGGAGACCCCCCATTTCTAAGCACAGAAAATGAATCACTTTCAGTAGCTGTCTTACAGTTCAAAAATCGACAAAGTATAACAATATATAGGAGTGCATGTAGTAGAAGAATGATAGGTGGATCAACATTTCCAAGCAACAGTAGTCAATAAGTGAACCAACAAATAGTTTGATGCTCCGAGGCGAAATATATTCTATTTGTGTAAGTTGTTTATTAACAAAGATGTTGCACAATCACAGGCACAGTAAGAGTTGAAACAATTAGGAAAGTTGACTTGTTAACATGTTCTAAATCATTCACCAAATATGTGGAAAGAAAAAAATCAGAAGATAACTAGACATTAGCTATTCATTCAAGAAAATAACTAAAAGGAATGTTTGCATCCTGTATAAGCTACGTCCTTCAAAAAGCACACAGAAGAAGGCCGATCTTCCACATGTAAACAATTAACTTATATATCTAAGAAAATCGACTACTTCTACCATATAAAGGTTAGACAAAGCATTTAATTTGACATTACAGGAAAAAAATTCTGCAGTTTTTAGGCTGCCTCTCAGGCTTAGTCATGTAAGATAGACAGCAGTACTTTAGGATCAAAGAATGCCTTTCAAACATAGACATACTTAATTTAAGCATACAGAAGTCAGCATGCATTGGCTGAATCCTGGTTCTAACAACATTTTTCACCGTTACCAAGTCCTATAGTACAAGAAGTCCTATAATTTTTATGTGGAACCATCAAATTCACAGTTAACCATATTTGGAAAAAAGGGAAAAAACAAAGAAGTCAGAAAAAAGATGATAAAACAAAATAATAAAAAGTTTCAGCATTCATGCTGACTGCCTCCAACTTCAACCTGAAATACATTATTATGAGCTGAACTACCTCCAACAATCCTTGGTAGAGCAAGCACAACGAGGAACCACTACTTCAAGAATAAGATGTACAGTGATTCATAAATCGCCAAATGAAGGCTGGACAATTATGGTTAGTATTGGTCTAGTATGGTGCTGCAAATTATTGAGTTGATTATTTCAGCATTGACAGCAAAAGCTACGAAAAAAGGTAAATATGCTATTAATTGGCATTTTAAGGAGAGGAACGTAAGGAAGTGGAATCTCATGTAACATGAAAGGAATGCTAACGGGCCAACTGAGCCTGGTCGTGTGAGTGCTAGCATGCAACATATTGTGCAACCAAACCACAGGTTTGCCTGTTGAATAAGATGTTCGCACAGATAAATGAAAAAAACGAATAAGTTGATATCTAACAATGATAAGAAGACTGCAAGGGTAGGAAAAAATAGATAGTATGAAGGATATACAACTGAAAACATGAAGACTACACAGATGATGAAAATAAACAAGCAAAACCACCTAGATGGAATTAAGATTAAATCAAAATCAGAATATATATTTTTAAAAAAAAATATGCATGAAGAATGCACTCCATGCTAAGTTGCATCAGCCAAATGTTATATCAATCCTTCTATGCCAAGCATTTGTTTAGACCAGAAAAGTAGGCTGATTAAGATACTCTGAGATCAGTATTGATCACTTTAGTGATAAGATTATAGTCAAATTCAACTAAAATCAGTTTACAGACTCTTGTGAAGTTTTATTTCTGTGTAAGAACTAAGAATGGCTTTTAATAAATTTAAATTAACTACAAAGTGAAACATATACCATGATTTATCTGCATCACATTTGATGAGAGGCATTTCTCTGTATTTGAGAAATAGTTCTTTTTTCAGAGTAAAAGTAAAAAGCTGATTGCCAGCTTAAAGGATCCTATCTGAATCTCATAAGGGATACTTTGACTATCTGTTACAGTATAGTAAGTCGTAAGAGACTGTACATTATTACACAGAAAACCTAGGACTCAAAAGGTAGGCTAAGAGATTTAATGCTAAGAAAGTGCGCAAAGTTGGCTGGTAACCCACTCATCAACCATCCCCATGATAGATAGACCAAGATTTCTACTTTCTTAAATTAAATTATATGTCTTCAATTCCAACGCATCGAAGTGCCTCTTATCATACTATTTATTGAATACTTCTCTTATATGTTACCCTCTAAGTTATTTCCAAGGTTGTCAATATGCCTAAGCAAGGCTAGGATGTGGACCTTCTATATGGCCTAGGCAGGTGCCTAGGCACTTAGGCGGCTGCTTGCGGATGAAGCCCTCGAAGCCAAGGATGGCCCAATCATACCGAACCAGCCGGTTCAAGGTATACTGAACCGGACCGGTTGGGGACCAACATGGTTCAACCTATAATTTTGAGACGAGGCCGGTCTACGTTTAGACTTCTCCAGTTCACTTATTAAACATCCACTCCCTACCCCACACCCCCACACCTGGCGCTCGCACTGGTACAAGAGCCCCCCT
>JAOXJJ010000195.1:4408799-4439677 GCA_025769935.1 Phoenix roebelenii
CCTCCATCTCCTCTCTTTTTCGCTCCGCTAACGTTAGGGTTAGGATTTCCCCCGGCCCTCTTCTCCCCCCTTTCTCTCTCTCTCTCTCTCTCTCTCTCTCTCTCTCTCTCTCTCTTGCTCCACTAGGGTTAGGGTTAGGTTTTGCCTCGGCTTTCCCCTTCCTTCCTCCTCTCTTCTTTTCTCCCTCTCCCTCTCCCTGTTCTCTATATGGCACAGTATAGACCTATACCATAACGAACTGGTCACTAGTCCATCGGACCTCTAACACTAGTTCAACAAACCAAATTCCAAGCCTTTTATTATGCATACCTTTAATCATATGCATAGATAAGTATGTGCATATATCATAAATACACTCTTTCTTTACTATATATGGCATCATGAAACTTATTTTTCATATTTTAAAAAGTCCAAAGATCAAAATCTACAAGAACGAGAGAAGCAATAACATTGTTGTCACTGCAGTAGCCAACAGGCGGCAAAATACAACCAAGCAGACAGCATCTAACAAGAAGCTATAGGAGGAGGAGGGTAGGAAGCAACAATACAGTAGGCTGCAGGGCCACAGCCAACAACCATCAAGAAGGTGGATAAGGATGCAAGAGGAAGATAAGCTATAGCAAGCAAAACAAAAGGGGCAAAAAGAAGGGAGGAAATGGCTAGATAAGAGATAGAAGAAGAATACAATGAAGAAAAAAAAACTGAGAGGAGGAAACGAAGATGAAGATTTGTCCAAGGAAAAGAAATAAAAAATATACACAAACCAGGAACTCATGCTGCCCAATATAGCTGTCTTGCCACTTGTCACTGCAATGGTTGGCCTGTTGAAAGCCGTTAATCAACTCACTAGCTACTATAGGTTGCTGCTAGCCTTTACTGCCCTCCCATATGTCCCACACGGAGCTCAAATAGGTAAAGAATGGACAAGAAATTATTAAAGCAGTAGGGTTTAGGTAAGGCAACCCGACGAAATTAAGCATGTTTACCACCTAGGCACCTATGTGGCACTTTTAACAACATTGGTTATTTCTCTGTATTTTCAAGATCAAGCAAGATTGGGGCCAAAAGAACTGAAATAAAGGCTATTAGACATGCAGTAAAATTGTAAAAAGGTTTATGAGGATTTAAGCAGACTTAGGGCCTTTAGAGCTGTTGGAAGCCACCATCTGGAATTTCTGGTGACAGGCTGATGATGAAGAGCTCCACTTTAATGAACCGAAGGAAGGAGTTAAAGAGAATTGAGCAGCCTGTAATCTCCACCATCCCAATTTTTCTGGAATAATAATTCCCTTTCCAAGATTATTTTCATTATCTCCAAAAAATAGGATTTAAGATTGGCAGGATGCTCTGATCCCTCTCTAACTCCTCCCTTCCAACACCATTCTAAACCAAAGCTCCCACCAGTTGAATCTTTTCACACAGAATTTCCAACGTCCAAAGAGACCCATGGTGTTAAGGGGAATTTACAGTCCACAAACAGTAGCAAATCTGACTTGAGGAACGAAAAGGCAAGAACATTACAGTAGATGGCAAAACTTGAGAAGCAAGTATCGGACTGGATGCACCTCAATCAGTAGCATGAAGAAAATACTTCACATCAAATCAACTTTACCACATTAGGATTACGTGCACATGAAGATTTTATACATAGAGCATGCATTTTCTCCAGAGTCCCCTCATCAACGTGAACTAACATGCATGTAAGTACAACACTCAGTTACAGGTCTAAAGGAAGATAATTTCATGGGACATGGCAACTGCCTTCACACTGAACACTCATATCTGAGCTCATATAACATAATATAGAAGAGATGAATACATTAATAGCAGCAAAAGAACCCAGGGTCGTTGTGAAGCACACAATATAAGAATTCTAAGCTGGCTAACACTAACATAGTCATATAAACATTTTGAAATGGCTCAATGTCTTGGTCAGCAGAGTTAGAGCACAATAAGATATAATAATTTCTGAAAAATCATTCTACGTACATAACTTCCAAAATATCAAAGCAAAAGTGGAAATCCAGCGTAACCTAAGAAGTATGAAGTGAGATTACCGTGCAGCAGAAGCCATTTTAAAAGCATAATACTTCAATTTGATCTTCCTACAACCTTCAGTAACAAGAACAGCCCACATAGTGACAATTGTGAAAATTCCAAGTACTGCAAATATGTAGGGCCACCAGCTCGCCACATTTCCTGATTTTAGAAGTCCAATTAATTTCAGGAAAAGAAACAAAGTGACAGAAATACCATAATTTATTGCATAGACTTCACATGGTAACAGTTAGCATATTATTATTTGCTAAAGGTTGGACAAGACATAAAAAGATAAAGGGTATCATATCTTCATTTGTTTACAGAGATGAATACGAATTAGAACATGGCATAACGCCCACCTTTTCTCCATATATGAAATAGAAACTAATCAACAACATGCAGCATCAAGTCACATGAATGTCATGCTATGTTTTTCATCGTTTACTTCAAGAAGATTAGCAAAAATTGAAAAGACAATGTGAACACAATAAGTTATTCTTATTTTGCTACTAGAAATAATTTGGAGGTATGAATTCAAACTGTATATTTATTTGCAAAAGCTGTCCCTCAGCCCATAGCAAAAGCCCCACCCTCTATCTAAATATCAAATGCAGACCCTTGTCGAAATACTCCCAATTCTTACCCTGCCAGATGACCATAACAAGAATCTGATCAAGAATGGGGTTTCCCAAAATCGACCAGCTAGGGGGGTAAGTCAATGATCATTCTGGATGTAGAGAGTGGAATTGGTTGGAAACCTGCCTTGGTAATCCAAAGAGCCCTTCTGTTCTGCATGCATACTTGTTTCATGCAATGTAACCTAGACGCTCCAAACTTTGGCTTCTCTAAAATGTTGGACACTTTGACACTCGGGATAGTAATGATACTTTAACACTTCATAGTTCATAGACTTCATACCATCATATCATAATGTTATCGTCATTAAAAGTCTACCTATGGCACTTCTATATGAAAGCTTTGGAGTTTAACACAACCACAAGCAAGTGTTTTATCACATTTTATAAAGTCAAGGAGCATTGATCTAGCTCATTATTCATTATACACATATATTAGTGCATTTACACAAATATAAGTAAGATACAAATATGTCCCTATGACCCTCTTGTAGAAGACTCCTACATCAGATTCTTCTATACACCTGGATATTTGACCCTAGGTTCACTTGTGCAAGTAAGATTTGTTTCATGGTTTTATCTCAAGAAGATATAGAAAGGTGAAAAACAATACGGATACAATATATTAGCATTTCTTCCAGCATAAGATTTAAGGACATAAGAAGTCAAACTCTGAATTTCTATTCTTTTCCATTCTTTGAAAAACCTAAAGATTTAGAAGGATAAAATTTCATAATATCTTTGAGTGATAGAGTGCTCCAAACAGAAAAACAAACAGAGAAGTAAACATACAAATAATCCCGTACAAGAGTCAAAAGTGACCAAAATGCCTGCAAGAACATCTTCAGATTTTTGCACAGGTCAGGAAACATAATAACTAGACAAATTTTCTCTTTTGTTTGTCAATGACAATATTGAAGCATAAAGACAAAGGTGAAGTATCTGACAGAGACCTCAGAAATTATAATCTGAGATTGATAGGATTCTCAAAAGATTCAAGCTCGTCAGACACATTGGCTTGCAAATCATCAGTTGAACTAGCAAATTATATCAATAAGGTTTAATTTCCTTACTCTTAAAGCATATCAATTTGCCAAATCATATTCGCATATTGGTTCATACTCTCTCATAATTGAAGGGCGTAGAACATGTCACTCATAAAACAGGCCAAAGAATTGCTCTTTCATCACAAAGAAACACCCATGACAGAATTCTTGCTTTAGTGTATCAAAAAATGAAAATATTCAGTCATTTTTTTAGATGGAGAGAGGAAGTTGGGAGGCAAGATGCTTTCTAGAAGTATTCACTAGTCACTGCTCTATACAAGCCCTCAAACAGAATTAAGCATCAAAATGAAAATAAATTTTACAAAACCAGTAGAATACATTTAGAACTTCAAAATTTCTCCACCAAAAGCACATGGGGATACCAAGGGAAAAAGACCAAGCATTCAAGGACAAAGTCCGGTATCAGACTATATGTTTCCATCATAAGGAGATCCCGCTTGTAGGTCAGATTAGGGCAAAATGGGAATGACCAATAGAAGCCTATCTCACTCAGGTGATTCCACTGCTAACTATTTGTTTCTTAGGTTCTTTAGATATTTCCTTCCTTATTTAGATTAGTCAAAAGCACAACATTAAATTTTTCATTCATAATTTGTTTATATTGCTGCCTATAAATCCTACAAAAAGTATTAACTTCAAGCATTATTTTGACTAAATGATAACAGAACCATGGTATGCCATACCACGCCGAACAGGACGGTACGGGGCGTACCATACCATACAGATTCGGTACCGGTACATGGTATAGGGGGCATACCAAGACTCAATATGCCCAACCAGCCCCATACCAGACGTACCGACATAATGACAGGGTGACACCAGTACGAACAACGCCAAGATGGCATACCTTGAAGAGAGCTAATATCATCAGGATTTTTTAACTCCCGGAACATACAAACACAACAACATCAAATTAGTTTAAAATATTATTCGCTAGCATTTGACACATATTATACCCATGATTGATTAAAATGATGTGGATCAATTGATGGATAGTCAAGATTCCATCAACAGCATTTTCACTTTAGGAGTTGATATAGATGCAGCCCCATTCCAACTTCTCATAGATGCATTCTCTTGTTTCTCTAAAATATTGAATGCCAAAAGTGAGTTGGGAATGTATTTGAAATAATCTATTTAATATTATCAAATGGTGGAGATGTGGAGTAGGGACATGGACCTGCAGCTTTAACTATGATGAAAATCACTAAGTCAAATGAAGAGGTCAACAGCCTCTCAGTTACATATCCATACTAAATTGAAGATTTTAATGATAAAAGAGATGGCCCAGATTGGTCAAATGTGACCATACATATGCTTTCCCTTTTTATGACAATAGATAAATGGGCATCCCAATGCACAAAGCTCCCACCATTGCAGGGTTCGGGGAGGATCAAGTGTACCCAACCTTACTCCTGCTTGCGGAGAGGTTGTTTCTGCGTTCAAACCCATGACACCCAAGTCAAACAGAACAACCTTACCATTGCACTAAGGCCAACCCTCGAATAAGCTAACTGAAAATAAGCCTTAAATTATATTAACTTCACTTTTTTAACTAAAATAAGGTTATTTCAGTCACAGCAGTGAAAACAAAACAAAGGAAGAAAGTACGGAACAGAAAAATGTGGTGTATTTATCCTTTAATGTAAGAGTACCTAGTTCATCACTGCCTGGGCAGTCTAGGCTCTCTAAGCACCTAGGCTGCTCTTTTGACAACAGTGACTCAGAAAAACACACTCCAATTTTGCAGCACATGTGCGTAACTGTTTTTGTTTGATTTCCGTGCACTAATATGCGCACAGAAAAAACACTCATCAGTCATACCTCATATTTGCACTTATTAAACTGTCGGGACCTGGGAGTATTTGAATGTAAATTAAAAATATTGATTAAAATATCCAAACCAACCTGCGAACTGTGACAACATCTTATACAATGTATCTGTATAGCCAGTCAATATGCCCGCACAAATTATTAATGAAGAACCATGACCTGAAATACACAGAATTACAGTGAGACAAATGTGCAGTCTAACAAAGTTTAGTTAAGATACTGCATTTCATATAATCTAGTATGGCCATAGTATAGACATGAAAAGAAAACCACAAGACCTTCCTTCATAATGATGGCCACATTGTTATATTAAAAGATTGGATATTGCTATCGAAAGTTTCTTTTTCCTTGGAAAAAAAAAAAAAAGAAGAGGGGGGGGGGGGGATACCTTATTCACTTTCATTAAGAAAATGACAGGTACATGGGCCTACAGTTCCGAAAGAAACAAGATAAAGAAATCAAATACAGCAGTCTTTAAAGCCCAAAAAAAGCTTCTTTTCCAAATCCAATCTGGTCCAGTCAATAATAAGAAACTTGACACTATCCAAATTCCAAAACTTGTCTTTCAGATTGGATATTGCTATCAAAAGTAAGGTGAAAATGTAAAGTTCATTTCAGTTGATATAACTGTAGCCACAATTAATCTAACATAAATAAATAGACACTCACATTTGCACATATGCATGCTTGTATATGGGTGTAAATACATATGTTATATTTATTATACATATACATGCTTGCACAATATGTATCCGTGTGCATTTATGCCTACAGCTTACAAATTTATGCCTATAGCTTGCAACTTGATATAAATGCATTTATGCATGTGCATTTATGCTTGCACAATATGTATGCATGTGCACTCATGACTACAGCTTACAAATTTGGAAAGCAAATAGTCACAAGAGACTGTAAGAGATAAAAATTGCCTTGACATCCTGCTACCATAAAGTACATCCTGCGCCATTTAAACTGAAAATCCACATCTTTACCTATGATATACATCCAAAATATCTAAAAACAGAAATCAAGTATTAGGGGATTTTCATCTTTATACCAAGTAGACGCAATGTGTATTATACTAGTAGTTTTAGTTTGCCAAAATGGATGATGCCATATAATTGAAAATTTGCTTAGTTAATTATGAGTAGCATATATGAAACTGCATACAAACCAAAAAAAAGGAAAAAGCTGGTTCCTATAGTTCTAACTATGAATTAAATTAAACAATATAAATCAAGAATGAAATTTGTTCTTTTGAGACCCCTTAACACGTTGACGAGTAGTACAAAACATTTGATTTTTTGTACTAAGGTGTTATAGATGTTGAGATGCACAATGGCGAGATATTGGTTAGGTATATGTCACTATAAGAGCCCACCATGAACTATGCAACATTAGAAATTGGACTCGCAAACTCATTTAATAGAAGCCAAGTGCATGGGCATCTGCTGACTATCAACAAAGAGTGGCCATCTAATTTATAAGAAGATGTATGACATTATAGTCATTTTGAACAAGACATTGTACATGTGACCTGGCCCCATTCTTGCAGATAAGCCCTTCTACGGTTCTACCTTTTTTTACGTAAAACAGGATGTAAGATAATGTAATAGGTTCAGCCCAGTTGGTCTTCTGTTTTTTATGATTCAGTTGTGTACGTACCATCAGACTTGGGGCGAATACTAGACATCAAAGTCATTATACTCATGTTTGCTACCACTCAAATATCTCAATTTTGTATTTTGATGAGTATGCTGTCCCTTTTGATTGCTACACTGATAATTATAGAGTTCTTGAGGTAATCAATCAACTGCATATAAATTAACAGATCTTGTCTATGTACTCATACCATTCAGTCTAGTGGAGTTGACTGCTGATACCCTGTTTACAATCTCATTCCTCCAAAATTGCAATTCTTCATTTTCGTTGTGTTCCTACAATTTTGGTTTCATTTAAACAAATTCTATAACAAGATACCAATTTGAAGACAACTATGAGTGGGTTCTAGGCCTTGGTTCGTTTCCTTGAAGGTATGGCTTTCAGCTGCAATGCAAACTTGAAGTCCCAAAACTACTACCAACGCTAATCAGAAGGACCAAACATTTAAAAACTAGCAAGTCAGTATGGTACTGTTAGTACTTATTTGACATGAAGCAGGCATCGGTATGTGTGTCAGGAACGCCGAAACCATCCATACCAATATCAGTCATACTGGTTCGTACCAATGTGTACCGATGATACCATACTGACTTTGTACCAGTCAATATCGATAATTTTTCTCCATTTTGATGCTGTCAGCATTGATATGTATCTTCAGTGACAGTATCTTACTGTTCCAATAAAAAACGGTATAGAGTTTGAAGTTTGAACCATTATATCAAACCTTAAGAAGGAGATCCTCTAACGCCAATTCGATGCAGTCTAAATGCCAAGGAAGGCAGGACAACAAATTGTAACAGTCAAAGCATCACTATGTATGTAGATCTGGGAATCATTATCTAGAACAATAAGTATCAAAATTAAACAAAGAGCTACAAAAAATCGTTCACAATTACTGTAAACATAGGTTGGCATTAAATTGGTTAAAAGAGAGGTTTTAAGTCCTGATGGGACAAGGGGCGTTCTGACTGTCCCGTCCCATTCCCGTGAGAAAACAAGACCAGGATGAGGTCAGGATTCCAAAACTCATCCATGCATGGAGAGAAGAAGAAAGAGGAAAGAAAGAGAACGAAAAAAAAAAAGAAAAAAGAAAGGAAGGGACAAGAAAAAAAAAAGAGAAAGAAAGCAGGCAGAAGAAAAATAAAGAGGAGAGAGAAGAAAAAAAGAAAGAAAGAAAGAAAGGAAAGAAGGGGAGGGAGAAAGAGGATATCTACGACTAAAGGACACCACAGCATGGGCCTTTTTGAAGTTGACCATAAGCTGATCATAGTGATTGTGATTGGATCATTGTTACTGGACCCTTGGACTGGCAAGCATGCTAGGGCTTAACCAGAAAGAAAAAATAATTTTAGCACATCAGATACAGAAAAAAAAAGTCCTTTGGAAAAAATATACAGCTATTTATTTGAGAATAAAGTTTCAACCTTTTGTCAACAATGAAATCACATCAATTTTAGCCGGAAAACAATGTTCGAGGAACAAATGGGAATGCAAGTGAATAATCCACAAAATAGGAATCATGGTCATTTCTCAATTATGATCAAACTGCAAAAAATGAAGACTGACTCATAAAATCCAAAACTACTTAAAATCAATAGAGCTACTAAGAAGATAATTTTAAAATCAATAGAACTACTAAGAAGATAATTCTTAGGTACTGCAAAAGTACAAAGGGTATCCATAAATTGAATGATACAGTTCGATGGTGAGAAAAGGTCAAAGGGCATGATTAGTCAAAAAAGAAAGAATCAACAGCACAAGTTGACCAGAAGGAAGTGAAAAATGCAAGTCTGCCTACAGAGTAACGCATAAGAGTATGAAAATGTTTGATAATCAAGTACCAAATCCAGATTCTGATATTGTATCGCAGATCCATGTCATGGACATTGCACCAAAAACCAACAAGAAGCATGTCACAACAACGTGTTTGACTCTGGAAAAAAAAAGAGAACAACTTATTGATAACAGAACATTAAAAAAACAAATCAACGAAATATATTTTTTCCATATAAACTGAATATTTAGTATAACTTAGCTGGAAAAATTAGTGACAGCATTTATTGAATTATGAAAGCAAGCACAAATAAGCATACAAACGGAACAAATAGCAATTAAAGAAGAAAATAGATAAGGCCCAAGAAACATAAACCCAGATAAAACCAAAGGCATGACCTATATTTTAGCAAAATATAACAAGATCTACATGGGGAACTTCAACCTCCACTCCCCTCTATGGCGAAACCACATTATTATATTCTTGTGAAGTATAAAATCTGGATATATTTCTAATAATATGAACTTCTAGTCAAATCCCTGACTCACTCTTTATTTACCATTTTTCATTGGAAATTAGTGGTAAATAAGTTGCATTGCCAAAAGATAGCTTGCATAACCTAAATTTTAGAAAAATATAACAAGATCTTCACTGGGAACTTCAACCTCACTCCCCTCTATGATGAAAACACATTATGTATATTCTTGTGAAGCACAGAATCTGGAAACATTTCTAATAATATGAACTTCTAGTCAAGTCCCTGACTCGCTCTTTATTTACCATTTGTTAATGGAAATTAGAGTTCAATAAGTCGCATTGCCAAAGGTAGCTTCAAGTGTCCTCATTTATCTTTTACGGATTAATCAGGATGGAGAGGAGACACCTTTTTAGGACAATTGACTACACTTAACTGTTGGTGCTCAGACATCTTTTAATATTTACTTTCCATATGCTCTTCAATGTAGTGAAAGATGGGAAGCTATCGATGTTTTGCTTGAAAATAAGTTGTCCATAAGAAGTTAAACATTTAAGATAAGATAGTGCTAGATACTTTCTTTAAGATGGAAAACAAAACAGATTAAGTCTGTGCTCACAAATAGCAAATTTACTTGTAAAGTGGGAAACTCGTTAAATGGCTCTTATTTATCAACAAAAGAGAGTGAACTAGTGAAAACAAGGTGATTTGGTATCAGCAAAAGGAACTGATTAAGGGAGGTTGGAATTACTTATAACATTGCAAAAAGCAAGTAATATTATGGGCAAAGTTACTGGGAGAGAAGAAAATGTATGCATCCAGGCCATCTTATATTCAAAAATGGTCACTCTATGGATCCAAGCCATAGAGTACGCATCCAAGCCATCTTATATTCAGAAATGGTCACTCTATGGACTTCCCCTTACAAATTAGACTCATGTTAAAGATCGAAGGGAAAAGGAAATTTATGGCTGACACTAGTGAATGCTTACCAAGATCCGTATAACAATTGGCTTTGAGCACAACGCCTTTGGTTGCTAAGAAATTAAGAATTATGAGAGCAAAAGAGAGCCTAGAGACACTACTAACCACATTTCTTTCTAGTTGATGATTTTTGTTTGTAAGGTTCACACATATTGTTATATAAAACAAAATGTAACCATAAACAAGAAGTCAGCTTGCATTTTTTAGGGTCACCTTTATGGTTCCTACTTAACCATTTGTCGTGGCACAAAGTTTACTCCTCCAAGCATGTCATAAAATCTTTTGTTATCAAAGTAACAATGTAGTAAAATAATGGAAACAGGTTGTTTATCACATGTCTGTTGATTGCAAATACGTAACAGATCATCCCACACATATAAAAGAATATTTCAAAAAATTGAGCCTTCAAAAGGTGAAACCTTAGGTTAAGAAATCCTCAAGGAAATCCCCTTAAGATTGCTCTGCAAATAGACATGGTTCCCACACCACCACTAGGGCCAAAAAAAAGACCTAGAGAATGATCAATCAGTGTAAGGCCTTTAAGCACAAAAGAACTTTTAAATTACAGTCATTCCATCCGAGCATATATGTGAATGGTACCATTTGAAATACACATATTTTGACCATTCAACCTAAATATGACATGCCTCTTAATGGTTTCATCTCATGCAATACATGCCGAAACCATCTTAACCAGTTTTCCCTCACTTGATCCTAATTGATCTACTCAATTTGCTTTCAACAATTCCAGTTCAACATTCTTGTCCCAGCTCACCAATCCTTCTCATTAAGTTATTAACTAATATTTTTTGTAACAAAGTTGGTCTTCACTTCTTCAAATTTTCATCCGACCTACTTTAACTTTGCCATAAGACATTAATCTACTTCTCTCCATCCATTTACATAATAAAACCAATATATTGTCAAATAAATTGTTATGGGAAATCATTTGTCCCTTCATGCTAAATGCATCCTTTTGTTAAGGCACAATTGTGCGGTTTAAGAGCTCCATGGTTTTCGACAATGTGCAAGTTAGACTTGAAAAAGGAGGCAGGAATTACTCAAGTTCTAATCTCGCAAAAGCAAAGTTTCAAATATAAATTAGAACTCAGATTATTGGCAAAGCTCAGCAGAAGTGATCCAGCCATAAATATAAACCAAGGCAGATCTGACAAAGAAAATAAGCAAATTTGTTTATGAACCCCCATTATTTTATGCAAGGAGAAATAAACTTTTATATCTAAGATAATCAAATCAAAGCCCCACTAATCCTATCTAATCAGATCAGAGTTGCATTTGCCTAATATAAGGCTTCCCGTGCTCAATCAGAGTAGCATCAGTTATCACATAAGGATACTCCAAAATTGCATAAGAAGGAGAACTGTAGAGGTTTCTGAGGTAAGTGAGAAGTCACAACAAAGCAACAGCAGAATCACACCGCGAAGAACAATCTCAAAGAGCATTCAACTCAAATAATTGAAAAGTTATTTAACAAATTGACTCCTAAAGATCATATTTGTAAGCTCTAGAGCCTTCCTGATGACTTAGGACTTACAGGCCTTAAATTTCCTGACAAAATAGAAGATGATGAAACAAACAGTGATGTGGCCAAAAACATCATATATGTGGATGAATATTAGCCTTTCTAATAAACAGCCATATCTCCTCCGATCTGATCTCCAATTTGCTCAACTTTCAAGCCACTCAGGAGCACAAGTAAGCTAGCTCATGGCTATATAATTACCAACTTTCATACACATCCAACAAATGATACTAAAAAATTACATAATAAAGGAAACTGACTCCAAATACATGGCACAAGTATAGTTAAAATTTCTACCATGATTTAGAGGTAGCTTACCTATAGCTGCTATATGTAAAAATCATCATCCTCAAACTTCACTTATTAGCTCATTTGCATTCTAAAAATTGTGAAGCAACATCCAGTTGCTACCCAATTTATTGACCTGATGACAAGCTTTGACAGACAATAACAATTTAAAATCAAAAATCCACATCATCACCCAATTTGACACAATCAAGAATTTGGACCAGATACATACCATGGCTTTAAATACCGATACCGAACCCGTATTATTTTTTCCGTTAGAACAGTACAGTATTAGTGCAATGCCAGTACCAACAGTCCGTAATAAAATTGAAAGCGTCAACACAAATGAAAATTGTTCATATTGACTAGAACAGTCAATACACATCAATATGCATAAATATGGAATGGCATGGCTGGCAGTACCAATATGGGTGGTTTCGGCATCCCACCAGTCATATTGGTGTAAATTTCGCATCAGCATGGTACGATACCAACGGTAACATCCTGTTATAGCGGTTTTTAAATCCATGATACATACTATAGTGTGGAAATGAGAAAGACTTATCCCAATATACCATGTGAGCATAATAAAAAACTTCAATCATGAGTTTAACTCATCTTACCTGTGGCTAGCAGCATATATCGAATATTGAAGTGAATAACAAGAGACAGTAATAGCCCCTAGTATTGCAAAGCCCAATGAGGCCCACCATCTGATAGTCAAATCACAAAAATTTACATTTTTCAGTCATGGCATGTCAAACAAACAACAATGTAGTGTCATTTACAGAATAAGAATTAGTCTCACTGATCGAGATGAATGACTACACACACATATAGCCTTTAATCTTCTCA
This sequence comes from Phoenix roebelenii, assembly GCA_025769935.1. Taxonomy (NCBI): domain Eukaryota; kingdom Viridiplantae; phylum Streptophyta; class Magnoliopsida; order Arecales; family Arecaceae; genus Phoenix; species Phoenix roebelenii. The sequence goes on from JAOXJJ010000195.1 coordinate 4,421,956, forward strand.
TGGCCATCCAAACCTTCTTTCCGTAGCTTTATTAGAGAAGGAACAATGTGGCAAAGAACCTGCACAAGATCAATGAGTTCTAACATTTGATATTAACAAAAGAAACATCACAAGCACCAAGTTTATTAGCAGGAATTAGCAGGAAACCTTTTACGGGCCAAATATCAAGTGATAGATCTAGGAAGTTTTGAGTGATTACCAGAGCATGATGAACCTTACCTCAAAGTTAAGTTGTGTAAATCTAGAAAGCATCTATTGACATCTTTAAATTAATAACTAGCATATAGAAGTGGTGGATTTTCAAGTTTCAACTAATAGTCAAATCACTGAAAATCTCTTCATGGATAGCCCCAGAAAGAATTCAAACTATAGCTAATAAAGTAAATTCATGAACTGCTCTACAATCCTTTATCAGTCTCAAAGGGCCAAAGCAAGGATTTAGGTGCTGGTTTGTACCAGTACATGTGACTGGCACATGCTGTGTTGGGCCATGCCAACACTACCAGGGAGTTGATATTGAGAATCACGCAAACCGTGCAGTATCATTTGGTATTGCCCCATATTGAACCAAGCAGATGACTTCTTATACTTTTTATTTCCATTTATTGTAAATAAGGAAGTACCCTACATTTGGGTCTAAATAAAATTAGTCTAAAATTCAAATTTCATCAAAAGAAGAAGGTACACTTTGCAACTCAAGAGTAGATTTTTAGCTTGGTTTCAAACAGTGACTTTCAAATACTAGGGAATTTCTCAAATCTTGGAAGCTCATAAATTTAGTCCATCCAAAATTGCCAAAACCAGAAGGTCTAGAAGGAAAGTTTTATATCTTAGTCTCCAGTATTTTTCATTAAATGTGACAATGAGTAGCATGAGCCACTACAAGCTTATCTTAGTCCTTAGAAATTTTTCATCCAAACTTTATGAATTATGGTAGTTCTAATGCATTGTTGGGATTCATATTAACTTAAATGACACATTTTACAGTATTCAACACACATACAGGCCCCTATCTTGATTGTATGACTCCCATATTAGCATATAACAAGCAGCCCTTGGTACTCGCATTCAGTTCAAGGGGTGTATCAAGTATTAGTTCCCCTCTAGCATGATGTGATATGATTGATAGGACTAGTACGGTCTGGTACTTAAATCCCTGTACCTTTTTAACTATTGTTTTCATGTAGGAAACAACCCTTAACAACATTTGAAAGAAGATTTGCAATAAGGATTTAAGACCCAGCAGCACTGGGCTTAGTTTGGTCTCCGGACGGTACAGTATCACAATGCTCCTGTCCTAGATCGATGGAATCCCGATACTTTACAGGATGCCTCCAAACCCCCCCCCCCTTTTTCTTGGTTTTTCTTATTTCATATTTTTTTGGTTTTTCTCATTTCATATTTTTTTTGGTTTTAATGATTTTTAAGATATTTTTGGAGCCTCTTAAATATGTATGGCACCGAGACACCCCTTCTTGTAGGTTTTTTTAATTTTTTAAAAACTTTTAAGCACTCTCCCTTCCTCTCCTTCGTAAGCTCCCTTCCCATGACTGACCCAACAAGACAAAAGAGCCAACAATGTTATGACCTAGAACATGGCTCTGCCATGTCCTGATTATGATTTTCAACAATTATAGTCAATCAATGTCATGAATTCAATTCAATTAATTGGTGTGGAAGGACATAATTTTTATTTCCAAAATCATGTCATGCAATCATAAATAATTGGCCATTTGATCATACAAAGAAGCCTATCAAAAAGTTCTTTAAATAGTGCTCCAAATCGGTGAAATAAAACCACCTTCCCTCTTTACACGAAAAGAGGGATGCACGTCAGTGTTTCACACACAAAACGGAAGCAACACCTATGTCCATGCATAAATAAGTCCCTAGACCATGATTTGCCGAACCGGGCCGAACAGCCCAATTCAGACCGTACCGAGCAGACCTGGCGCTGGAGCGGGTCAATTCGGCGGTGGGAGTCGGAACCAGTCCCGAACCGTTCAGAACTGGTCTAAACCAGCCGGCTCGCACCAGTTCTCCCTTTCTCTCTTTTTAATTGTTGGAAAGGCTTTCGTTCAAGTTTTCTTCAAACCCCCCTCCTGCCAAACAATGCGACGATTCAAGACAATTCGAGGATCCAACCCAAAATAAGGTATGCTTCCCCTCCCCTACCTCATTTTCTCCTTTTTTTCAACGCCAAAAAATGCCTCGGAATTTCCAAAATAAAGGAAGATCATGCCCTTTTTTTAATTTTGGCATGATTTCTTGATACGTTGTAGATCTAGAAACGATCTACAGTCGTATTATCAGTCAGAGGATAGCTCTCAAAAACAGAGCTTCAGTGAGAGATCCAATAATGGTTATAACCCAGAGCACGTTCCTTATGGGATAAGCGTACAAGACTATAACGCCGCTTGGTTAGAGGGGTGGGCTGATGTGCCTCATGATGAAGCTAATGATCCGGATATCTACAAGAGGCATCGTCACTCAATGAAATTTTAGATATCAGAATGTGTGTTGTACTTTAAACATATATAATTGATTGTATAATTTTATATTTTGTATCTCACTAATTGATTTTAGAATATTTTATATTGCTTTTTGTAGCATACATGTCACTAATCATTTTATGTTTTGCATCACTCTATAACAACAAGATACATCATTTAGGTTGTATCGGAATTATAGAAACATCAAAAAATATCAAATTATACTTAAAATCATTGAAAACTTGAAAAAAATTGATTACCAAACCTAAAAAGCATTGTGAAAAAAATGGCACGCTAGTTCGAAACCGGTACGCCTCTACATACCGTGTGTCGGTACCATACTGAACCGACCACCAACCGGTATGGGTCCCAGTACTGGTTTAGCAAACCTTGCCCTGGACCCTATTTTATTTGGATCGATGCATCAGACAATCCACAATTCGGATCACACAATCCAAAATTAGATTGTCCGATCTTTTGCAAACTCAGACCTATGATCTGATCCACATCGATTTCTGGTCTGTATAACTGGGATCATGGATCATATGATCCTAACAACACAAATACTAAAGGACATGTCGGTACCATTAGGATGGGAATTTTTGTGTGATACCCAATGTAAAAATTTAAAAAAAAAGGTCGTTATGCCTACATCAAGTTGGCCCATGCCAAAGTTTCAACACTGACATTTTATTGTGCATAGTATTATAGATTTTCTGAGGCCCCATTTGGTTCCCCAATAACATGAATAAACCTGAATACCACTTTTTCAACTTTATTCAGATCTATTCAATCGAATAAGCTTTTTTTGCCTCTTTAACAAATAATTAGGGGTACTTTGGGGGTTTTAGAAAAATTGAAAAAGCATCTTTTTGGTGCTTATTAGTTTTAACCAGCTCATCTTTCTCTCCTTGTTGCCTACTTATCACTTCATGGTTCCATGCAAGGCGAAGAAGTCTGCATGCGCACCTCTAACCGATGGATTCACTATGCACTGTTATTTCTTGTCTTCTTTATGTTTCATTCTGCTCCACCACAAATTTGTAATTTTTCCTGTTATTATTTTGTAGCTTTTGATTTCCCCTTTATGAGGCTATTTCACCTTTTCTCATTCTTGCATGCATGTCCTCTTTGACCTAGCCTATACCCATCTAGTCTAGATTCCTCTTCCTTATATATGTATGGATTGTAAGTTGCACACAATTATCATATGCAGCATTGATGATTTATCATACGTTTTAAGGCCATATCGTTAGACTATCTAGTGCATGAATATCTACACCCTCTAGGCAGTTACCACAGTTGCAATTTGACTTAATTTTCTCTCTAAGTGTATACTTTTGGGGACTTCTGATCATCTGAACACTAGAAAGCTATCTTTCTAACTTTTGAGGCTCCCAATTTCTCCAACAATAAGTAGGAGGGTGCCTGCACTCCCTAGGCACATCACCTTTTCATGATCTTCAGAACGTGTTTCACAATTTATAGAACTGAACTACTGATTGCTCTTACATGTTACGAAAAATGATGAAAAGCTTCACCTCAAACATGTACACCATCCATAACCAATTTAACTCACAGGAAACAAAGAAACTAGACAAATATGAGTTAGTGGTCATAAACTGCAGCTTTAGATGAAGTGAGTATAACATCAAAGACAAGTGTCTTCCTTTCCAGTCATACAAATTTCTAATCTATTGATGTCAAATCTTCAATCCAGCTTACAAAATCTTATTTTTTCTGAAGCGGATGTATCATACATGTCGGGTACGAATACACCCAAAATAAAAAATCTTTCATGAGATGGTGGGAGGCCAAGACATTTGAGGTTAACACTTCTAGCAATATATCACAAGGTGACATTACTATGACATTCTAAGTGTTCATTAAAATCAAAATGAAGTTAGTTTGATGGAAAACAATTTTAGGAGCAACAAAATTCTGAATTCATCCTAATTTGACGGAACATTTTTCTCCTTTGCTAAAGATAATTAGGGTATCATCGAAGCACAATAACATTATCTTCGGTAATGATAATAAAAAAAAAACTGCAAAAAGGGTGAGAATACAAACCTGCATAAGTATTGACGCTGCAATTTGATGGCTGATTCCAAGCTGGAATAGTGATAGCTTCAGCTCAGCTGTTAAATCACCAAGGTCATCTGTGCAAGATGCAGCATAATAACTGAGTATTGTTCATTTACAGCCCAACAGTTTTATATAGTCAAAAAGTCATGTAAATCAGGATAGGGAGGCCAAGACCAACAAGCCACCCCTTGACACTTTTGCATCTAAAGATCTGATGCATCAGTTTAAACATGTTTATTTAAGAAATTCTTTGAAATCAGTAAACCTAGTCAAAGTTGATCAACATTATTTAGTGAAGTTAAAAAAATCTCTTGTTGACAGTCAAGGATGTTGATAAATGTGTCATTCAAGAGCCAGAAAAGGTCGTTTATTAAATGCATGAATACCAAATTGTGGATTCAAAGACGTTATATTTATGCGCAACCGTACAGTAATTTGAGCTCAAAATCATCATATACCTGCCATGCCACTTGTTCAGTTAATTGTCATTTTAGTTATTTTACACCTAATTCAGTGGCTGTTGCTTTGATGAAGTTAAGAATAGTTAATGGTTCAGAGGTCACCATTCAAGGGTTATTGGATCAAAATTTATAAGTTCCGCAAGCTAATAATCCTAAATTAAGCATGAGAATAATGACTTCCACACGGAAATGAACAAAATATAGCCAAATAGTGGTCTAATCTCATGGGCGCGTTAGAAAACTCAGAAGCCAAACTGACCAAAACAGCAATAAGACAGTCCACAAGCAATCATGCAAGTTGTAAGCTAGAATAAAGGAGAGGAATAAGGCAGGAAGAAAGTGTAAAGAAAGGGAAGAGATAAGAAGAGAAAAGGCACAAGATTAACCTAAATAAGAAAAGAAGAGTTTGTTTTTCCTTTCCATTTTTCAGAAATTGAATTCCATCTCAGAAAAGACCCTTTCATTAAGAAAATCTATAACACAATTTATTTTCCCTAAGACTGCCAAATGTGGGTCTTAGAAAGAAGGAAGAGAGCTCATGCAATTTGGACACAGACACCCAGAAAAGAGAAAAGGTGGGGCATCCACCTAATCCTTTCTTTCTCTTCCCAATATGCTCCACTGATCAAGTGATGCCAAGATGGCAAAATAAGGAGGTATTAGTTAGTTTTGCCGCATCATGAACTAATCTAGTCATCCAAAGAAAGTAGAAATTTAAATCCCGGTCATGCATTAGATAAACTCCCTACCATGGTTTGCCGCCCTACCATGGTTTGCCGAACCGATCCGAACTGGATAGTTCAACCCATACCGAACCGAACCGAACCGACACCAGCTCAGAACGGTTCAATCAATCGGGTCGGTCCAGCCAATATAAGCTCCCACTCGCCTCTCTGACACCTCTCTCGAGCTCTCTCAAAGACGGAGAAGACGAAATCTAGCTCCCTCTCAAAGATGAAATCGAGAAGGTAGGTCCCTCTCTCTCTTGACCACATCCGAAAGGGCTCCAAGTGAGGGTGCTCCCTCTCCCCCATCTCCGGCATCCCCCCCTCTCTATCTCTCTCTACAGTTTCCGAATGAGTGGTCGAAGCCTTGAAGGGCTCCAGATGGAGGTGCCTCTCCAACATCACCCTCTCTCTCTCTCCCCCTCTCCTTCTCCCTCTCCCCTTCCCTTTGCCATTTTTTTTCCTCCCCTGCTCCCTCTCCCTCTTCTCGGTTCACTCGAAAATGGCAAAGTACGGACCTATACCATGCAAACCGGTCGCCGGCTGGTATAGTCTCCAGCACCTGCTTGGCAAACTTTACTCCCTACTAAATAAAATAAAGGAAAAATTAAAATTAATTTATAAAGGATTCAATTTCACCAAATAAAGAATTTTGAATTCAAATTTGACAATCAATCCTCCCTATACTTGGCATCCAATGCTGAAGATGACACTCCCATGTGCTTCGCCACATAGTTACTAAAGAACATGGCACATACAAAAGAATGTCCTTGTGATAACTCTAATCTCCCTCTTTTTTTTTCTACCAAGCCAACATACTCTTCTCTCTTTTTGTTCTCTCTTCTTCCTTCCTCCTCTCTACTTTTTTCTCTTTCCTCTCAAATTTTTGATACTGTTATGTGGTAGCATAGCAAGATTATGGCCTTTCTTCTTGATTTTTTTAAAGATTATTCTGAATGGAAAATCCTCTATGAGCTTAAAGATGAAAGCTTATCTTCCACCCCATACTCTCTTCTCAATTTGTAGATCTGTGGACTCCTATGCATGGAGCATATGCTGCCTTTGCTTTTCAACAAAATCATCATCAAAGCACCACATCAGTTTAAGTTCTTAAATAAAAGTGGTCTTTCATATATGTGGAATTTGGCAATCTCATATGTAAAACTATTTCTTATGAATGGACTATCCATATTTCAAGACAAGGATCGATCTTACAAAACAAGAAGCTAGAAACTAGTATTTCTACTTTCTAGCTTCTCCTAAAAGTGCTTTTTCGACTTCTACTTCTTCTATAAGTACTTTTCAATGATATTACCAAACATTTAATTTTTTAATAAGTATTTACTATAAAGTTGCACAAGGACTTTTTACAAGCATTCTAAATGCGACCATGGTGGTTGATGGTTATATAACATATTTCTTCAACCAAAGCAGATGCTCCATGAAAGGGGACTATCTAAGATTCAATTGTAGTTACATCATGAAGGTTCTGACTAAAGAATGATCATTTCTTGAAGAAAAAGTTCTGCCACCAGATGCCCATTTGGAGTCTCAATTTCAAAGCAGCAAGAGTTGTATGGGATATTCCAAAATGCAGAAATTATCATGTATGCTGCATAGAAGTGCAGTAATCAGGATGATCACGACTTTATTGACTTGTGCCAGTTCTTTTAACAACTTGTTATTTGTTGGTCCTGGGACTGATTGTACTAGCTCTTGATAGACTATTATTCTTCAATAGTGTTTCCTTATTCTGCATAGCTTGAGTAATTATTAGTACCAGGGTGGGGAAAGAATGTGGGTATTGCAATCAATCTTGGTGAGTCAAGATTTTCTAAATTTTGTAGCATAAAAATGTTTGCATCTTTTCTCAAGGATAAACAAAAATAATGCCACTATCTTGATTCACATATTTCCACACATAAAAAGTCTAAAACCATCCATTTCCACTCACTCCTTAGTTCTATATTTTACATTTAGTTTCTTTTTGGCAGATGTAGACTTTAGCTTATAAATAGTCCAAATTCTTTTTTTTTTTTTTTGAACTTTTTGCCAACCCCCACTCCCAGATTCCATTCCACATTTATCCCCTGCTAATGGTAGTAGATGGACCAACAAGAAATTCATCACTCATGTATCCAAATAAGGAAAATGATAAAACAAAGGTATAGATGGTTTGTTGCTTCTTTCATGGTTTGATGTGCTTGTGTGTGAGAATGAGTGCATATTATGTATCATTTGTGAAAGAAAGCTCGTATCAGTGACTATTAGTGTACAAGGTAACATGAAGGATCTAGTCCTAATGATCTATTTTTCTCCAAGGATCTAGCTCTAAATGGTGAATTAACTCAGTAAGTCCATCTTAGTGATTGTGCTGTCAATTATTTATAAATCTTTGGTCACTTCCTAATGAAGAGAGTCCTCCTTGTTGAGCAAGGGATTTACCTATTCAACTCCCCTGCTTAAGGAGCTGTGTTGTCTCTTTACTAGAGGTATGAGACTGGCATAGAGGCCCACCACATGGTGTTGCAGTATCCTGATCCCTTTCCCTCTTTCTTGATAGAGAGAGATATATAAAGAGGCATCCTAGTACCATTTGGGCAGTTCCTGGATTGCTAGAAGCCCTTCGATCTTTTTCCCCTGTTTTATTATGTTTATTTTAAACTCGTTGATTACCTTGAAATAAAAGTAGAGCACCAAAACACAAATGTACAGCACCAAACTCATTTCTAACACGAAGGTACAGCACCAAAACACAAAGGTACAGCGCCAAAACGTATTGCTTATCTCCATATAATTTATATGCTGAAATGTGACCTTATGATGTGGTCAATCAATTCAGTCACAAATGGCTTTGCCAGAATGCAAGTTTATATGATTTCTTGTGATCAGACATGTAATCAAACAACTAAAGAATTAATTTCTGGTACAATATAACCACATATCAATTAAAACATATTATTAAAGCATCTGATCAAGAATCAACTTCGAGTGGACAATTTAAAATGTGAGTCTATTCATACACTTTTAACATATTGGAATTCCAGACACAATAGATTGACGGTTTTGTTTTGCATAGTCACAATTAGGCGATCTCAAAACATTAAATATATACAATTAGAATTTTATGCATAAAAAGAACAAACATATAAAGTATAGACAGTTTGGTCTATGGAACTTTGTAGTGCTAAATTCTTCTGGACAATTGGCATGCGTGATGTATGCCTAGATAACATTATCAAAAATGATACTAGGGTTTGCTTGAAGGTTTTAGAATTTAAGATCATAATTCTACTTTTTTTCATGAATTTGAAATTCCTGAATTTTAAATGCAGGATTTTTTTAGGTCTTTGGTTGTTAAAGAGAAAAAGATGACAAATGGAAAATTTTGAAGATAAGGAAAGAAAAATGTCAATTTGAAAAATTCTACTCAAAGTAAAAAAAAAAATCAATTTTGTCATTTTAAGCCTTTTTTAATTTGATATCACAACCAAACACCCCATTTTACAAAATCATGATCAATAATTTCAAAGAACATGAAATATTTTGATTATATAGTGCATCCAAACACCCTCTTCATAGATGAGTTATTTCTCTTGATCCTAATTATACCATTAACAAGTTTCCACCAAAGTTGCACTATATGCAATATATTTTGGTCTGAAAATTCAATTTTAATCATAATAATTTTCCCAAAAAAACATCACTTCATCATAAACATCAACAAGTATTATATTCGTAGTAAAAAGAAAAATGCATCATTTATTTGAGCTGGTATTGCAATCAAGAATAGCCAAGTCAATTAATAAGTAGATTTACATGTAAAATTCCTCCATATAATTCAGCATATCAAAGTTTAACATTTGATATCATTATTTTCTAAATAAATTTTCCAGTACTTGATCATCTGTTGTTTTCTTTTTCATACGACCATGAGAAGATGCATCTATTTCATTCTAAGTTTTTCACTTCATGATTTTTATTTGTACATACATTGCTGTGTGAATCTTACAAAAATTATATTAGTTGAATATACTACTAATGATTGGCAAAGAGTGGACAAAAATCCGAAGATGATATGGAAAAATATTTTAGCATGAAGGTAACAGAAGAATTCTACACAGATTGATGAATTTGTTATAGATACTTAAATATAGGCTTAACACTCCATGAGATGTTCCCCATGTTGCAACCAAGTAAAGCAAAACCAAAGGAAAAAAGAGCATTGTTTGAACCTAAGATCACAAAATTAATAGCATACATACTAATCTTGCCTTTGTCAAGCTTTTATTTCCAAGTAATAGTTTGCCAAAAAATCTCTGTCCAGATTTAATCATAATTCTCTCAATAAAGTATACATTGACTAAGAGCAATAAAAGTGCTTCTATGTGTTTTATTCAAGTTTACAAATAACAAATGTGGTCTTTTATGCCAATTTGATGTATCATGCACATAGGTAAGCATTTGTTGGATTTACATAAATGCTACGTGAAAAGTTTCTACTAAACAAGTAGCTACTGTTTTCATATGCCCCCTGCTCTTGATTGATTTGAAAAGGACTTGAGTTGCACACTTGTCTATATCTAATTCATAAATCCATGAGTCCTGATGGTAAACATTATTTACTTTCAGAAAAAATGGAAACCAAATCAAATTTATGTAAAATTATAGATGACAACATGATGCCAAAGACCTCCAAAGGAGCTATATTTCTTCATATTTAATCTCATATGATATGACCATGTATTTTAGTCACCTAACACCACTTCAATAAGACAGAAAACTCTATCTGTGTTAGAAGCAACCTACATTTCCATAAGTACAACAAGCATGTCAACCAGATTATATTATGCTCTTACCTTCCTTTTTTGACCTAGCTCCATGATTTCTTGCAAAAGCCTCATACTACACGGACAGACAGCTGTGTTTAACAAGAGAATTTCCTTAACAAGTGATCTTAGTAGAATTTGAAAGATTGGGTAAAACATTCTTGTCTTGTATATATCCCGCAACGGTCTGTAGTCCTACTCAATTCTTGGACCACGTAATATAACAATGATGCCATCATGATGAAAAGTGAACAAGGCTTCTAGCCTCAAGCTTTATTTAAAACAAAAGGAGGAAGAAGAAGAAGAAGATGATGATGATGATGATGACAACGACAATGACGATGATGATAGAGCAGAAGAAAATGAACAAGAACAAGAAAGGTGTCATTACGAACTGTAAGTTGATCATTCATCAATGAGAAATCTGTTATTTATTTGTAGTGATAGTTAATTTGAAACAACTCCAAATCAAACTTTGGTCATGACAAACATTTGAGACTAAATTATAGAATTTGGAACACATACCTGAAACTTTGAGATCATAAGCGGTGCAAAAAAGCAAGAGTTATTATACAAAGCCATGACCAGCACAATTTATCTTTATATAACACAAAAGTCTAAATGCAGGGTATAGAAAAGATGAAACTACTTAAATACATTAAGAAATTAACATGAAGAAAAGGACAAACCTGCCGAGCCAGAAGCAAAGCTAAGGTAACTTTCTGGTATCATTCTGCGATCATAGCCTGGCAATGGGATGAAGTAGCCAATGCGACTAATCAGAATCAGCACAGCCGTCACAAAGAGCCTCCGTCGGATCTCACTCTTGAAAAAAGACTCAGCAGCACCATCAACCATGGAACTCAATCGAGTCAAATTCAATAACCTATTTTTGAACCTCTTGGGCCTGGCTGTGGAGGCATCAGTCTGGTCGATTCCTCCAGCCAATTTCACTGAAAGAGGCTCAAACTGGAAAGCTTGGACTTGCACTGCATCATCGTTCAAATAGCTACCCTTGGACTCATCCAAACAATGAGTATAGAATCTAAGGCCGGAGTTTGGTGGCAAGCGCCGGGGAAACAGCACCGACTTCCTCCAGAGCGAGAGCAATCGAGTGCTGGATAGGGAAACTTGTGCCTTGTTATATAAGACTCGACTTGCCGAGATGCGGCATTCAGCGTATCCTCCTGTTAATTATAGGGAATGAATTAAAGAGAAGATTGAAAGGAAAAAAAATTGATTAGCAGAAAGAGAGAAAAAGCTCACCACAACATCGAGCTGGAAATTTTGAGAGGGGAAAGTGGAGTGTGCTTGACGTTGCCATTTCCATGGGGAGAAAAAAAGAAAGACGGCAAAGGGAATCTGATTGCTGCTCGGGTTCTCAGTGTAGAATAGAAAAAAATCAGATCAAAATTATATATAAATATGTATAGAAAAATAGCACAAAAAAATAAAAATTTGCTAGCATTTTGCTTTAGCCCTTTCTATTCTCACATGGCATTACAATAACGCGAGGCATCATCACATTTATTCAAGTTTTTAATAAGAACTGACTATGTAAAATGGGGAATGGGAATCAGAGAGAGATTGAGAGAAAAAGAGAGTATGAGAGAGACGGTGCTATCGGGGGGCTGAGAGAAAAGAAGGAGAGAGTACCCAAAAGACAGAGAGTGAAAGGGGTGCTGCTCTTGGCCTGCCGCCGGGCTCCGGCGGCCGAGGGGAATGATAAGAGATCGAGAAAATACTGAGATATAGAGAGAGAGGGGAGGAGAGTGATTGCTGCCGCCGACGCCGCCGCCGCCGCCGGGCCCCGTCAGCCAAGGGGGCTGAGAGCAGAGAGGGAGAGAGGAACCACCGGAGGAGAGAGAGAGAGAGAGATGGCATACCTGGTGCAGCGGCGCCGCCGGCCACCGTTCGCCGGCCGTCGTCCTCCGTCCGCACCTTTGGAGAATGAAGGATCGCAGCGATATCGTGGGAGTGAGAGAGGGGAAAGTGCTCTCAACGACGCACAAACATGTGATATTTATAAATCACGAAAACTCTTTACCAAAAAAAATTAATAATAAATAAATCTCGAGAAGCGGCCGGTTCCTTCAAAAAAACAGACCGGTTCGTTCGAAGCTGGAACAGTTCGAACGAATTTCATGGTCCTTCGGTTTTCTGGATGTATTCGGACCGACGGTTGGCAATTTAACTGGTTAATTGTCCGGTTCAGTGCGGTTTTTATATCCTTGGAGTTGGAGATATCCCAAAACAGGGCTGAGGACTCTGTGGAGAATCGGATTTGGGTTCGACGAATTTTAAGCCAGACCCCGGCCCAAATAATGAAGTACTGGGTTCGGCCCGGTTCCATGCCCAACACAAACTCGGGCCTAGTTCTATCTTGACACATTTAATAATTGAATCGAGCTTAAGCTACCCAAAAGCAGCTCGTTTAAAACTCTAGGGAGAGTTTGAGATCAGTTGAGCTTTCATTTATATAGTTTAGAATAAATTCTGATTATATTTTAACCTCCTAGTTGAAATACATTCTGTCACACAGTCTATATTTATTTATAACAAGTAATTATAAAAATAATCATTTTATATATTATATATATGTGTAGATATTTGCCATGGTATTCTCTCATAATTTTGTCCTTCTCTTTTAATATCTTAACTATTTGTCCATCCTCCGCATCATCTATGTGTATAAAAAGGGAAAAATCAATCAAACTCTTTCCGTAATCATAGCCCTTCCCTCTCTCTTCTCATCACAGCTTGCCAAAAAAATACAACTAAACAAATATGTTCTCCTTAATCTTCACCATTCCACCTCTTCAATTCTCTCTTCATATAATCATATGTATTCCGAAGAAATGATGCAAAAACTATAGCATCTAATATGTTAGCATCTCCATGTGTGTGCGACAAACATAAATTATTTATATTGAGTTGCACCTAGACTAACCAGTCAATCTGGATGTGGAAGATTTAATATAATTAACCAATAGAGTACACTAAACTATACGCAAATGTAAAGAGGACAATTGTTTATTATATAGTACCATATCGAGTTTCAGTGCATTAGAAGTTTGTTTTAGTTTTACATGGAGAAAAATTGCGTGAAACATTGAAATGGGAACCTTAAAATAATTTTATAAAATCTTAAAATAGATTGCTTGGTACTTGGAGGGTCTTTTAGTGCTCTAGGAGGTCCAATCATAGTGTTAGCATTGCCAGAAAGTTTTTATTTTTTCTTTTTTGGCTACTCCTAGTTGGTCATCTTTCATGCTTAGGCTTTGCTTTATGTATATTTAAACTTCTATATTAGACCCATGAATAGCATAGCTTTCCAAGGATTTCTTCCTAGGGGTTTTAAGGGGAGGAAAAGGTGCCCACGCCCTCTCACTTCACCACAATCCTCTTATGTTAATATGGGTAAGATTCCTCTCCAATTTTTCTTAATTCTAAAATTAGACTTTATTCTAATTCTGTAGGAAGCCTTGGCACAATTAGATGGTCGGATAAAATATGCCCTAGAGAGAACTTATGTTACACATCTCTCATAAGTGATGTCCTAATAGCCAATATATGAGAAGTGTCAATTAGTGATCGAACAACTCTTATGCAGTGGAAAGATTTTATAGCAAACCTAATCAATTAATGTGTCAAGCTATGATCATCCATCAATGATTAGGGAGCTATGCAACCAGACCTACACTAGATGATCAATTTAGAAGGCTTGCTAAGATGAAACCTGAAAAAAGGAAAGTAGACTATAAATCAAATTACAAAAAATGTATAAATTTATTTCCCTTTTCTTAGAGATGAATCAACAAAATATAAGAAATTTTTAGATTTTAGGGGGGGGGGGGGGGGGTAAGTCCCCTAGCTCTGGACCCATTTTTGTATGTGTAAACAAAGATAAAACTAGACTTAGAGAAATTCACATGACTAAATTAATCATAGAATACAGATAAAAAAACGTACAAATAAACAAAATGAGCTTTTAATTATATGATGACAACATATAGAACTCCATGGATATAAGTCATAGAATGTAGAATGATATAGTAAAAATAGGAAGCCCGTTGAATGCAGACCGAGAAAAATGTTGGAGAAATAAGCAATGTTGGATCATTTGGTAGTGGAAAAGATGAGTAATAGTTTTTGCAAGAGAGGTGAAAATCTTAAAATATTGGATTAAAAAATAATGTGGCTGACCAAAATAAACAATTGAACTATACTATGTATCCATTTTACTATAGAGGTTACAAAACGAGATACTGCATACATTTCTTGTGAACCACAGCACATTTTTGTCTCGTTATCCCTGTCCTATCCCATGTCACATATGCAACTATTATAAGTACTGTTCGATCTTTAGATATGGAATAGATGTTTCCAAATTGTTTTTCCTTCGTTGTCAAGCTACTCTAAAAGTTTTAGACGCTTATTGTTATGTTATTCACTTAAAAAACAGGGACCAATATATTCTTGGAACATTTTAGGTGTTTAGTATTTTATTTTCTCTGCCTTCTTTTGTTGATGGAATAATGGCATCTTCTGTTCCTATCATGGTAACTTCCTCATCCTATTTAAAAATAAGAACAAATTTGAGATAGATTTTTATAATCAGGTCAAGTTCTTCTTTGGGCCTGAAATCTGGCGAGTCTTCAGAACCTAGTCTTAAGCCTCTAAAAAAGTGCTTATAATGCAATGGATCACGGGTTAATCAAGAATTGTCCTATAATTTTTAAGAAGAGTAAATTACAAGATAAGAGGTGAATTATATTTACGCACAATAGTTTCCAAAATTTATGCTTATTTCTTGAAATTTATTTTTATCCAATATTTTAATCCATAATTTAATAGAACGTTAGTCAAATCGTTAATTTTGAATTAGACCAAGATGCCACATCAAAAAAAAAAAAATTAAAATAACCAAAATAATCTTAAGAGACATAATATCCATCCAGTAATGTAAGAAAACATGCATATCACCCCTCCCACTCAAGGATAATTTCAACTTTTACATGAGACAAACAGTTTCATTAACGTCGTTAATTTTAATTGGATGTAAGTGTAGATTTTACGAGCTATTAGATATAAGTGTAATCAATGAAAATTTCAGAGGAGTTTTTGTAATTCATTATTTTTAAAAAATATGGTGGAGATGCTATCCCATGATTATCCTTTTATCTTTTGGCTTTTATGTAGTTTTGTTTGCTAGGTTAATTTGCAATATTTTAAGATCTTGTATCCATAATTTTTTTTGTTATGACTAGAGTCCAAGTATCCACTTCACTACTATACTTCAAAAGTCATTGGCTTCAATTCATGGCCTAGAATATTACATGTTATGCTGTTTTAAAGGTTACATAGCATTAAATTTCAGTGTACCATGTGGAGCATGCATTTCTTATTTACATTTGTAGTTAAAACTAGTCTAAGTGTGCTTCCAAGAAATTTTGTTACTTTACAAATTTAACTTATATGAATAAATTTAGCATAAGAGATGCAAGGATGATGCAGTTCAAATTTCAGGTTGAAATCAACAAAACTTTTCCAAATCATGGATCAATTTAGCATACATGCAACTATTTTCTTCAGTATCAATCAAGTAATTTCTTAGACATCAATCCTAGTGCAACACCTAGCCATTTAGGTGCATACAATCTCCAAAAACTTGAGCCTCAATGCCATATTCAACACGCGCAATGATTTAACTGCAAAGACAACCCACCCGTGCGCGACAATCACCGATTTGTCGGGGATTTATCTCTGATTTTGGCGATGGCGGGACAGCTGGGCGGGACCGCACCACCCCGCCGTCTCCGCCCATCATCCGCCGTCAACTCATCCTCATCCGTCCGATCCTAGCCGTTCAATCCAGAGACCCAAATCTAGGATTTCAAATTTTTTTCAGAATATTTTACCGAGGATGCGGGGCAGTTTGGGTATTTTTTAATTCCGTTTGGTGCAAAGCCGACAGGCGGCGTCCCCACCTCCCGAAACAATCTCTCGTCGAGGAATTTTTTTTTTTTTAACCCTTCTCTCTCTAGATCACTCTCTTGGGTTGTCTTAGTACAATCTCTCTCTTCGTCGGCCATGGAGGAGGAGGAGCAGCAGCGGCAGCAGCAAGCGGGGGCGGGGCAGCGGAGGAAGGGACAGAAGAGGAAGCTGGAAGAGGCGGCGGCGGCGGCGAGGGAGGCGGAGGAGGAGGAGGAAGAGGAGGAGGAGGCGGGGGAGGAAGGGGAAGAGGAGATCTGCTGTCAGCACTCGCAGCAAACCCTAGCTCGCGAGGTGAGGGCCCAGGTTGAGGTCCTCGAGCGCTCCTTCTCCTGGCGCGTCGCCGATCGCGCCGCCGCTAAGCGCGCCACTCACGTCCTCGCCGAGCTCGCGAAGAACGGTGCCCCCCAAACCCTCACCTCCTAATCCTTTTATCTTCCCCATCTTCTATTTCTTGATTTTTATTTTTAATTTCTGGATCTGAACCAGGATCTTGAACTCTTGCTGTGGATTTCTTTCTTTTTTTGCTTTTTTTTTTTGATCATTTTGTGGGTTTTATTTAACTATGAAGGATCTATGTGTTTGATTAATTTGGCAGAGGAGGTGGTAAATGTGATCGTGGAAGGGAGAGCGGTGCCGGCGCTTGCGAAGCATCTGCAGGAGCCGCCGCCGCTGCTGCCAAGGGAAGGGAATGCTGGCGGGGAGCGGCCCTTCGAGCACGAGGTCGAGAAGGGGAGCGCGTTTGCTCTCGGTCTTCTTGCGGTGAAGGTATTGACTAAAAGTCATAACTTTTCTTGTGAAAATTGAAATACAAAAAAAGCCTGTCATTGCTATTTTCAAGATTAGGTAATTTGTACAACACCAATTAGTGAAGAGCAAGCCTCTGTGAGAACTTGGATATGCTGACACCTTTATAAATAAATTTTGCTCCTAAAAGGAATGAAATGAAAAAAGGTGTTTTTCTAACAACTGCGCACTACATAAATGTTAGATTTTTCATCACTTGTTGGAAAGGAATAACACTAAATATTTTCTTGATTTCTGAATATTAGATTATGAAAACTCGTCTTTGATGGTTGTTGCAATGGCATCCTCAGCCTTTTTTTTTTTTGGGGGGGGGGGGGGGGGGGGGG
>JAOXJJ010000195.1:4444201-4489121 GCA_025769935.1 Phoenix roebelenii
AGGGAGGGGGGGGAGGGGGGGGGGAGAGAGAGAGAGAGAGAGAGAGAGAGAGATGGTTGGCAAGTGGTTTGTACACATGGATGGCTATAATAAGAAGTGAAGTAGGTGTAGAGAGTGATTTTAAGAAGGATATCAGTGTAGAAAAGGAAATTGAGGCATAACAATTTATGAAGGCAACCGAATATGGAAAGAGAGAGAAAGCTACAGATAAGGTTCTAGTTATGAAACAATCTAATCCAGAGAGAGATTTTAGGAATGGGGCAATTGGATCCTTGAGGATGCTGGATGGATACTAGTTCGAGAGAGGAATTTTCAGGAAAAAGTGACAAACAGTAGGGATGCTGTTTTGTCACATTGGATTGTAATACCACTTAAATGCTGATCCATTAAGGGGTGGGAGTCTTAATTTTGACGTCTAAATTTTGATCCAGCCTCATCCATTCAGCAACTGGATTGGATCCAGCTCTAGGTATGAAATTGTAAGACCCTTCAAGTCTATTGACCAAATAAGAATTGGCTCCATAGTGAACAGGTCTATGTATGAAATTTAGAGAGAATAAGGGGGAGAAGGGATGATGATGGTGTATGACGGACAGAGGTGGGGTTATGGTGATGAAACTTTTAGAATGGCAACATGAGGGGCCACGGGGCTGTGGTGATAGGTGAACTTTAATATTTATTAATATGCTTTATAAAGATATAATAATGAAGTTGTATAATTTGTTTATGTATGGTGTTTGGATCAAGTTAGATATGTTTTTACTGGACCTTGACCTGACACAGTTCTTTATGAGTCTATCTTTGACCATACACACCCCAAAATTTTACAGCTGCATGGCGTGTCTGAGTCTGTGGGTTTCAATGACAGCCCTAACAAATGGGACATTCTTGGAATGTTGCAGAATTCAAAACTGTTTTTTTTAACGTACAAAAAGTATGGATTTAGTAATTGCTAATTTAGCTTACATTGTAGTTGACATTTGCAACATTTATATGAAAAATTTAACTCATGTTTGATAGATTACTGGCAAATCTGCATTGCCATGCATGCAAGAGGAAATGATTTAAATGGACTACAAATATAGATAAAAAAATAAATGCCTGTTTGGTACTTGTTTTCGTGTTTTTGTTTTTCCTACAAATCAGTGAAATACTGCATGGAGATAGATGTTGGAGACCATATTTACATGGAACTTCTGCCATTCCTTGCTTTTATTTTCATTTTTATGAAAGCAATAAATATTTGATGCCAACATTTCTGTTGGTTTTACAAACAATTTAAAAAATAAAGGGTTTTCATGAGACATATTTGTTCAGTCCAGTTCAATTTTGTTCTTGGATTTTTGAAAGCAAAATAAGAAAACAAAAGCAATACTGAATGGGCCCTGACTTATCATAAAATCAGGAAATGTTGAAAAGTAAGACAAAAAGGATATGTAGTGGACAAAAATAAAATAGTAAATAACATAGAACAGGGACAAAAATAAAAATGAAAAAAATGATGGATGATGTGACTCAATCAATCATTGATCCATGAGATTATTCAAATTCTCATTCATGTACGCATATTGTTAAACATTACTTCTTTGTCATTAATTTACCTCTTTTAATCTCTTCCTCTTCTGTGAAGAAAATTAATGCAGAAAAAGTATATTGTGTGATCTTAGGAGTGGCCATGATCTCAATTTGAACAGAATAGAGAGAGCCATGTACATTTATGATAAGATGACAAATTGATCAGAATAAAGGAGAGGTGTATATATTTATGGTCGGATGAGGTATTAGACCCATATGATCAGAATGAAGTCATCTATATTTATGATAAGATGATGACTGGATTGAATTAGAGTGGAGGCATCTATAACTATTTTTTGGGGTAACAAGCATCTATATTTATTGTAAGATAAGAAATTAACAAAATCTTGGTTAGGTACCAATGCAATCTATATCGAGGCACCATATCTTTTTCAGTATTCTAATTTTGGATGAGGAGAGAAAGAGACTTAAGATTGATAGTGCAAGGATGTTTTTTTGTTCGAGGGCATTTTGCAGAAAAAAGTGACATGGAATCTTCATAACATGTTTAAAATTCATATGTGGTGTTAATGTAGTCACAATATGTGTATGTAAACTCTATTTGTAGTTTTACTAATGGGAGCTATCCTACTACTGCACCGTTTGAATAATTAGACTATTTATTGGCCTGCTATGTTAAACAGAATGTTAATAGTGCATATGGTATTTTATCTTTGTAAGCAGTAAGGTTATGGTTATGTCTTCTGTATTTCAGCCATTTCTGTTGATAATTGGCAATTAACCATCAAAAGATGCACACACATGTCAAATCTTTCTCTCTCTCTCTCTCTCTCTCTCTCTCTCTCTCTCTCTATCTCTATCTCTATCTCTCCTTATTTCTCTCAGACACACACACACACACACACACTCACTTACTCAGGCATACACAAACAATCTAGAGTATGTTGGATAATTTTCAGTGAAGGGCAGATGCAATTTGAACTTTAATGTGTGCATATATATTATGCTTAAAGGACTGGGATATGTGTATGACTTTGTTAAACATTACTGAAGGCATACATATTGGTCCATCTTACAACTGCAAAAGCAAGGATTATCATCATACTCACTATATCAGGGAAAGCTAGATTAATAAAACATTCATTAAAAAAATATTTGGTCAAGGAAGTATTAACTGTACTGGTGCTGGTGCAGCATCATACACAGATCTTATTATCTACACAATATGCTATTATGTGAAGCACTAGAATGCAACGTGGAGTGATAGTCACTGATGCAAAGGTATTAAGATACCTGGGTCTAGATTTGTGCTCGTACTAGTTTTTTTTATATTATAACAATTATTTGCTGCTTGTGTTAGTTTTGTTTGATGTTAGATTGTAGCTTATATTTTAAGAGATTCATATTACGTGTTTTATTACACACATATCCATTATAGTCCATGCTATAAGATATTTTTATTTAGTATTTAAACATATACTAAAGTCTAAGAGATGCCTCTACTTGATATATGGGTTCTGTTTAGTAGTCAAATTTGATGTGCTAGTGCTTACAATTGTGCGGTATAACAGGATAAAATATTCATGGGTCTGAAAGATGTATAAGATTTTTGCAGATTTGTTACAGATTTTAGTTGTAAAACAAATGAGTCCTCCTATAAAGCTTGCTTTAAGCCTGATGTTAAGAAAATCTCTTTTATATTGTTAAATAAACAATTTTTCCAGAGGTGTACCCTAATCTTCTTTGTAGTTTGTAGTTCCAAAATCTGGGGAGCTACATCAAATGATATTGGTAAATGAACTTTTTCACATACAAAATTTTTGGCTACTTACATATTAGCCAAAAATGTGATTTTTTGGAAAATGATCTCATAGAGGGAATAACTGGAACTATGATTGTCAGTGCATCATATTTGTGGATATTGACATGCCTACACTGAGGTTATATAAAGAATAAATCCAAACCTCCTTCCCTCAGGAAAAAAAGAACAAATCCATAAAATTGCTTAAATTTAAGAGCTGTAAACTCCCTTCTTTGTTGGATGTTATCGCATCTTCTATACTTTTTCTTCATGTCTTGCATTCAGATTTTCTTGAGTTTCTTTTGAACTATCTGAGAGATTTCCGATTGCTCGTTGCTGTAGTCACAGACCTACTTTGCATTTCCAGCTTTTCTTTCAGTGTCTAATTATTACAGTTTATCAGTGGTATGAGTTCTACTTTAATATCCTTGTCTTGA
The DNA here is from genome assembly GCA_025769935.1 of Phoenix roebelenii. Classification (NCBI taxonomy): domain Eukaryota; kingdom Viridiplantae; phylum Streptophyta; class Magnoliopsida; order Arecales; family Arecaceae; genus Phoenix; species Phoenix roebelenii. The sequence continues at coordinate 4,447,976 of JAOXJJ010000195.1, forward strand.
ATGAAGTTTTACATAATAGTATTAGCTTTCCAATTCTCTATTGTCCACTTGTTCAGTAAGAATTTTGATTGATGCATTTGTTTTGATAGGAGGAAGATGCATGTGAAGAAAAAACATTATTTCATTTTTCAGTGAACTCCACAGTTTATATGTGCTAATCAGTTATTAGTGTCTGGTGCTTGTTAATTAGCTTCTTTTAACATTGATGCCATTTCCTGTGTTTTGAGTCATTTTTGATGATTCTATTATGTGAATCCAACTGCTGAGAGTGCCTTTGCTTGTTATTGCGACAGCCCGAACATCAACAGCTCATTGTTGATGCTGGTGCTTTGCCTCTGCTTGTGAATCTCTTAAAAAGGCGCGGAAAAGGTTCCAACTCTCGGGCAGTTAATAGCGTGATTAGGAGGGCGGCTGATGCAATAACCAATCTTGCTCATGAGAATAGCAGTATCAAAACCTTTGTTAGGTATTCTTGCATGTGAACTTCTTGCCTGCTTAATATTTACCGTTAACATTCTCTTGCTGATGGTATACTTTATATTAATTTAGGATTGAAGGTGGGATTCCTCCTCTTGTTGAATTGCTGGAGTCCATGGATCTGAAGGTGCAGAGAGCAGCTGCTGGTGCCTTGCGGACATTGGCATTTAAAAACGATGAAAACAAGAACCAGGTCAGTGCCTTGTTTGATATCGTGCTTATACTATCAATACACATATGAGTCTAACCAGTCTTTGTTTGTTTGTAACTTTGTTTTGCAGATTGTCGAATGTAATGCTCTTCCAACACTTATTCTAATGCTTCGATCTGAGGATGCTGCCATTCACTATGAGGCGGTGAGATTCTATTATTTAGCCTAAGAATCATAAGATGATTGGTTGTAATAATACAATGAAACTTGTAGCTCAAACCCAACCCCAAGTGCCCCCTGCAAGAGTTACAGACTAGAGCTAAAAGGAAAATCCTATGATTTGGAAGCACCTAGGGAGTTTCTATATAAAAGTCCTCTTATGCTTGTTAATTTAGGGATTCATAAGTGACACATATGTGATAGAGTTAAGGTTAAACTCGAGTAAAATCATAAAATATATAGGAATATATACAACATGTGGAAGAACTAGAGGGTGAAGCATGAGGAATTTGGGTATGTGAGTAGTAGCAAGATTTTTTTATTAGGTGGTGCACATTAAGTAGAATAATTCAATTGCTAAGTTTCTAAAGTACCTCATTTGAGAAAGACAATTGGGATGTTCCTGCGAATGGACCATATTGTTTTAAAGCATATGACCAAAGAGCATTCCATGGAATAATATAGGAAACATCATGTCAAATGAAGAATTGTGAGTGAAGTGAGCTCGACCATTATGGCTTGGTGAATCTATTTTCATGGTGACATGGTTTTAATGCTAAAATTAGGTAAGTGGAGCTAATAGGACCATTTGGATGCTTGAAACCATGAGGGTTTATCTAGACCAAAAGATAGTTCTTGTCCATTTGATAAAGTGGGTAATTATAAACATAGATGATGACCAGCCATGCATGAATCCTTGACAAATGATGAATATGGGTGTCATTAGCTGCATCTTTCTTTCAGGTGAAGATTTGAGAAACTTGATGAGATTTAATGGTGCTTTGTCAAGCCATTCGACATAGTCTTAGTATTGTACCCCCATGTTGTCTTCATGTTTTTGATAGTGACCTTTTTCACTGCAATGAAAACAACACCATAGAAATGTGGATGCGCTGAAGTGCTGGAAGCTTCAAAGCCTTGATTGCTAAATTTTGGAGATTATGCCTAGTTTTGGAGATTATGCCACATGGTAAAACACTTGGGCTCTCAGTTTGTATGAGTTTCTGCATGGAACCTAGATTGACATGATCATCAGAAAACTATCAGGTGCTGGACTTTTATAAAATGGGATTGCAAGAAGATTAAACCATGACTTCGTAGAATGAGCACATGACCTTATTTTGGTAAATAAAAATCTGGGGTCAGGTGCCTTATACCTAAATCACATACATTTTGATTAGTTATATTAGTTAGAATAAGATATTATGTGTGTTAGGCTTAATCTTAAATCAGAGATTACTTGTTGGAAAGCCAATATCCCAGCAGTGAGGTTCCTCAAATTCTTGGATGTAGTGAAAAGGACAATGGCACATAATCAAAGATCCCATCATTTTGGTTTTATCCATTAGGAAGTTCATCACAATGGGGTCCTTGACTATTAGGATTTTCATCATGGGTGCATCATTGGAATAGCGGTTCCTGAAAGGGTTTTATGTAGGCAAGGACCCTTAATTCTGGGTCCTTTGCCCATGATTAAAACCATAATTGATCTTTCCCTCCCTAACAAAATGTATGGAGGTTCAACTATACCAAGTTTTTAAAAATAGCAGGCCAAACAATAGGAAAGAAATGAGATATGATGCTTCTGATAAAGGAGAGGAGAATGGCATGGTATGGATCTAGTTTGCGAGAAAAATCTCATTAACAATTATTATAGTAATCAAGGTAAGTCAATTATTTTAAACCTCAAACCCACAAAATGAGTGAAAATGATGGAAATAGCAATATTGTGAAGAATTTGATTGGATTGTAAATTGTACGAGGGGTTTGATTAAATTGGATTGTAGATTGTAAGCTTCTTTCTGGTTCCTTCTGACCAATAGAAAAGGGGTAAAACAATATAACCGAAGGAAGCATGGTTGAATTGTAAACTGAATGAATAATGAGTAAGAAACCATGATATAAGGACTCAGCAAGTACACCTTATGACATTTATATTATGTTTCAAGAAACAAATACCATGTTTTATTGTTCAGGTTAGCTCTATCCCACCAAATAAGACCATTAGTTATCTTAATTTATATTAAAACTAATATATGTAGACACAGGCCTATAGGATAATGAAAATGATAACATTATGGTGTCATGTTCACCACTGTCATTATTAGATTTGATATACATAATTGCTGAACAGACTTTTCTTCCTTATCCACTGGTCGAACATTATTCGGCATCTTGATAATGAGTTTGCTGTATTTCAAACAAAATCCCAATTTTGTACCTGACCAAAAACAAGATTTCTTCCCCTCCAAATGCAGCAACTCAAAAGTGGTAGAAGTGAGATGAAAATTTCGCTATTGGGTCTAGTTCCTAGACATTATAAAAGTGAAAGAAATCAATGGATCTTAAAGGTTGGGGATTTTATTTGCTTAAATATGTAATAATGATGATCTGGATCCTGATCATACAATCCACAATCTAGATTATAAGAGATTGATCATTGATCTTTATCTGGTGATCTGATCTGGATCACTGAAGGCCATTCTGATCCTGAATGTGTGATCTAATCATAAAATCATGACAACAATGTTAAATAGTTTGTTTCATGTTGAACTTACTGTAAAATGAACAGGTAACAGCATTTTTAAAAGCCATTAGGGAAAATTCAAAGCAAAGTGATTCTTCAGGTGAAGGCATAGGCGTATGTTAGCTCCACTCACTAGAAGTAAAAGGGAATTATGACACCCTCTACCCCTTGGATGATTCAAAGATCTATACACAAATACTGGAGCAAAATAAATTCCAATGAGATGCACTCCTCTGCTGTCTAATCTGTGCTGTTGTCAATGGACCATGCCATTTGATAGAAGTTGGTGATGTGATTGCATCAGAAGTTGGAGATTGATAATGGACATCCAAATCTGTCATGGTTAGAGTAACCATCACAAGTGCGGGAAGGCAATTGATACTGATACACTGAAGCTTAAATGATTGTTGGGTAATTCAATATGCAACTGCAGGAAGACAATTCTCAGAGCTGATACAATTAACAGGAGTACTTGTTGGAAAACTGCAGTAGTCCCTAATACAGACCTGTACATTCGTGCACTAGGTCATACTTGTATAATACGAGTACACCATGAATTGGTATCTATATATCCACATATACAACATACTATAGGAAGTTTGCATCAGCTATCTGTATTTTCTTTTGTTTAAGATTGGATATCTGTTTTAAATAGTACACATGATCTGATTTTCTGTTGTTGATTTGTTAGGTAGGAGTAATTGGGAATCTAGTCCACTCATCCCCAAACATAAAGAAAGAAGTTCTTCTTGCAGGAGCTTTGCAGGCTGTGATTGGATTATTAAGGTACTTCTAGATTTTAGAGTTTCGACATTCTCTAACAAATTGGTGGAAAATTGTTGAAACATGTCAAATATATTAGGATTTATTTATTTCTTACATGATCTACTCTCGTGCACAATGCTGATTATGGTTTGTATTCTGTCATTCGCTACTTAATCATGTCTACTATTAAAAGAGAAGTAGAAATCTGAAAGGTAGCTCTCACCTACAACATGAAGCTGTACCATCTTTAGTTAAAGGAGGAGAGAAAACATGGAAGGAAATTTTATTCTTCTTTGAAAATTAGGAAGAAAAAGAAATCAGGCCTTTTATAGAATAATGGCTGCTATGTGGTCCAATTTTTTGGGAATGGTTTGTAACCTAGAATAGTCTCTTAATCATTTATGGTGGTAGGAGACAATCACTTATAAACAAAACATGCCTTGTGGTTGGGTTCATGCAAATTCAACCACCTGAAGGCTCCAAAAAATGCTGAAGCTCTTAAAATAAGAGGAAAAAATTATTACTTTTATTGAAAATATTTGCAGCTTTTAGGACTTTTATTTGCTGTCTAACTGTACAAACCAGTTTGCTATCTGTTTGGAAATAGATCCTATTCTGGGGACTGGAATCCTGAAAATCATCTCATAACAATTGATGATAATTATGCTGGGACTCGCCTTTTGGTAGACCTATGGTCTCTCTTTCTCATTCGACAAAGTTATGAAATTGCTTCTTAATCAGTTTGTAAATAGTTTATTAGTGTTACCATTGTTCTCAATCCAATGTACAACATCATATCAAGAGTTGATTCATCAATTTTTGACTGCATTATTTTTTATTTAAATAAAGCAACTAGTTTTTTGTCTGATATAGTGTTGAATGGCAGTTCATGCTGTACAGAAAGCCAGAGGGAGGCAGCTTTATTACTGGGGCAATTTGCTTCAGCTGATTCAGATTGCAAGGTGATGTGTTACTTGCAGCTTCTTTTTCACTTTCCTTGATCTATGCATAAGCCAATATGATTTACGCCAAAATTTGTCTTTTAGGATCTTAATGCTAAAACTTTGAAATGCCCGCAGGTGCACATTGTACAGAGGGGTGCAGTCCGGCCTCTAATTGAAATGCTTCATTCTCCAGATATGCAACTTAAGGAGATGTCTGCTTTTGCTCTTGGGAGGCTGGCCCAGGTTTTACATCTGTCTTACTCTACAACATATCTTTTCATAATTATATAATAACATCGACTTCTTGATGTCTTTTACATTTTAAACAGGAAATTTTTGCCCCACTAGTATAATTTTTGTCAACTTTTTTTTTCCCCACTTCATTTCAACTGTTTGTTTTGCCATTTAATTTCACAATTCAAGTTATCGTTGACATTTTCATTTTGAGCTTTTCACATGTTTGATTCTTTTGCTATTCTTGCCATCATCTCCTCATTATTGAGTTCTTGAATGAGGAAGATGAATAAACCACATGTAAAGTATAATTAATAATTGATAATTTCTTTCTTTCATTAATATACTATGATTCATGCTATACTATTTTCAGAACTTATAGTCATTGAATTTAGACTATAACATTATTTCGACAAGTCAATAATTAATTCAGAAAAAAAGTTATAACTTAGGAAGTATATATCATAAGGTTATCTTGACATTATTCTTCCAGTCTAAGTTCGAAATTATAGACTTCCTATGTGTTATTCTTTCAGTCCCTTTGCTAGTTTCCTACCTTGTGCTTGGCTTCCAAATATGATTGTCAGAACACTTCTTTGATTTAGGCCCTGTGTACTTGCACCATTAATGGTCCAATGTTGTTTAAGATGAAGCTCTATCCGATCGATGGTGAGCATACCAAGAACTCCAGGCAGTATCATTATGATGAGCTGCTTTGTCCCCTTGTCTATGTCCTAATGAACACTGTGCCAGTTTGCCTGTTCATCATTTTGCTCCTTGCTCTCAATCATGCAACTCTTCTAGTTTGTTACACATGCTACTGTATTTTATTTAGTGATTCTTATTCAGCCACACATTATGATGGCCATTATATAGTGGGGATAATGATTTGTTGGGTAATTTCATTGTCCATCCAATTAAAATAATTGTTTTAATACTTCAAATATTCATACATATTCAAAAAAAAAAAGATTTTTAATCTGAGAACAATGACGTAGTTATATAATTACTGTTGTTTTTCTGTTATTGTATACTATCTTCGATCACAAATGCTAATAATAATTATAGCCAGTACTCTGTTTCAGAAAAATCCACTCAAAAGCTTGACAGGGAAAATAGTGACCTTTATTTCCAACCAGGGGGGTGGGCTGGATGGGTGGGTGGGTCCATTATCAGGAGATATTGCCATTTACAATTATTGCCTGACAGGAACTTTGAGCCTGCATTTACACAGATCAGGATTGTGATGTTATATATCAATTATCTGTTACAAGTTTTTTTTATGTCTTGACATTCCCATTTTTGAGGATGGCAAGAAAGAATATGTTATCTATTGCTAAAATAATGAAGCTTTTTATTGTACCGTGGACTACATTATAATGAAGTCTACATGGCTCTCATTGTCTTCTTCAAGTGCTCTTCCCATATCCATGTCATCTTTAGTTTGATCCCGTAATCAAGGTTTTAAAACTCGGTTTCTGTCCCTTAAGTTGTGTTTCGGTTTTGGCAGTTCTACTAGTTTTGATAGTTTTGCTTTGCATTTTGGATTTTTCGGGCAAAAATGACAGAAGAAACCAAAAAACAAAAAAATTAGGAAAATAATTAAAATTCAAGATAAGTTTGTTTCATATTATTTACTGTGTTCTAAATTATTTAGGGTCATTGTTTGTGTAGTATGGCTAGTTTCAGGCTGAAATTAAATTATATTGAAGCTGAATGTGTTATACTAAACTTTCCACTCACTATAAATGTATTATGTTTTGCTACACTTGTCGCTAATTGTTGTAACTGAACTCCACATTTCTCTATTTTCTGTAAATTTTCCATATTTTCTTGTCTTTGTATAATGTTAATGATTCTCAATATTATTTCACTCTATTTCATTTTAATACCTAGTCTAAATGTGGGAAAACTCATCTAAATGTATTTCATTTTATTTGCATTTTAAACTCATTTAAGCAAGCAAAAATCCATCTAAGCATGTTTCATTCTATTCATTTTAATAGCTAGGAAAGGGGAAACCCATCTAAGCATGTTTCATTTTATTTCATTTGAATAACTCATCTAAGCAAGAAACATCCATGTAAGAATATTTCATCCTATTTCATATTAATAACCGATCTTGCCATGTCTTGTTAACTGTTAGATCACATACTGCCTTTCAATAATTGTCTGATCTTGAACCGTGTCCTGATTCCTTTTGGTTGAGAATAAGAAAAGACCTATAGTTCACCATACACGACTGGTCCAATTCTACGTTAGTCTTTATTCAGCCTTTTGACAGCTACTCAGTCTGTTAAATGCCATGTCTAAGTTGCTTACTGGTTACTCGGCTTGCTCCCTTGGTAAGACTGAATAATGTCAAAGTTTTGGTCTTATTTGGCTTAAGTACTTGATTCGAGACCTCCCTTGATTTGAAATTCCTTTCTTATTCCGCCCTGGAGTTGCCACATGTACAATGATCCTCGGGTGTAATTTTTTTGTAGTATAAGCAAAGAATAATAGTATTTTTTTGTATTTATTGGTTTTATTTTTAGTTTGTCGTAATTATTTTTAATCTTAGGTGTTGCTTTCATTCTGTCTATCCTTGTGTTTTCTTAACTCTGAGATGCATTATTTTTGTAGAGCCATTTTTATTGTTAGGCATATAATTTTGATCCGTCAAATCATACTTGCTGCTCCTTGGAAATGCTTCTATAATTGTGCTTGAAAAATGAAGATTAAGGTTTCAAATACCACCAAAATAGGATGGTATGGACAGTACCATACCATTCCAGCAGGCTTCTGGCACTGGTACATAGTGCATATGTATGGGATGTAGCCCCGTTCCATATGTCAGTACCTGCTATCATATCATTTTGGCAAAAAACTGGTACACCTTGATGAACAGTGTCATCTTCCCTAGTCACAAGATTTACAATTTGTAAACTCAGGTCAATTTTTCCCTTCTCCATATGGGTAATTTCTTGCTCATCATATGTTTCTGTGGAACTTGCTACATCCTTTACATGATCAATATGAGTTACAATTTATCTTAACATTAATTTCTTTTCTAGGACACACACAACCAAGCTGGGATTGCTTACAATGGTGGCTTAGTGCCTTTGCTAAAGCTTCTTGACTCGAAGAATGGCTCTCTACAACACAATGCTGCATTTGCTCTTTATGGAATTGCAGACAATGAGGTACGTTTATGTTAAATTGTTATAAGTCGACAGTTTTGGTATCTGGCTTCATTGGCAGTCTGTTTTGATTTCCCAAAATATTAACCTTTTAATGTTTCTCTTCAATATTGCGCGCATATAGCTGGAGATAGGCTTACTCTTTCTCTCCTTCTGTAGGATAACGTCTCTGATTTTATCAAGGTGGGAGGTGTTCAGAAGTTACAAGATGGAGAGTTTATTGTCCAGGTATGTTGAGGATAGCATTTTGTTATATTGATGCCATCTGTTTTGAAGTTCAACTCATTTTATTGAGCCAAGATTTCTTGAAGATCATAGAAGTTCAATGACAGGCAACTAAAGATTGTGTAGCCAAGACGCTGAAAAGATTGGAAGAGAAGATTCATGGACGAGTGAGTTCTTTTGCTTCAGTTTTTTCGCAATTCACATTCATCAATTTTGATCTCTCACCCCCACTCTTACTTTCAAGTGATGAATTCTGTTGAAATTGAATGCAACCATGTTATACCTTCCTTCTATGTTGCAGGTATTGAAGCATTTGCTATATCTGATGCGAGTGGGAGAGAAGGCTGTTCAAAGACGTGTTGCTTTGGCTCTTGCTCATCTTTGTTCCCTTGAGGATCAAAGAATCATTTTCATTGATAATAATGGTGCCATCTCTTGCCTGTGTTCATTTTCAGAGCCTTTCACTTAGCTTATTTTGGTGTTCTTGTCTTCTTGTTTTTTTTTTAAAATAAATTTATCCAGATTTCTTCAATAATAATTTGTAAATGTAGGGCTTGATTTGCTCCTTGACCTTCTGGCTTCTGCAAATATAAAACAGCAGCAAGATGCTTCCGTTGCACTATACAAGTTGGCTAACAAAGCCATGTCACTCTCTCCCATGGAAGCAGCCCCTCCTTCCCCAACACCACAGGTTTTTCAATTTAGAAAAATATTTAATGTCATTCTCAAGCAGTTGGTTAACAAATTACTTTTTCGCGGAACCATGCCAGTGCAAGTTACTTTTTTTTTGATTCATTTCAACACTTTCAAATTTGACAAATTTGAAAAATGAAAAGACAATGAAGGAAACATCTGTGTGTCTCTCTTTGTATCTCTGAGAGAGAGTTTGGAAAAAAAATAAGGCATTTATGAAAGTATGTCTTTGATCCTATAGTTGCTAATATTTTAGTATAATTCATGGAAATATCATCTTGCCTGTGCTTTTCGACCTCTTTCTATGGACGCTCTTCAACTATTTGTTTTTTACTGGAAAAAAGAAAGCAACTTGGTTTGTTGTTATTATCAGATGGTGTTTTGCATGTGTTCACCGCTCAATTCTTGTTGCAGGTGTATCTTGGTGAGCAGTTTGTGAACAGTTCCACACTTTCAGATGTTACCTTTCTAGTTGAAGGTTGTAATTTATGGTTGTAATTTATTCTGTCTATGTACAATTCTTTTGTTCAAAGAGGCTCTCTAATTATCTTTATCATAAAAAAGCATTTTTTTTTGTTGTAGATGTTTTGTTAATTGATTTTCAAACAAAATATGATTTGACACACTTTTGTCTTCCAGGCAAGCGTTTCTATGCACACAGAATTGCCTTGCTTGCTTCTTCAGATGCATTTCGTGCAATGTTTGATGGTGGATACAGGGTGAGCAAAGTCATGTTTAATCTTGTTTATTTTTCCATCCTAATTGGCCCTGACACCTGCCTTAAAATAACATAAACCAATCTGCTCTATACTAGCAAAACATTTTTTTTTTGAATACTTAGAATGAGCATTGAGGAAGACCCACATATCTTTCAGAACATTTTTAATTATTGTAAATAAGGTATAATTTCGAAAATAATCTATTATTTAACGATTGCATGTTAATTATGATACATATAACAACATGGTCAGCATGGTATCACAACAATTTGTTGCTTTGCATGTTTTTTGAAAATCATATGATAATTGATTTTGTTTACATGGTTCAAAATCAGTTAATGAGGTTTAAATTGAGCTGATCAATCAAAAAAAGAAAAATAATGAGTCGCTTCAATATACTTTTTTGGACTCAACTTTTATACAGCAAAACAAGCATCGGCTATGATCAAATATTACCAGATCTTAGATCAAAATACAATACAAAGACTTCTTCTCCGAAACCAAAATCATTTGATTTTTTATAAAAAATTTCCTGGTTTCTTATTTTATATCTTTTAATTGGAAGAGAGAAGAAAATCCTTCATCCGTTCCTTACTGGCTTGGGCTAAGATGCCTTGGTTAACTGCAATTTTCTGTTGCCTTTTATCATTTACTTAAAAGATTTTTTTTTATGGAGAATTAAATATTTTTTTTTGTCTAATTTGATTTTGTATTTATTTATAAAATGCTAAAATGTCACGTGTATGCATACACAAATGTTGAAGGCAAATTGACACCTTGATGTGTATGGAAAAATTTGAGAGATTCATAACAAGTAGGCTTTTTGTTTTTTTGCCACATTAATGTCAAGACAACTCCCTCTCCCCATATTTAGGGAGTACAAAGAAGAGCAGCGAAGGCATTTAGCCTACAGCTTAGCAGTTGGCTATCCATCTCTGCCATAGAATAATGATAACTAGTTTAGTTGGTATCTTCTAAACCAAGGATATGCTTTTCAAAAGTATTGCACATTGTTCTTTTCATATTATTGTCTAGTAAGATCCGATCCAAATACCGTTGCCTTTTAAATCATTATAGGAGAAGGATGCAAGGGACATCGAGATTCCAAACATAAGATGGGAAGTATTTGAGTTGATGATGAGGTTAGTGCGCTTATCTCTTTTCTGCTTTCTTGAATTTGTTGGTTGGGAGATTTGACATTCAGCTTCTCTTCCGCAGATTTATATACACTGGGTCAGTTGAGGTTTCTACTGATATTGCACAAGATCTCCTTAGAGCTGCCGATCAATATCTTCTAGAGGGTCTTAAGCGCTTATGTGAATACGCCATTGCGCAGGTGGGGAAAAAAACTGTTGTGAATTGTTTATTAATTTGAGGTCCTATTAATTTTTTATTGGAAATTCTTTGCTTTTGCAGGATGTAAACCTGGACAATGTCTCCAGTATGTATGAATTGTCGGAGGCTTTCAATGCCATGTCATTGAGGCACACCTGCGTCCTGTATATTTTAGAGCAATTTGACAAGATAATCATCAGACCTGGGTATCTTCCGTCATTCATCAATCATCGATATAGTCGGAAAAAAACCCAAACTCTCACTCTTCTTCAGAGCTTTAGTATAAGATAGAATATGTTGCCAGGAAATAAATGAAGTGCTTATTGGGCTTATTCTGAATTTGCCTCTCATGGATTCTGCAGGTATTCTCATCTGATCCAGCGGATAATTCCAGAGATTCGCAACTACTTCTCTAAAGCTCTTCGGCCAAACCACAGGAATGCCTGACCATAAATGTTCTTTACTGACATCATCATCAACTAACACCTGTTGCCAAGGACTGTACAGTTGGAACCTTTGTGGCATCAAATTACTCTTTTTTTTTTTAAATTTTCTGGGAATGTGGATGTGTGGGAATGGAACATAAGTCTTTGAACCAGTAGTTCCCGTTTGATGCTGCTAGTTCATCACTGTAACTGTTGGATTTCAGCCAATAACACTTCACAGTGTTTGAATATTAGAAATGTAATCTGATGGTTGTTGAAGACCCAATGGCTTTTGGCATTTCAGACCATTTCATATTGCTGATGGATATAAGAGCCTGTGTCATCTGGGGATAGCGTGCTGATTTTCTTAAAAATGAGTCCATGCCAAGTGTTGGGTGGATGTGAGTTACCTGATGACTGCAGGCATCTTTAACGAACTGGTCTTCTTCTGGATTAGAGTGTGTTTTATGATTCTTTAGGTTTGTACAGGTGGAAGTTAGTCAGATTTTGGTTGGACACTGAAAACGAACTACATTTCTAGGATCTAAAACTGGATCAAAATCAAATTGCATGGTTGGAGTTGGAGTTAGAGCCAAATCTGAGGTGCGAAAATTTGTTTGTAATTTGGTGTTAGAGCACTTTTTCTCCTAAATGATTAATTTCTTTAGTTTTAAGTTTTTAGGAAACTTAATATTGAAGTTGCTGTCCCATTAAGGTGAGCCCTAAGTGCATCTGGTCGTCCAGTCTCGAAACCAATTCCTACAAAAATCAGAGTGTAGTGCAGATATGTAACTAAAATGCAAACAAATAATTTTAAAAGCACTCAAAAATAAGAAAATAAAAATATCAAGATATACGTAAAAATATCTCTTCATAAAGCGATGCTGATGAAAGGGAAAATAGAGAGTTTCCACCTATATTTCTTTCTAGATGGGATTAAGATAAGTCCAAACTAATAAAGGTGGAATGATGAGCGCCTCCGCTACCTCTTTTTTGTCTTCTTATTTTTAACTCTTTATCTTTTTTCTAAGTATGCTGAGCATAAAGAAAAGAGCTGAATATAAATATGCATATAATGTGTGTGAATGATATAAATCTTACTTCTTTAAATTAGATCATTGAACCTTGTAATATTTATCATGCCTCTAATTTGAGGTCGTGAGTCAAAGTTGCGGCAACTTCTACATATTCATAAAAAACTCTTTTTATAAGCATGCAAGGCATTTCGTTATGATATCATTAAATAAGAAGTGGAATAAATTGGAATAACAGAAGTTCAAACTTTAAATTTAATTAACTAGAATTCGAATTTTAATGTCTTTCAAATCCAACAATATCAAAGGTCTTACATCAAGTTTTATTGAGATCTTAATCTACAATAAATAACTCAATATATTGTCTCTAATCACTCTCCTGTAGCAAAGCCCCATGCTAAACTAGTTCTTTGAATCTATAAAACAGTAAAATATCGAATAATAAGCTCGACAGCCGAGTATACAATGAAAAATTTAACTAGATAAAATCAAGTGATAACAATAATTTTATAGAAAATAAGCATATGGAACCATTAATTCAAAAACCAAATTCAGATATGCAGCATTATCAAAATATTATGTATGAAAATCTATTTTTTTTCTCAAAATTAAATTTTGTTTATAAATCTAATTTCTTTTAAAATATCAAGTTCATCTTGATAGCCACAAACTATAACCACACTTATACTCTATAATTGAGCCAGATAATGAGATCAGAAATAGTCAAAGTGTTAATGTATAACCTGGATTAGTAGGATATTAATGTACTAATGTATAACCCCTATCGACAGGATATCGACGTGGCAACATATAACCCCCATTGATATGGTATTAATATGCCAACATATGACTCCACTGGTAGGGTGTCGATGTACCAATACATAAGTCTCAAGCAGGATATCGATGTACTAGCGCATAACCTCTACTACCAGGATATTGATGTATCCACACACAACCCCTATTAGCAGGGTATCAATGTCTTAGCGCACAATCTCCAATGATGGGATATCGAAACATAGTTGGGTTGCGAGTTTAAATCCATCTCGAATCAAAATTGTTTTTCTCAAAAACACGTTTCGTGTTTCAATTGAAAAAATACTTAAAACGAGACAGTATCGAAATCAATCGAGCAAAATCTATATTAAAATTAATGCGTTAGATCACGAATCATGCGATATTCTAGAAAAATATTATTCAATAATAAACACCAAGCATCAAGTTTATAAATTATGAATAGTACGATTCAGAAAATATTTTATAGTTTCCTGATATATCTAGGAACACAATTATATTACTTTGTGAGTACAATGAGCTTAAAATTCTCTAACCTTGAAAATCTTTTCTAGAGCCTAATATTCAGAAATTATCTTTTAATCAAAAATTAGCTATGGTTAATTTAAAAACAAAAATCCTAAGTCCCAACATCCTTGTAGGCCTGGTCAAGCAGAAGTGCTCGGTATCTCAGTCGGTCCGATTACGATAATTTCACTTGATCATGGTTGGAGATGGTTGAAACTAAATCTAATAATGTTCGACACGAACAAGATGGAGGTTGGTACGCTGCTCAGCGGCCATGGGCCAAGACAATTATGGTGGTCAACCTAAGGGGGTCACGGAGAGTAGATAGGAAGAGAGAAGAGAGAGAAATATTTTTTCCCTTTCTTTTTCTTCTTGCTTCATCTGTTTTTCTTTTCTTCCTCCTCTGTGGTTTAATAGGGGAGGATGCCCATGCCCCTTATCTAAAGCAAAGGCAGAGGAGGAAGGGAAGGGGTGGTAGTCTGGCGAGGTGCGGTAGCACAACTGGACGGCCGATAGCGGTCAAGCAGAGGAAATGGTTGACGATGGTGATCGGAAAAAGAAAAGCAAAAAAAAACAAGGTGAAGCAGGGGATGCCTCGGTTTGGTTGATTTAGGGTCGAGGAAGAAGGCAACTCCCGATGGAAGTCCGCCTCCCACCCCCAGCGCTTGCAAAGCGCGTGTGGAGCTAAAAATCTTTTTTTTTTACTTCATTTTTGTTTTGGGTCATCTTGCGCTTACTTGGATAGATCGGATCCATTTCGTTACTAGGCCCAAATGAGCTAGGTATTACAAGTATATCATATATGAACTTAACTATAAAAGAAGTATGAAGAGATTAAAAATTAAAAATACAAATAACAAACAAAGAAAATAGAAGTTCTAAGTTACTACTTAAGGAAGTTATCTTGAAGTTCTCTATCGTTTGTATTTTGACATACCAATCAGAACATCGAAGCAATCCCAAGTCATCAACCAGAACTCGCGAATGCAGGTGCCATGTGATGCACACCAAATGGTTCGTGTGCTGATGCCTGGATCATCCAACTCTTGTCATGAATCATGCAGCCGCAAGTTTGCATGCAAGCCAGGATGTGACTGCAAGAGGAGACTCCAGGATCGCAGCGTATATCGCATGCAATGCGCATATGACATGCTAATGTATAACTATAAAGATGCAGGACGAAATGGCCCATGGGCCAGGCTACTTGCATCTAGGGGTGCAAACGGGTCAGATCGGGTCGGATCATAAGTGACTCCGACCCAATCCAATTTTTTGTTCAGATTCTAATTTTGGATCCAGATTCGGCCTGATAAGATTGGGTCAGATCAGGTCTACCACTATAATTTTTGATCCAAAGGGTTATTTGGGTTGGGTCGGGTCCATGTATAACCCGGACCCAACCATAAAAATTTGGGTCCGGTTCGAATCTGGGTCGGGTCCGATTTGGAGCAGTCCATCCATGACTTCAAAACTTGTGTTTGCACCCTTGCGGGCTGCAAGCTAGCTCGCGGAACTAAATAATTTTACAGATTTTGGATCGAGTTGGGTTGGGTCGTATGATTGAAAACCTAAAATTATCTAATTTCAATTGGATCGGATTAGGTCGGATCGGATCTGAATTCAGCAAATCCAAATCCAATCCGAAAAATGAAATGAGTCCAATTTTAAGATCTGATTCGACCCCGCGGGTCCTTCAAGCAGACCGGGTTGGTTGGACTACGAGCCAGCCGGACCATTTGCATCCCCTGCATCCGGCCCACCCTTGCGCTCATCGGTCTTCCTGCGCTTCTCGGGACGAGTTAGGGGCAACGGGCCGCCACACGATGACCAAACGCCGTTCCGTTACTCCGCCCCGCTCCCTGCCTTTGACCTAAACGCCGTCAACCGAATTATAGAAAACAGAACGAGATCCGCTTCGCTTTTCCTTCCCACGTCACATTCTTACGCTCCTCCCCTACGACGTGTCCTTCGTTCCAGAGTACAGAAGTCCATTTGGTCTCGAATCAGTTTAAGTGACTTTGGCCGTGTTCGGTGGGAGGAGAAGAGAAGAGGGGAAGAAGCCAAGGCGAAGGCTACTCCTATTAAGTACTCGTAGTAGAGAAGGAGAACGAAGTGATCTCGGGGTTTGGTGGATGGCGGGCGTGGATTGGGAGTCGCTGACGGAGGCGACGTCCGGGGCGGTGGGGGCGCTGGTCAGCAGCACCGTGCTGTACCCCCTCGACACCTGCAAGACCAGATACCAGGCCGAAGTTCGATCCCACGGCCAGCAGAAGTACAGGTTTTCCTCCTTTTTCCTTTCTCTCTCTATCTTTTTTTGATTCGATTTTTTTTTTTTTTATTATATGACTTTCAGTTCAGTTTTGAGTTGTGGAATTTGATCTTCAGACGCCAGATCAAAAAATTGATTTATCATATATTCATTCTTTTGATCCGTTATGATTTTAGAGCTGGGTTTTAAATCTGTTAGTTTGTTTAGATTAGTTGTCTCTTTTGGAGATTTGGAGAATTCCTTTGTGTTCTTGGATGGAATTTTGTTTTTATTTAAACTTTGTAGTTTAGAGTGGTATCTTGATGCTTTCTTCTTTTGTTCTGAGACGTAATCGATTATATTTATGATTATTCTTGATTTATTGGCAAGTATGGGATCTTGACCAACACGAAGGAAGTGTTCGTTGCCTACACGGTGGCGTGAAAAAGAGCTCAATCTGGTGTCTAAATATGTGGCTGCTTGATGCTACTGTGGACACTCTATGGTCTAAATCTCAGCAAGATTTGGAGTCTAATTATAGTACGATTGGAAGAGATGAGGAGTCCTTCGAAATGTCTTGTTGCGAATTTGAAATCCCAGATACACATCACAGGACTCTGAACTCCAGCCTTCTTTGGAGAAGGGTGCCAGATTGTGGGACTAATTCTTCGTTGGCGAGGTGTTCTTTTGCTAGGGAAAAAATTGTTTTATTTAGATTGGAAGGGTCTAGAAAGAAGAGGGGAACACCTGAACTTTACATGGATGAAAGTTGCAAGAAATAATTTGAAGGAAAGTTGCAAGAGCTGCCCCTGGGAGGAATGATCAGAAAATGCAGACTTAAAGCTGACCATTTGTAATTGATGCAGGGCTTGATGGTTAAGGTTCCATTTGATTTAAAGACCTACGCATCCATTGGGATTTTGGATGTTCCCTGGACGAAACATTTAAAATGTTTGATTGGCTTGAAAAGAATCATTAAGGTTTTGGGAATGAAGATAGCTTTGATTGGATGATTCAGATGGAAATGACTTTCTAGTGGGAGGGCACTGATGTTTGAAAAGACTAGTACACAGTGTCATATGATGCGTCCTGATGCAGTCACAATCTTTCATGCATTTCAGCCTTTTTTGTGCAGTCTTTTATTTTTTTATTTTGTGTGTGTGTGTGTGTGTGTGTTTTATAGTGGATATTGTAAGGTCTTTCTTTCTATAGAACTAATCACTATGTTTGCCTTAAAAAAATTATTGGTAAAGTGACATGAAATACTTATCAAATTTTATGCCTCATTGTACATATATACCCTTTCTTTTCTGTATTTAGTGAACCTTCATGTTGTTTAATTTTAATCTGACGATGCCTATGGTATCATGCAATATTCCAGTATCAGTCAATCCATATAGGATCAAAAATGCAGTTTACTGATCGTTACAGACCTTGAACGCATCTTCCTTTATAGTAGATAATGGTCTTAACTCTTCACTTAAGTTGCTTAAGTATGGGTTCAACTTGCTATGTTGAAAAGATAGAATTACTTATGGACATGATAGCTTGGAGGAAAAATAGGAATCTAACATAGTGGTGGCTGATGAAGGTTTGCACATCAAAAGATTCCTCATGTGGCTAGTTAACTGGGGTAATAGACTCCAGATGAAGATCTGAAACAAAGTTTTTTAGCCGGAAGTTAAATTTCAGAGGCAATCATGCAATTTCTTCATAGATAAAGAATGCGTAGCTAACATAAACACCTGGGACTTACCTCCAAAAGATGGTGGACTTACCCCCAAAAGATGGTCCTTAAGGAGGTCCAACTTAATGAACTTTACCACCTTGCTCGAGAAGATTTTTAAGGACAAAAAGCGAAGCCTTAGAGCTTTGCTTCGCTTTTTTTATTGTCGGTAATTATTTCAAACTTCAGGACTGATGCGATGTTAGCAGTCATGCCATGGAGGAGACATGAATTCACAATGAAACACAATAAGAATTCCTTCACAAGAATAATAATGTACACATAGGAATCTCTTTGATGGAGTTGAACTTTTCTTGTAGTTCAGGGGTTGATGATATTGGATCAAGGAAATTCAGACTGTGAGCCACGGTGGAATGAAGGGAAAAGGTTGCATGACAATAGGCAAAATGGAGAGAGAGAACATGCTTATCATGTTACCGCACAAGCAGCTACAAAAGGCTTGAACATGATCTTAATGCAAAGTAGAAATATAAGCTTGGTATATCTGGGGTAATTTCTAGATGTTTGGAGGCAAAATTGAGAATAATTAGAAGCAGATTCTGAGTTAAATTGATCATTTTCTCTTGTATGATAAAAAGCATGACAACTTCATCTTGGAAATCAGATATGTAGTTCAGATAAGTAACTGTTGTGGAATAGCAACAATCTATCAAAAAAATAATAAAACAATGCTAGAAGATAGAGGGATAAGTGAAGGATACTCTATATGAATAATAAGAGCATGCTTGAGAGAGATAAAAGCTTGTTTATTTCACTCAATACATCCCTGTCCAAAAGTCCAAAATAGTTGTGCAGGACACCCAACTTTTAATTCTTTTCAGAGAACCTCAATTAATACCTTTCCAACCCTAATTATGATTCACAATTATGAAAAACAAAGCTGTCCTAGACCGCTGCCTAATGTCCTATAGTTTATTAACCAATTGGCCCTCTTTTTATCTCCTATTAAGACTCAATAGGAACCATCGTAACTATTCAACCAGTTAATACTTCCCTAATCCCTACTCTGGGATGGCTGATTGCAAATTGTTTCCTTGGTTACGGTCCTCATTAAAAGCTTCTAATAGCCATTCTCCTACCTATATATGAATGCCCAGAACAATCCATTCAGTCTCCTGCTTATAGTTATTGCCCTAAACAACTGATATGTGCACCTAATCAGCTCCTAAAATTTCCCCTCATGGTCAATTTGTCTTTAAATTTGGATATGCTAATTTGATTGGTTTAGGATTTTAATTTCTATGAGCTCCTTGATAGTTCTTTCCTTTCAACCATCCAAGTATTCGGTAAATGTTTAATTCAATATGTATCTTTCTATAGCTTAATGTACTTATTTTGTTCAGCACATGCAGGAAAACCATTAAGCTCTAAACCATGGTTTGCTGTACCGGTCCGTACCAGCCGGGCCGGTACGGGACCGGTTTTGTACCAGTCCGGGCCGCCACCGGTACGCCGATTGGTACCGGCACGGCGGACCTTGCTCTAAACCCTCTTTGTAGTGTGGCCAAGAAAAGACGTTTGGTACTAGTATCTTCTTTGCTCATGAAATAGCTTCCATTGCTGGAACTTTGTCTGCCACCCCAACTGGTTTACAGTATTTGATTTCCTCAGAATGACTTCAACTATAGAAGACTGTTTCTACATGCACATGCAAGTATGTTCTTACTAGTTCAAGGAAAACGGTATTTGACTACTATTTTCGTATTATGTAGAGAATCACTTGTATGAATCGCAAAACGACTCAAAAGGAAGTTTTCCTTGTCGTTAGTGCCTTTGACTGTCATTCTGTTTCATTTTGGTCAAGGCGGAACAACCATAGACACTTTAACTTCAGACGGTCGATCAAGACCCAGTCGATGCCTTGCTAATCTGTGCTTCCCAGTTATTATTGGTTTCCTTAAATTTCGGCGCTAATTAAACCTTTCTAACAATCATTTTCCTGCTCAGATTTGGTAGCCCAAAGTAATGCATATGGGTATCCTTTAGTATTCCAATAAGCACTCGCTGTAAGAAAACAACGCAAAATGAGGGGGCACCTAATAAACATATAAAATAAACTTAAATCGAGATAAGAGGTTGGATTAATGTTTAATTTAGCTTGGGTGCAGCTGGTTCTTTTCTAATTTCTGGCTGCACCTATATGAGATCCATATCTGTAAAATCATTTGTTTGCTGATTATTCTGCTGCAAACCGAAATTCTTGAATGTAAATTATGTATTCTGAGTATAGGTGAGGAAGGGTAAGGATTATTTCTTGATGCTTGAGAAGGCTGTTTTCAATTTTTTTTCCTATATATTTGGTGCTACAGCAATATAATTTGGCCCAGGTTGTCTTTCAAGGAACCATGTTCGGTTCCAAGCAAGAGAGTTGAAGGATCTGGAAAGAGAAAATCAGCTCATGTTCTTGCCAAGGAAACCAACAAATGGTTTAGCCATCAATATGGGCCAGATTTATGGTTACATTGGTATCCTGGAGTGAATGAGCTAGGTGTATGGTCCCTTAGTTCTTATGCAGGTTGCATGGAATGGGCCATTATCTGAACAAGTACGTGTCCCAAAAAGTTCAAATTAATTTTCTCTAACAACAAAATATTGCTCAAAAATGGAATCAATAGTTTTTAAAGTTAAATAAACCCTCTTTTTTTGCCTTTTTTAAAGTAATCCTTGTGGTTTTGGCTATGACAAGAATAGATAAGGTTTAACTGGTTACAGTCACTATCTTTTTTCTTTTTTACAGTTAGAATCCTTTAGGACTCAAATAGCAAGGTTTATTCATTACCCAAAAAAAGACAAGGTTTGTGAATTTGTTTTTGGCTTTTAGGGCATATATGGAGGCAGGCCAGCATATGGAACTAGGTCAGGTTTAGACTAAAGGAAAGGGAGCAATTAGCATCCCTGCTTACCTTTGTTCCTTTTTTTAGTGGTATCTTTTTCTCTATGGTTAAAAACTGATAAATCAGATAATCTTCCTGAATCATACTTGATGGTATGGATTGCATCTCTATGAGTTCCTGAATCTGCCAGTTTTATGAATGAGATCTTCCACAATGATGGTGCTCAACATGGCCCTTGGGATCAAGTAGTATTCCTGTTGAAACCTTAAGCTTTCCATTGGAATCCTTAGAAAACTTTTGCAATTACATTAGGTTTCTAAAACTAAATTTTATTCTTAAATGAGGTTTTGTTGCTAAGCATCCATAATCTGGTAATTACAGGATTGTAAATTTTTAGCCACCCTTGATGAATCTTAATGGGTACCGTATAGCAAATAACACAAAATAATTATCATAACACTTGGTAATTAGAAAGCTTATCAGGTCAAAGGATGGATTTTAGACATGCATACTTAAAGGCATATATTAACATAATATATGTTTCTCTAGATGTTGTCTCAATTTAATATTTTATAGGGGGACCACATGCGCTAATGAAATTTGGATAATACATATTGGTAAACATTTAGCTGTTTACCCTCAACCCTCTATCAATGACTGCTTTTGGTTCAAGAAATTGGGTAATGAATTCCTTGATGAATCTTAAGGCTCACTTCCTGGAGTACAGCTTATTAAAGCGCCTATAAACATCTGAGAATGAAATAACTATACTTAATTAACTTAAAATGCTTAAGTTATCATGGCACAAAGTAACTAGTCTGAATAGAGCAGAAGTTGAAGTTATTAGTTAGTTCTTATCTAATTTTGTTTCTTTTCCAGGATTTGGTGTATATTACTATTCCAGCCGACCATTTTCTATATAGCATAACTTATTTATCTAATTTCTTTTGAATTGTTTCTTCTAGGAACCTTTCAGATGTCTTGTGGGAAGCAATTTCTATGCGCCGAGTTCTTTCCCTGTACCAAGGACTTGGGACCAAGAATTTGCAATCTTTCATATCCCAGTTTGTTTATTTTTATGGCTATAGCTATTTCAGACGTTTGTATTTGGAAAGGAGTGGAGCCAAATCTGTGGGAACAAAACCCAACTTGGTTGTAGCTGCTGCTGCCGGTGTTTGCACTGTTATCATAACACAGGTAGTCAATAATTACCCACCAAATTCGACATCAATTTTTAATAAATTTCTGCTTTTTGGCATTGTAGCAATTATATTGAGAATTTTGAGTATAATTCATGTTGCTTTTTACTTTTGTTAATTTTTATCTTTGTTCAGCCATTAGATACAGCATCTTCTAGAATGCAAACGAGTGCTTTTGGTGAATCCAAGGGATTGTTTAAAACTCTTTCAGAGGGTTCATGGAGTGATGCATATGATGGCCTGGGAGTATCTCTTCTGTTGACTTCGAATCCTGCTATTCAGGTACCATGATGAAACTTTTAGTGCTGAGATCATATGGGAATAGTGTACGAAATTGCAAACATAAATCTAGATTGTCTAGTAGTCATGTAACTTCTCTTATGTATATGCAATTCTTATTAAAATAATGTTATTTTATACCTACCAATCAAGTAACAAGAACTCTAAATGCATGCTGTGGTCCAATAATCAGATGTAGATTAGTTGTGCAGTAATTTGATAGTTCTCTAGTTCTTAAATTAGTAAGTTCTTTTATGAGATTATTTGGGGGGAAGGTTCTTGAATAATCAGTTTCAGTGATTTGGAGATGAAATCTTAAGTTGCTGAATAGCGCTCTGAGGATGGAATCTGTGTGAGAAGAAAATAATAAAAGACAATAGGATAAAAATCTATCAGACTAGGGATTCTCTACTTTCTTTTAATTTTATTTCCTTTTCCAAGTTCCCAACGGGCAAACAGATTTAATTAGTTAATGGTGTAGAGTGGATGCATAGATTGAATCTTCCAAATAAATATCACATGACAATTGCATGCAATACAAGTTACTTCATTGGCTTTCATCTCTTAAATGAATCATGAGAAATTTCTTTGAGGCAGACAATTAAGGCTTATAACTTCATGTGGTGCACAATTTATGAAATCACAAGCTTCTGAAAAATCAGTTCCAGTCTTGGTCATGGCAATGTTAAATTGTGAGTATCGTTTTCAGTAGGTCTGCTCTAGTTTCAGCACTTTCATCCAAAAAACTAATGCTAAATCTAAAACTGTTAAACATATGGAAATTCAGGAAAATGGACCAGAATAAAACAAGTCAGGGACATAAATCAGGAATTGTTTTAAAATTTGTTGTATTCTTTGTGATTATAGGGTGTTTTAATGGTTTCATGCTGGAAATATCAAACAATTATAATTTGCTAATACATCAAAAAACGCGTTTCACATCATTCGCATGTAAAGTATCATTTATTAGTCAATGATGATGTAGAACAAAACAGTCATCATGTAAGCCATAGGGTAGTCTGTAATATATCAGAAAAACTTTCTTCTAGTTTTCTTAAACCAGAATTGCAATGCTCCCAGATCTTGAAACTTCCAAAATCTAAGTTCACTTTTGAGGATGAGCTTCTTGGAATTTGAGGAAATGAAGACATGAGACAAAGGCATTGCACAAATCACCCATATATGTAGCAAGTTTAGCCGTATAAGCTGGTTCCATCTGGAACTTTACAACCAACTCCCATTTTGATTGGTTTCCAACGAAAATATAATCATTTCATGAGTGGTTTCAGCTTTTCAGCTGACGCTTCATACCAGGGCGAACTATGGTGTTGCAATTTTTCTATATCTTTTTTGGTTGAAAATCCTCTCTAATCTATTAGAGAATTTTAGTACTCAAAATACACACTTTTTACAAACTGCGTATTTGGCTCCTTTTGACAATTGTCTTGTCAGCCTGAAGCACTCATAGTGTTCGGAACGTTGGATAAATAAAAACATGCCCTGTTAGCTAAACAAGGTCATTCCCTTAAAACGATGCCGTATTTCCATCCATGTGCTATTGTGTGTTCATGTAATTTGGTCACAATGTCAGCCGGCTACTAACTAATATGTTTTTCCTAGATTAGTAGGATATGACTGCATAATGCATAATAGGAAAATTAGATTGCCAACACACTTACCTAGGAGTTAGCAGTGAGAGAAGTTACAATTATTCATTTTTTATTTTTATATTCTAATGTCTAGATCACTAAATAATCATCTGTTATTTATCTGTAAATATATAATAATAATACTTTAACATTTAACCCTCAACAAGAAGTTCGTCTTATTACAATGGTGCTGACTTTATGCATTAATTATGATCCAGTGTTATGAATATGTTTTACAGCACTTTTCAATCATTGTCGACTCATTGTTAGTAAGTATTAAGTTATGGCCAATAGAACTTGATGCAAGAGAGAGGTTTGCATTGGAACTTGATTGATCAGTCAATAGGGAAAAAAATCGTTCGGCGCACACTTTAAGCTCATATAAAACAATGCTTCAAGGGTCCTTTTGACTTCTTTTGAGCTTGGACAAAAAAGGAGATATGGTCTAATAAGAAATTGCATTTATTTTTTAAGTCAAAGTAACAAATTAAGAAAATCTCGTTATTTCATCTCTCAATTCTTTGTAAAGTCTTGCAAATAACTTGGTCATGTTGAAAGTTAAGCTGGTGTCTGATCTCTGCTATTGAATGAAACCAGTAATATGACTTTCAAATGTGTTATGCTGAAATTCTTTTTTATCTTAAGCATGTATATGAGCTTTCAGATGCTGCACTGAACATTTGTGATCTAGTGGGTGCAAAAATAGGCTGTTTTAATGACACGATATGATGTTGTGCTATAACATGAGCATTGGAATCTATTGATTTTCAATATGTACATGTTTCAAGATACATAGTAGTCAATCATGATTAACAAAGTGGATTCTCGATTTAAATGCCCTATGATGTATTTTAGTACACTAGCATAATACATTGTCTATTTTTTCACCCACTTGATGCATAGATTAGATATCGTAAAAAGATGTAATCTTTAAACTTCTAAGCATTTTTCGAGGTGTAAATCAAAATCGATAGTGTGGATTTTTGATTTGTATGGCTCATCATTGATTTTGGAAGAACTAAGTCTCTAATTAAAGGTTCAATCAAGGAAGGCCGAATCGGACCGAACCGCCCAGTTTGGCCCGTACTAAGCTGATCCGGTGGAAAATCGGATCGGTTCGCCTATTGGAGTCGGTTCCGGCTCCAAACCGGCCAGAATTGGTTCTGAACTGATCGGAATTGGCCAGAGAAGGCCCGAATCAGCCGGAACCGGGCCCCCTCCCCTTTCCTTTGTTTGGTGATAAAAGCATGTTGAGAAGGCCCAAAAAGGCCTTCTCAACATCCTTATTGTGTTTCTCAGCTCTCCGGCTTTCCCCCATCCTCTTACGGCGAAAATCACACCGATTCAGCGCGATTGAAGAAATATCCAAGCCTAGACAAGGTGTGCTTCCTCTTTCTTATCTCATATCTCCATTTTTTTTTATCTTAAAAAATAGCTCGAAATTTGCAAAATAGGAGGAGATCATTCCAAATTTTTTGATTTGGTTTTGATGTTATTATATGCTATAGATTTATGGATGATCTATACAATGACATAAAATTTTTTATTTTTTGGATTATATATAATTTTTAAAAAAAATAAAATATATTTTTAGATCAAATAATAGAAAATTAAAATTTTTAAAAAATATAAAATCAGAAGCATATTTAGGGACATGCAAGCTACTCTCCAGCAAAATTTGGTGTCTATTTATTCAACTTTTGATGCAATCATGCGCACAATGACCTAGGCCTAAATTTGAAAAAAATTGAGAAATAAGTAGCTATTGATGCATGCCCACAGGCCTAGAAAAATATATGTAGCATCTGTTGTTAGTCGCTACATGGATCTAAGCTGAAATTAATTTTTTAAATATTAATATTTAAAAAATTATTTTTAAATTTGAAAAATAATTAAAAATAGATAAGTAATACCAAAAATTATAAAAAATTAGTAGTACGTATTACATAATTCAGAAGTAATTTTTGAAGTAGAAAACATATTTTTCTGAATTTATGATATTTAAACATAGTTTTAAATTTAAAAATGATTAAAAATATATAAATAAATAAAAAAATATGAAAAATTAGTATTATGTATTAGATAAATTAGATGTTTTCTGATGTAAAATCGTAATAAAATTTTGCTATTTTTAAATAATTAATAAACTGATGTAGTTGATAAACCTACGGAAATAGAGCCATTAAGAAAAAAGAAGCCATAGTGTGACAATGGTTGGTGAAAAGAAAGAGAAGTTGCCTACAGAGCGCTTTCAATCATCTCTTTCTGAACAACTTGTATGAAGAAGATCGACAGAAAGTAATGAATCAGTATTATCTTGTTGAATTTATCCCAAGGCAAATGCTCTCGGGTCGGCACCATTAGAAATGCAACTCAGAGTTCAAGAAAGAAGGGATAATCAGGTTGAAGCAGCACTTAGCTGGTAGTTACCCCGACGTATCTATATGTCGAAAATACCTACAGAAGATTCAACAGCTGATGAAGAAGCATTTCGCTGATTTTAGAGCAGCTAAGGAGAGGATTTCTAAGAAGGCAGAGGTGGACCACCTTTCTATCTGTTGCCCAGAAGACAACCCAAGAGGGAGGGATGAATTGGGTTCTAATTAAAATTAGATTCTTTAAATTTATCTATTGAGGATTATGAAAATTTTCTTGATTTTAAGCAAATGTTATTAAGTAATCTACAAGAAAGCAGTAGAGAGGTAAAGCAAGATAAACCACAATGCAAACACAAGATTTTTATAGTGGTTCGGAATCAACCCTTGCTCCTACGTCACTCTCCAAGCTTTCCTTGGGAGTTCACTATAATCTTAAGATTACAGCTTGCTTGTTTTACAAGCTCACTATCCAACTTGTTGTTTTCACAATATCACAACGAATCTGGTCGGTTTTCCTGGCTCACCGACTAAAACCGTTCCATTTGTTTTTTCGAACTGACAAACAACCCTTAACCCCTTGATTTAATCCTCTGATTGAATCAAGTAACAAATATCAGAGAAATAGAGTTTAAAAATTACAAGCTTCTAAATAAGCAGATACAACAATATAAACAAAATGTAAAGGAAGAAGCTCTCCAACAGAATTTGCTGATGCAAGGCTTTGCTTCTCCTTTACTGGATTCTCTCTTGAATGCGCTGGTATTTGAGGATCCCTTTAATGAGCTTTTAATGTGAGGAGTGCTCTGAAATCACTTGGAATGCAATAATTCCTCTTTTTCGCTTTGAAGGGCTCTAACTCTTCTTTGGTGGTTGATTCACTTGAATGCTCTCTATGGAATCTCTCTCTTCTTGTTGTTAATACTTAGAACCACTTTTTATAACTTATCTCCTCGAAAACTAGCCGTTAGAGAGGAGAAAAGAGCCGTTCTGACAAAACTGTGCGTCTTGACAAAGTATCCGTTGGGATCGGAGTCGACTCGCCCGTCTTGGAGTCAGCTCGGCTGAAACAGGAGACGCCTCGTAAAAATCTGGAGTCGACTCGAATTTGGGTTCTTACAAAAAGGCTCTTTGTTGATCCTGTAAGAGTTGGCTCGAAGGAATCGGGAGTCGACTCGCCCACGGCATCTTCAAATGTGAACTACTAGCACTTTTTCAGAAGACGGCTCGAGTAATTCTAGAGTCAGCTCGCGTTCTGGTCTGTACAAAAATGCTCTCGGCTATTTCCTATATGAGTCGACTCGTGAACAGTTCGGGTCAACTCGATCACTGTGCCGAAGAAATTACTTTGCGGCTTCAATTTGCAGGAGACGACTCGAAACTTCTGGGAGTCGACTCGCGCACTGTAGCTTGAAAACTTGTTCTCTGTTTTTCTCTGTAAGAGTCGGTTCGTGAACAGTTGGAGTCGACTCAAGCACCGTGCCTTGAAAACTTGCTCTCTGACTTTCCTATAAGAGTTGACTCGTGAACAGTTGGAGTTGACTTGCGCTCTGCGTCTTGAAAATCAGCTTTCCGTCTTTTCTGTAAGAGTTGACTCATGAACAGTTGGAGTCGACTCGCACTCTGTACTTGAAAAAACTGCTCTCTGTCTTTACTGTAAGAGTCGATTTACCTTATCTGGGAGTCGGCTCGAGGAAGTGCCAGACAGTAACCATGTGCTAGAGTCGACTTGAGTGCAAGGCAAATACTTTTAATGGATCCAAACATGAGTAAAACTCATCTTAAAATCCTTGAACCATTTTCTAAGGTACTCTTTCAAATTTTAAAGTATTTTACCTGAAACACTCAGTTGAATTCATTATTGCAATATGAAATATACTCAAGTGTTTTGGGCTCATCAAAATCAAATAGGGGATCAACAATCACGTAGCACTATCACTCTAGGAAGTCAGAAGAGGCGTCCGAATGGTCAGAGCTACTATCCTATGTAATCTGAAGCATCTTACTGGTCGGATTTTGCTGCCAGCTTATTCGGATGGGCTTCTTCACAGCCGTTTTATCAGCCAGAGGACACCTCTCAGAGCCAGAGCTTCAACGAAAGATCCAAGAGTGTTTATAATTCGGAGCACGTTTCTTATAGGACGAACATACAAGACTACAACACAGTTTAGTTAGAGAGGTGGGCTGATGTGCCTTCTGACTATACTAATGGTCCGGATATCTACGGAAGACATCGTCACTCGACGAGATTTTAGATATCGGTATGTATATTATATTTTAAATATATATAATTTATTGTATTATTTTATATTTTTTACCTCACTACTTGATTTGAGGATATTTTATGTTGCTTTTTATAGCATGCAATATCTCACTAATTATTTTATGATTTGTATCATTTTCAAACAATAAGATGCATCATTTAGGTTAAACCAGAATCATAGAAACATTAAAAAATATAAAAAAAACATCAAAAAAAAATTAAATTAAACTTATAATCATTGAAAAAGTTCAAAAAGATTGATTATCACTTAAATCAACTTGAAAAGCTCCATAAAAAAAAATTGGGCGTGCCAGTACAGAACCAGCACACCCAAGCATACCGTGTGTCGGTACCGTACCGTACGAACCTGTTCGCCAACCGGTATGGATCTCGGTACCAGTTTGGAGGACCTTGGGTTCAATGTATATATATTGTATGCATATGTATGTACCTATGCACATATGTATCAAATATTGGGAGGCCTACAATCCAGAATGCAGTGTGTTGGACTCATAAGTTTTTCCTCCCTTTCTTTTTCTCCTTCATGCAAGTCACATGGAGTCATAAACTTTGGGTAATCGATTAGGTAGTTTCCAAAGTTTCAACTCCAAACTTTGAAGATTCTAGGCTTTAGAGGCCTTTGTGTGGTGGTTCGCTGTGCACCGCATGTGCAGAATTTTAGTATGCCAGTGTTTTTACACAGATGAACTGTGTGTGTGCATGCACGGGGGCTTGCAAAAAAGGGATCCCAAGTTAGAAATCCACACACACACTCTCCCTCCCTCCCTTCTTTTCAACTCTTTGTTTCTCTATTCCCTCCTCTCTTTTTTCTTTGACTGTGGTCCATTAAATAAATCCTGCTCTGCATTGCCCTGCTCCCCTCTGAATAACTCTGGACTTCAGTTTTCGGGGCACATGTTGTCCTCTGTTTCCTCCCACAACCCTATCATGCCTTTAAATTTTGAGTACTACCAGATTTTCTCCATCTTTTCTCCTTTGTAGATTTGTTGTCTTAAATTTGATGACTTTCAAGCCAAGGCTGGTTCATTCTCCTTAAGGTGTTTGCATATAAACCTTCCTGAACATGTTAATCTTTCTATCCAGTGATTTCCTGCTGTCTTTTTTTTTTCACCCTTTACCTTCTTCAACCCTAGTTTCATCTTATTTGCTCTTTCCGCTCCATATCTTTCACCTCTCCCCTTTAAGAGAGCCCCTTGACTTGTTGCCACTAAACATGTCCTATAGCTGGGTTGATCATGCATTAAGTTGGAACCTTAAATGGATTTATATAGGTGAACTTTTTTTCCTTTTCTTGAAATTTCTGCATACATACTGTGAATTATAACTCACAAAAGTTCTGCATTATGCATGACTATGCACTATTGATTGGTTCTTGGAAAATAGTTTGATAAAATTACTATGGAATTCTGATTTCATTATTTTCTTAGTTTTGCTGAACTAAACTTGAAAATTTCAGCAATTGGTCTTCAAAATTGACTATAGGCCACTGCAAAATCGTTAGAAGCTTCTTAAACAAAAGAACAAATGTATAAAGATATTGTAGTCTGAATTTAGAGGTTTAATCTTTTCTGTTCTCATGTTACTGTCAGCATTAACTATTGCTACTGATTTTATTTGTAAGTTGTAATTTACAGTGAAAGAAACCTGACATTTACAGTGGAAAAGATGATCAGCATATGATCTCATTGCCCATCTTTTTGATACAACAGTTTGTGGTCTTGGCCTTTATTTGTGCATCATTAATAAGCTGTTCCTTTTAGTTATATTTGTATGGAAATTATAGCATATATGCTAAATTTTTTCTTTGCTGTTTGAATGATAAGAATGATATTTCAGAATTAGAAAAAATATTTTCCATCCATGGTATATAATTTTAAAAAAACAATGGGTGGAAATGCCGAATATTTCTATTTTAATCAGCAGTTTAGGAAAAAACTGAGCCTCCACTAATTTATTTTTGTCTTGACAACATTGCAGTACACAGTATTTGATCAGCTGAAACGAAGACTTTTGAAGAGGAGACAAAGCAATAAGATTGCCTCAGCAACTGCAAAATCTTCTCCAGAAGCTCTTTCAGCCTTCTCAGCTTTTGTGTTAGGTGCCATTTCAAAGAGTGTGGCAACTATCCTAACTTATCCCGCAATCAGGTAGCCAGATCTTCCAAAGATTTGCTGACTCGTGTCAACCATATTATTTCCTAATTCCTATAATTCATTTGTGCTAATAAGAAGCTGGTTATCCTTTCTTAATTTGATATTTCCTGCTTTTTGTTAATTTGCTTGGTGTAATATCATGAAGTCAATTGTTTTCATTCACTTTTCTTTTGTTGCAAGTTGGTAATCACTGTGGCAACTCTGAGATCCGAGAACTTGTGAACAGGTGTAAAGTCATGATTCAGGCTTCTGATTCACATGATGGCTCCAATAATGATGGCCCATCCGGACCACCCAAGACAATGATAGATGCTTTACTTGCTATATGGAGAAAGGAAGGCATTCCTGGTTTCTTCAAGGGGTTGCAGGCTCAGATTCTGAAGACTGTTCTGAGCTCTGCATTGCTGCTGATGATTAAGGAGAAAATTTCAAGGTATACTTGGATCTCGATGCTTGCTCTTCGAAGGTATCTGTTGGTTTCTCAGAGGAGGATAAAGAGCACATAGATGTACATCCTTCTATCTTGAAAATAACATGGCTGATCAGTTTCCAATATCTAAGTAAGATTTTTGTTGTCAAAGAAATATGTGTTAGAAATGAGGCAGCCAACTGTTGTGAAAATTTTCTCTCGAGAAAAAGCTGCAAAAATTTAGTTGAAATATTTGGTTTACTTATATTACTCAAATAATGGCCTCTCAGTGAGGATCTCACATGAATAATCTTGAGGACATTTGTTGGATGTAATGTGAAACTGAGTTGGGGCATCAGAAGTGCTAATGGTGTCTCTTGCTTTGGAATGCCTTGACTTCTGAGTTTAATATTCTCTGAAACTCTGTGCTCTGTTAAGCAAATGTGCTTGTGATGACTGAAATTTTGTATGGCAATCAACTCTACTTCTTTTGTTCACTTCCTTTTGTATGAAATTTTCACAGAAATCCAAAATTGACTTCTGCTTTGCTGTATACAAGTGCAGGTGATGGTTATTTTCCCCAATAATGGAATATTGTGGTAATCAAATAATGACTTGTTCCAAGATATTGACACCCTGCTCTTTTAGGTGTTACGAACAGCTCTCTTCAGCTATTTCATACTCTTAAAACAGGCCCTCTGTGGCTGCTTGAGGCAGGTTCCAAATCATGGGATCCTATCAAAACTCTCATCTCTCTCCTTTCCCAATAATGGTGCATTGTGTTCTCCCCACCCAGGCCAACTCAAAATCAACTTTGACAGGTCTGTTAAGGGAAACTCTTCTGTAGTCGGGATTGATTTTTGAGATCATGACAGTGCTTGCGGCGGGTGTATTCCTTTACAGACTTCCTCTGTTCCATTCTCTGAACTCTCAGCTGGGGCTGGTCTGTAGTGTGTAATAACTCGTTACCAAGCTCCCTCTCTTTGGTTCAAAGATGATTCTCATATTGTAATCTCTTTGTTTCTCGAGGCAAGTATTCAGCGCATCCATATTTTGATTTTTCCCATCTTTGCAATCAAGGTTCCTATTTCTTTTCTCCCATATTTTTCACGAGGCGAACCAGGTGACCGACCATCTCTCTAACATGGCAGCTTCCCCTAATAATAATTTCATCTGGTTCGTAGACTTTCTTCTTGTGTCATACTGATCTTGCTTGTCTGGATTTGAATGTTTGTAGTTAAGGGACGGCTTGCCCTTCTCTATTCTACCTAACTAAGAAAATTCTTATTTCTCAATTCCTACTTGTCAATCTGAAAACTAGGGCAGCACACAATTTCACTAGCTGATATAGACATCGGTGCTACTCCGATGATGCCATATCTTTTCATTATGTGGTGATTAGTGTCTTTTCAAAGATCATAATGGTTATGGGTGAAGCCTTAATTAGATAAGATTGCAGAGGTTACTCCAAGTTTCCTTGAAAGAACCCATATAATGGGGCATCAAAGGTTATAATGACGGTGAAGATGTTTGTGCAATAATTTGAGAAAGAAGATCAACAATAAAACTTGTTGTTGGAAAGTGGACCCGGGGGTGACCACTCGGCTGAGAGGGAGGAGCCCCGATGTGAGATGGCGGGTGGCGATCCGTCGGCGAGTGGCGTCCTCCGGATGACCTGCAAGAAGCCGATGGCCGGGGTTTCCGGCGCCGGCCCTCCGATGCTTAAGTCAGAGAGGGCTAATGCGTAGGAGGAGAAATAGAGTATTCTCTGGAGTTTCAGTGTCCAGTCCCCTCCAAGGATGAGGGGTTTTTCTTTTATAGAGGGGTACAAGTGTACCTATGATGCGACGGGACGAACGGGTTACCGTCATGATTGAGCACGATCGTGTGAATTAATGCATTGCCGTGGAAGATCAGGCCGGAGTCAGTGAGTCATCGTGGCTGATCGGACGTGGCGGAGTAGCTCAACTGTATGCTGTGGAGAGCTTGAGGTCCGTAGATAGTATTAATTGTTGAGTGAGCCGGAGATCAGCAGAGGCCATGCGCATTAATTGTTGAGTGAGCCGGAGATTAACAAAGGCCATGCACATTAATTGTTGACAGCGGTAGCAAGGCATGGTCCCTGGTCGAGCTGCAGAAGGATGTGATCGCAACAGGTGGATGGTGAGGTCGGGCTTCCGAAGTCGAGGATGCCGAGGTCGAGTGCTCGGATCGGGCGTCTCGGAATCGAGCGCTTAGTCGGATGTCGGGCCCGGCTGCGTGTCTTAAAGTTGGACGCTTCCGGGTCGGGCGCCTTCAGGTCAGGCACCTCCAGGTCGGGTGCTTCTAGGTCGGGCGCCCTCAGGTCGGGCGCCTTCAGATCGGGCGCTCCCAGGTCGGGCGTCTTCAGGCACGTGCTGGCCATGCGCCCATGTGTTTCGGGATGACTCATTTTTTCCCCAACACTACCCCCGACTTCCGAGTTCGAGTCGCTTGCAAGCTTGGGCGCGGGAAGTAGTTGTCTATACCATATTGGTGTGGGCCAGGAAGCCTTAAATTATTCCGACGCTCCACGTGCTTTGAGGCATTCTTAATGAGAAGAGACGGGGCGATGCCTTTTCGCCTTTCGAAGTGGCCTCGCGTCGTGGGCTCATGATGGGGCTCTACGATCCAATGGGACGCCGTCCTGATTCTGTATTCAAAGCATCGATCTGAATTGAATATGCCTCTTCGATCTTCGAGGCCGACACGTGGCACGATTTGGCTGGGAGGCGGAATCCTGTCTCGCGGATCCGGGCCGTTGGAGAGGTCTATATAAATCCTTATCCTGGCCCTAAGGGCTCCTATTTGGCTGCCGCTATTGTTACTCCTTCTCCCCCTGTTCTCCGGTGTCCAGTTCCTTCCGGCGGCACTTCGAGACGTTTTCAGGCGATCGTCTTGGTTTCTCTCCTCCGAATCATCGACATTTCCGGCGGAAATTTCAGTAGGTGCCTCCCCCCTCGTTTGCTCGGAGGGTTTTTGCTCTTCTTCTCTTTTTCTTCTTCTTTCTTCTTCTATCATTTTCTTTTTGGGATGGGTCGTGGTCTGGACGAAGTCGGATCCACTTTGAGTAATGAAGAGTTGGAAATGGCTGCTGAGTGGTTTTTCCCTCTGTGCGGGTTTTGTCTTGAACCTGCGGGGTCGGAGGATCGAGTGACGAGCCTCCCCCAAGTTGGATCGGAGTGTATATAGAGACACTCTGGGCCGGCCTGCGGTTTTTCCTACACGGGTTCGTGAACGAGCTCCTGGCGACCTATCAGCTAGTCCCAGCGCAGTTCGCTTCGAACGCGTGGAGGACGATTGTCGATTTTCTGTCCCTGTGCCTTGCGCACGGGATACCGACCTCGGTCAATGTCTTTCGGTGGTGCTTCTTGCTGAAGTCCAATCCGGAAGATGGAGAGTGGCTTTACTTTGCCCTTCGAGGCGGTCGGTCACTCTTCTGGGGTGCTCCTACATCTATTCACGGGTGGAAGGAGAAATTTTTCTTTTTATCCTCCGAGCGTGCGTGGGGGTTTGACCCCAGGTGGGGACAGGCCCGGCTCAAGACCGCCAACAAGCTCCCCGGACTGTTCGAGAACGAGCAGGGGATCCTCGACGTTCTTTACGACCTCAAGGAAGATATTCTTTTGAATGACCTTGTGAGCGAGGTTGCTTTGGTTAATGTCGGCTTGAGCTTGGTGTGCCCCCAGGGTAAGGGTGGCTGTCGTTTCTTGTCTCGTTCGTTTTACTTTTTCTCTTCTTCTCTCATCTCCTTTTTCCTGACATCTGAGCTTTTCTTTTTTGTCTTCTCAGATATTCCAAAGATGGTGACCAGTAACGCGGCTCTCTATGCCCAATTTAGGAAAAGGGCAGCCGAGGCCGGTGGGGCCCCACCCGAGCCTAGGAAGAAAGCCAAATCTTCGGCAGGTGCGGCCGCCGGGGCTGGGTCCTCCAGACCTGCTCGGAAGGAGGTTCCGAGCATCGATCGCGGGGGCTCTAGCTCTGCGGGGACTTCTGCGGCCCCTGCTTGTCCAGCTCTTATCTTGCAGTGTCTAGTCGACAGCTCATCCGGTTGCGACGCTCGGTCCCCGAGCCGGGGAGCGGCCAAGGGGCCCTTAGGTCGTCCTCACCGAGCCCAGCGAGGTCCAGCCTAGCGAGGCCTAGTCTTTCGGGTCCTTCGGGGGGTGAGACCCGGTAGGAGAGGAGGCCCCACTGCCCTGAGTGGGTGGTCTTCGAGAGTGACTCGACCCTCCACGACGCCGAAGTAGCGCGTCAGGTCTTTCGGGTCGCACTGCTTCCGGCCAATCAGGCCGAGTTCCGATCTGCGGACTTCAACAATCTTCTGGACGGGACCTTTTGCTTCGCCATTCGGGTAAGTTAGTTTTTGGCCTTAACTTATGTATTCGATTTTTGGCCTTGGCTTACCCTCTCATTTGTTTTGTTTGTAGCATCTCCACGAGGTCGACATGCTGATCTCCGTGGCGGCCGACTACTGGGACAAGGCCCGAAGATGTCTGAGGGGACAGGAGGAGGCCGAGAGGAGACTTGGCGAGATCGAGGTCTCGCGGAGGGAGCTCCTTGCGAGGGTGGAGGCTGGCAAAGCCGAGCTCCGGTCGCTCACTGTGGAGCTCGAGGAGGAGAGGGCCGCACATGCTCTGGCCAGGTCGGAGGTGTGCGCCGCCGAGGCACGTCTAGCCGAAGCTCGGTCCGCGATCGCCGGCCACCAACACGAGGCGAGGGGCGCCCAGCTAAAGATTGAGCAGCTCGAGACTCGGGAGAAGAGGGCCTTAGAGCAAGCTCAACATGTGGTGCAACTCTTCCGGGAGTCGAAAGAGTTCTACGAGTTGCTGGAAGAAGAGGGCGTGGACGGACTTATCCGCAGCTTTGAAGACTTTCGGAGGCAACTGAAGCAGCTCTGCCCTTAGTTCGATCTCAGCATGCTCCAGCCTGGAGGGGGGATCGATGAGGACGAGGGTGGGCCCGAAGGCCCGACTGGGGCTGAGGTTGAAGCAGTCGAGGAGACCGCTCGGGAGGCTTCCGCCGAGGGAGCTCCTGAAGGGGTGCCTGATGCTGCTCCTGAAGCCGCCGGCGACATCCCGACCAAGGCTTCCACGACTGTGGTCGGACCGGTGGAAGAATCCGAAGAGGCTCCAGCTGAGAATCCCGAGATGGTCGTCGTGGACGACCTCGAGGCCGGCGCCGCAATTGCCCCTTAGGATTTAGTCTTCTTTCTTCTTCCTTTTTGTAAGTGAGGTCGGCCTCTGAAATCATTGTATGGCCGAACCTTGATTTTGTACTTAGCCTTCGGGCTTTCATTAATGAAAAGTATTGTTCTTTTTCTACTTTTGTGTTCGCTTCTGTTTGATAATTTTTCTTTTTAGCTGCTTGAGTTGGATTCTTGGTTGAGTCTTTAGATCCGGATTTCAATAGAATTCGCTAAGTAGGCTTAGCTCTGAGAAGGATCGCATCAAGGCTCCGGGTTTAAACTTTAGGAGAACTCGCTAAGTCTTTGAGCTCGGGTTCTGAAGAGATCCCGCTAGGCCTTTGGGTCCATCTTCTGGAAGAACTTTGCCAAGTTCTTAGGCTTGGCTTCCAGATTGCCGAAGCTTTGAGCTCGGACTCCGAAGATGTTCCGTTAGGCCTTTAGGTCTATTTTTCGGAAGAATTTTGCCAAATTCTTGGGTTCGGCTTCCGGATTGCCGAAGCTTTGAGCTCAAACTCCAAAGAGATCCTGCTAGGCATTTAGGTTTGCCATCTGGAAAATTTGGCCAAGTCCTTGGGCTCGGCTTCTAGAATAAGCTTGTCAAAGCTTTAAGGTTGGACTCCAAAGAGATCGTAGACCGAGGTCGGGCTACCGTTGGGAATTTCGTGCCTTTTGATCTCAAACTTGGTCTGAGTGTCAACAAGTAGAATCAGAACTTACGGTGAGTAACTTGATACTTCCGGGCTCGGCCAGAGTATCATCGGGTAGAGCTCGAGGTCGTTGTTACAGGCCGTGTCGGCTTGAATCGACATTTGGGCTCGGCTGGGCCCTCGTTCAGAGGGGCTCGGAACAAGTGAAGATTGAACTGGAGATTGGTAGTGAGGAGAGTATGCATGGGGTTGAGGGAACCTCGGCTTATGGTCGATTCAGGAGAGCATCCCGACCTTGGCCGGAGGGATCCCGAGCTTGGTCGGGGTTTTGTCGACCGTCTAATAATATAAGCAAGTAAATGCAACGATATAGGTGTTGGGTAGGGTTATACCTCTTGCACCATCGGAGCCGGGCATCTCAGGTTGAGGTGAGCGACTCTGCTCTGTGGTCGGCTTTTAGGGGCGTTCTTTGGCCCGTAGCCCGCTTCCGCAGGTGGTATCATTTGTTGGAGGGATGGCGCTTTGGTCGGGGCCTCGCACGACAACGTAGCCCACACCAGCCGAGCATGGAAGAATGTCGTGTCCCCTACGAGGTATTGTCTGCTTTAGATGCACCTGCACGTCGGGGGGTCCATGTAGGTACTACCCCGTCTCTGTCTGCGTAGGTACTACCCCGTTGTTGAATGTCTTTCCGAGGTCGAGGGAGCTTGAGCTCACTGTCGACTCAACGGGGCATCCCAACCTTAGTCGGGGAATCGAGCACGAGGCCGAGGGAGCTTAGGCTCGCTGTCAACCTGGTGACGCTTCCCGAGGTCAAGGAAGCTTGGGCTCACTGTCGACTCAGCGGGGCATCCCGACCTTAGTCGAGGAATCGAGCAAGAGGCTGAGGGAGCTTGGGCTCGCTGTCGACTTGGTGACGCTTTCCGAGGTTGAGGGAGCTTGGGCTCACTATCGACTCAGCGGGGCATCCCGATCTTGGTTGGCATCTTTGAGGAAGATCGAGACCGAGCTCGACGTCGATGTGACGAGGCATTTCAGGCTTGGCTGGGGCGTCCGAGCTTGGTCGGGCATACAAACTTAGTCGGATTTCCTGAAGTGCACAAGCATCCCCATGTCAGGAAGAACATGGAGTAATTAAGGGAGAGCTGTAAACAAATTATCACAAGAAGGGGACGAGAGTTGTGTTTTTAATTATTGAGGACCCCTTGGGGCTTTATTGGTAGTACATCCATAGGTTTTCGAAATTACAGATTCATGGAATGGGGGTCCCTTCGAGAGACTCTAACTTGTATGCTCCGGACCGCTGGATTCGCGCGATCCGGTAAGGTCCTTCCCAGTTCGAGACTAGCTTTCCCTGCTCGGTAGGCTGAGAAACTTTAGTTCTTCTGAGGACGAGATCTCCTACTTTGAAGAACTTGGCCTTTATTCTGGAATTGTAGTATTGCGCTGTCTTCTGTTGATACCTCGCCATAAGGACTCGGGTGGCTTTCCTTGCCTCTTCAACGAGGTCCAAATTGTTCCTGAGCTGAGAGGAGTTGGAGTTGGCATCGTAGGGCTCCACCCTTGGTGAGGGGAGTCCGATTTCTAACGGGATGATAGCTTCTGTTCCATACGCCAGATTGAAGGGGGTCTCGCCGGTGGGTAGTCGGAACGTGGTCCTGTAGGCCCAGAGAACATTGTATAAGTCTTCGACCTATTGCCCCTTGGATCGGTCAAGCTTAGCTTTAAGCTCCTGCAAAATGGTGCAATTCGTCACCTCGGTTTCTCCATTTCTCTGTGGATGGGCGACCGAGGTGAAACAGTGGTCGATGCCGAGCTCGAAGTAGAATTTTCTGAAACGGACGTTGTCAAACTGACGGTCGTTGTCAGATATAAGGATGTGGGGGAGTCCAAATCTACAGATTTATTGACTTCCCGATAAAATCCTGCATCTTTTGCTCGGTAATCCGGGCCACCGATTCAGCCTCGACCCATTTGGTGAAGTAATCGATGGAGACGACCAAAAATTTTCTCTGTCCGGTGGCCAGGAAAAATGGTCCCAGGATGTCAATCCCCCACTGGGCAAATGGCCAGGGGGCAACTATCGAGGTCAGCGGAGCCGAAGGTCGGCGTTGAATGTTGGCGTTCCGCTGACACTGGTCGCACCTTCGGATGAAGTTCGTTGCATCCTTCTGAAGTGTGGGCCAGTAGTATTCCTGGCGCAGGATTTTGTGGGCCAGTGCTCGGCCTCCCAAGTGGTTCCCGCAGATCCCTTCATGAACCTCTCGCATAGCATAGTCTGCCTCTGACGGGCGGAGGCATTTAAAAAGGGGCGAGGTGAACGACCTGCGGTAGAGCTTGCCTTCATATAGTATGTACCGAAAGGTTTGACGCCTGATTCGGCGGACCTAGAGCTCATCATCAGGAAGGATTTCATCCTGCAGATAGTTGATGAGTTCGTCCATCCAGCTTGGCTCGGCCTCGATGCATAGGGCTGGCTCGGGCTCCTTAGTGCTGGGCGTTTGGAGGTATTCGAGTACCGTCATCTTTGGGAGCTCGCTCATGCGAAAAGTTGCCAGCTTCGACAGTTGGTCTGCCCTTAGCTTCTCTGTTCTGGAAATATGTTGGATGTTGAAGGAGCCCAAGGTAGATGTGAGATCCCGCACCTTCTGGAGATATTTCTGCATCGATGGCTTCCTGGCTTCAAAGTCTCCCAAAATCTGGCTCACGACCAGTTGGGAGTTACTGAAGACCTTTAGGTCCTCCACCTTCAGCTCCTTCGCCAGTTTGAGCCCGGTAATGAGCGCCTCGTATTCTGCCATATTGTTCGAGGCAGGAAACTCGAGGTGTAAAGCCTGCTCTGCGACCACCCCATCGGGACCGGTGAGAATGAGGCCTGCTCTATTATCCCTCGAGGTCGAGGAGCCGTCCACGTGTAGAGTCCATGGTTGCCTCGAGGTCTCCTCCGTTGGTGTGGGTGCGAGCTCAGAATCATCCGGCAAGGTGCATTCCATAATGAAGTCAGCGAGCGCCTGGGATTTGATTGCTGGCCTCGGATGGTATTTAAGGTCGAACTTCCCGAGCTCGACTGCCCACTTTGCGATCCTCCCGGCGTGATCCGACCGTTGCAGAATTTGCTTCATAGGCTGGTCGGTCAGTATGGCCACAGTGTGGGCCTGAAAATAGGGCCGGAGCCTCCGAGCCGAGATACCCAGAGCAAAGATTGTTTTCTCCAATTTGGAATATCGAGTCTCGGCATCCCTGAAGACCCGGCTGGTGTAGTACATTGGTCTTTGAAGATTGTTCTCTTCTCGGACCAGGATCGAGCTTACTGCAACCGGAGAGACAGCCAGATACAAATAAAAGAGCTCACCCTGCTGGGGTTTTGTGAGTAACGGAGGGGAAGCAAGAAGGCACCTAAGCTCTTCAAAAACTTGCTGACATTCCTCCGACCATAGGGAGTTCTTCAGTCACTTGAGGATTGCGAAGAATGGGAGGCACCGCTTGGCCGACCTGAAAACGAACATTCTCAGGGCTGCGACCCGCCCAGTGAGCCACTGTACTTCCTTGACCGTCTTTGGCGGTACCATCTCTTGAAGTGCTCGGATCTTCTCGAGATTTGCTTCGATTCCACGCTGGGTAACTTCGAAGCCAAGAAATTTATCCGAGGTGACTCCGAATGCACACTTAGCAGGGTTGAGCTTCATCTGATACTTCCTAAGTGCGGAGAATGATTCATTGAGGTCAGCCATATGATCCTCCGCTATTCGGCTCTTTACCAGCATGTCGTCCACATAGACCTCCATGTTTCGGCCTATTTGGTTTTTAAAAATTTGGCTGACCAGCCTTTGATATGTTGCTCCAGCATTTTTCAACCCGAAAGGCATTACTTTGTAGCAGTAAATGCCCTT
>JAOXJJ010000195.1:4489221-4532409 GCA_025769935.1 Phoenix roebelenii
TGCGATCAAGATCCCAGCCGGCCGCGTCGCTGCCAACGCGTCTCCACCATGTTTTCTTCCTCCGCGTCTTCAGCTCCCTCTTCAGCGCATCCCGATTTCTTCCGCCGTAATGCAGCACCATCCAGGTGTCTCCCCCTTCCGGATTCAAGACCCCATTCCT
Source organism: Phoenix roebelenii (assembly GCA_025769935.1). Lineage (NCBI taxonomy): Eukaryota > Viridiplantae > Streptophyta > Magnoliopsida > Arecales > Arecaceae > Phoenix > Phoenix roebelenii. The sequence goes on from JAOXJJ010000195.1 coordinate 4,489,382, forward strand.
CTGCCTTTTCTTCCGCCCATTCCAGCATCCTTAGAGGGGGCTAATACATAAGAGGAGAAAGAGAGTATTCTTTGGGGTTTCAGCGTCCAGTCCCCTCTAAGGATGAGGAGTTTTTCTTTTATAGAGGGGTACAGGTGTACCTGTGATGCGACGGGACGAACGGGTTACCGTCATGATTGAGCACGATCGTGTGAATTAATGTATTGCCATGGAAGATCAGGCCGGAGTCAGTGAGTCGTCGTGGCTGATCGAACGTGGCGGAGTAGCTCAACTGTCTGCCGTGGAGAGCTTGAGGTCCGTAGATAGTATTAATTGTTGAATGAGCCGGAGATCAGCAGAGGCCATGCGCATTAATTGTCGAGTGAGCCAGAGATCAGCAAATGCCATGCGCATTAATTGTTGACAGCGGTGGCAGGGCATGGTCCCTGGTCGAGCTGCAGAAGGATGTGACCGTAGCAGGTGGATGGTGAGGTCGGGCTTCCGAAGTTGAGGATGTCGAGGTTGAGTGCTCAGATCGGGCATCTTGGAGTCAAGCGCCTGGTCGGACGTCGGGCCTGGCTGCGTGTGGACGCTTCCGGGTCGGGCGCTTCCAGGTCGGGCGCCCTCAGGTCGGGCGCCTTCAGGTCGGGCGTTCTCAGGTCGGGCACCTTCAAGCACGTGCTGGCCATGCGCCCATGTGTTTCAGGACGATTCATTTTTTCCCCCAACAAAACTCAATAAAATTATTCTAAGAGCAATTAATTAAGACCCTGCTTTGAGATGTCTGAAGCATAGGGACAAATTATGATGAAAAGTTTATGCAGTCATATATGCTGATGAAGAATTTTTGATGCAAAAGCCTTATTGGTGTAGCATCACCTAATAGACAGAAGAAACATGTAATAGCTTTGTTGTTGTGAAACATTGATTTGCAAAATAATCCTTTACACATGGATGAAGTGGGAAACTGTTAATGCCTGGGAATGAAAGAATAGTAATTATTCCTCATTATTTCTTAAGGCCTGCTTAAATGCTGCAAGATCTTATCAGTCCAATAAGATTTTCCAGCAGGATTCTCCCCAAAAATCCTTCAATGGTGTTTTTTACTTTGAAATTCTCTGAAATCTAAGGGTGAGAATCGTCAGAGGAACCTTGATCACAACTAATTTATTTTCTTGAAAAAGTAAGGACAAGCTATGATCTGATGGGTTTCACACATCTCTAGCTCCTACTTCCACTGTAGTTTTAAATAAAAAGCCAACATCAGGACGATCTAAGCGGTCTATAAAATCTCCTGACATTCAAACAGGATCCGATTTTATTTGGTTGGAGAAATAAATTCAAGAAATTAAATTTTAGCAATTTTTTATGATTGACAGGCAAAGTTATCCTTCTAGAGTTGTCAAAAATGGCAGGTGCTAGATTGAGCTTGAACTTGATGTGAATTATAACATTAATCTATAAATATATAGTTAGGGCCAGTGACATCCCATGAAGTTCATCATTATTACGATGTCTTTAATCTATCAAACAACAAGCAATTCTTGCCAAAAGAATTTGATAATGAGTTGATCTACTTGCACTCTTAAAATGTGCAACACATTGCAATTAATAGTCAAGCCATCGGTTGTAATTGAATTATAAAAAAGTAAACACTGATAATTCAAAAATCAAAATGTCTGTAGAAAATAAAACATTGAGCAATAGAGTGTTACCTTTTGAATAGTATCTATCTCATGCAGCAGTACATATTTAAATTGCTTTGGCATTCAGCAAAGAGGGCTCGAAACAATTAGTATCATCATTGGGTCACATTGGCTATATGCTCAAAATAGTATGCTATGCCTGAGGTTGACCATTGAGAGCCAGTGTGTTATCATTGCCTTGTCCTTGAATTGCAACTAGTTGCCAATCAATCATCTTAGTTATAATGTATACTTAGTAAAACTAATCTTCATGCAAGTCATACCTACATATATTACAGAATTAGTAAATAATTTAAGTAGAAATCATATATATTAACTACCAGGATCATTAAAAAATATAGGGAATTATAGAAAACGAGTGATACGATTTGAGTATTCTTTGTAGCTAGCAAGTGCACAATTCAGCAACCGAAACATCCCATTCCTCTACCTAGTTAATGGCATCTTCATCAGTCATTCATGAAAAAATATAAGCGAAGCACCAAGCTCTATAACAACCCCTTCATACTCGTGAATGCCATTTTTTTCTATTAAAAAAGTTACACCATAACATCACAGAAAAGTTATTTGACAATTATTCAAAAATGAACTTTGGAAGATATCAAACATGATGTTAATAATTTTATTTCCAACAATTATTACATGACATCTTATTAGATAATAATTTGCAAAGTTAGTAAGTGTCTACAGTTGAGAAGAGCAATAAAGTAGTGTCCAATAATTATTCTGGATGGGCACTACCAAATAGAATTGGTCGAGTCTAAAACACACAGAATTGTACCACCAAGATTGAAACACAGAATCTCCTATCTTATAGAGGGTTGCAATTACTATGCTACATGGTAGTAGTTCATAGAATGATTAATTATTCATAAGAAGAAAATGTTAATGCCTATTATCTTTATTTATATATAATCTTTTAGTATTGATATGAAAACATTAACCAAGATTGAGTGTCCTGAAAGCATCTCTTCATCATTTATACGAATATGTATTGTTTTATAACCATGCTTAGTTCGACCCCTTTAGTTTTTGTCATTCCTTTATGCACTTGATTTCAAGCAAGATCTGTATTAACTATTTCGGACTTATTCTTTTATCAAATAAATTTTCTATACATTAATAGGAAATATTTCATAGCTTCTTCAATTCAAATACCATCTCCAGTTTTTTTTTTTTTCACATGATGTGTTCATATGGATAATGCAGGAACACTTTGTTTGTTGCAATTGAATCACCTTTTTCTTTTTGTAATCGAAGTTGCGATATTTGTTTGTTATCTCTAGAAGAAAGAGCTTATTTTGTAGAAAAATCAAGAAAAAAATGTTAAGAGGGGAATATCATGAGATTAGATAAGCGCACCTTATAACCTAAAATATTATCCAAGTCAATTTCATTGAAGAAATTTAGGTAAGATATGGATAGATCAAACTTTGACTCGAAAACCTTGATATTCCAAAACAGTTCTCTATATTTAATAAGTCAGAAAAAACTTGTAGGTTGTCAATCCCTGGCTTACTCTTTGTTAAGAAAAACTATAATATTACAATTAAACCACTGTCATATTACTTCTTTCTTTTTGAAGTTTATCATACCTCTTTATCAAAAGAGAAATTTATCACACCCTGCTCCTTATATTCTTATCTACCTCTTTGAGATGTTAATTCAATTCTTTTACTTATTCTTCCTTTTCAGATAAGTTATAGTGCATAGCTCATAAATTAAGACCTGTCAACAGCCAAATTAAGTAGTTAGATATTAAACAAAGGAGGAGATTTCCTACTCCAAGATGATTAAAAAAAATCTCAATCTACCGAGCACCAAATGCTTCCATAGAATTTATAAAGATCCATGCAGGTATATATTTAGTCTCACATTAGTTATTTGTAGGATAGATCTTAGTTACTTATATAGGATCAAAAAATCCAAATAATATTTTTTGACTAATTTTTTTAAATAAAATCTTGAGTCATTAAAAATGATGGTAGTCAAATCTTAGTATGACGAGAATGTCAGAACATAAATGAAAGGAGTATATAAAAATCTGTATAAGCATCCAGTTTTTTTTGGATAAAATTTTGAGTTGTTATATAATTTTTTATATTTTTTTTTACTGATGGAGAGAAAAAAAACCACTCCTCTGTTTCACCTTCCAAAATCTCACTCCCTCTCAGCTTGCGATTTCTCCGTTGAACAGAAGAACCGTTGACCAGAATCTCTTCCACGATTACGCAACGATCCATCCGTCCAGCTGGCGAGCACTAGAGAGAGAGATGCCATCTACTTTTATATAATAATAAAGTTATTACTCTTTAATTATTATAACTTGGAACACGCCAGCGAAACAGTGGACCGACCCGACCAACACCAAACCGCTGTCTAATTTCCTTTCCCCAGACTCAATCTGTAGGACCCACCTTACTACTAACTTCGTCAATCCAACACGTCATCGGCGAGCGGCAAAGCCTGTTCAGGAATTTAGAGCGGATCGAGTTAGGTAGGGGATGGGAAATAGGTGGGTCCCACTCACGTGTACACCCTGCAGCGAAAGCCATTGCTGACCAGCTCGGTCCCCACGACGATGCCGACACTTCATGGCATTTAGCAAACACCGACGCCAGCACCCGCACAGCCCGGCACTCTTCTTCTCTCTCGTCTGGAAATTTATAATAATATATGAGAAGGAGGAGGGAAAGGAAGTCCCAAGCAATAAAGTGCGTGAGTGCTTTGAATGCTCTCTTTTTTTTTTTCTGGTTCTTTTCTTGGTCTTGGATAAAGAATTACCAAGATAAGCCAGCATCCTAAAAGGAGTCTGCTGCTGCTGCTGCTGCTTATGACAATACCAATGTTCGAAGGAAGGGGGTGATGGCAGCAGAGCAGAGATCTTCTATGAGGACCTCGCTAGCCATTTCAGTAGTGGAGCAGATTTAGAGGAGGCGGAGACATAAAGAAGAAAAGTTTCTCAAGATTTCTGCGTAAGCTGCAAGCGTTTTTGATCTTTTTGTTATTTTTGGTTCTGCTTGTTGCTTGTTTTGATTTGGAAGTTATGTGGCTTTTTTTTTCCTTCTATGGCTCTGTAGTTGGTGCTCTCATCAACTCCGTGACTTAGATCTTATGTTGTGTATTGGCGCCGCATTTTGTTTATGTCCAGCTTTGGGCGCCCCATTCGGCCAAATTTTATTTGGCTACAGATCTCAGGGAATCATTTGACATCTGTCTCGATTTCTTGCCCATGTGTTCTGGTGTTTTACGTGGATCCTCCTCCAGATCTGGTTGTTTGTTTCCATTGCATGCATAAATCCACTTCGCCATGTGTTATAGTGTTTTACGTGCGTCCTAAATGAAGTGAAAATGGTGGCTCTCGAATTATGTCACTTGTTAAAGCATGAGACATGAAAAGAGATGTTTCATATTCGGGTTAGTTACAAAATGCCAATCTTTTATATGGAGAAGATGCATCTTTTTCTTAAAGAAGTTGCATGGTTTCTCACCTTGTCCTCTGAACTGAGGTTCCTCAAGGTAAAGTTTGATCATGCGCGCAGACTCTTCTCTGCTCGATTTTGATGCTGCAGGACTCCAGTTGCTGCAGTTTAAGAAAAATATGTATATAATTGACAGGATATGCCATTTGCTTCGGCACAATTCGATTCCCATTTGTTTGTATGCTAGTTTTCATGCTATTCTTACATGTATGATGCTCGTAGTTGTGAATGCTGATTCTTGTTATTAACATTCACTTGTCATGTTTGCTGTTGTATAGAAAAGTCTAATAACGCTGAAAGCAGATTGTTATTATCAGTGTTCTTCATTAGGATGTTTGTTAGTGTTGTTGTATTAAGTCACTCAGTGTCTCAACAATCTACTTGTTTAGGGAACTTGTGCTGATTTAATATGGGGTCATTGGCATCCGAGAAAGAGACCGTGCACCCAGAGATCTACCTATCATTGGGTCTGAAGGCATCAAGCAGAGGAATTGCTGAATTTCCAAGGATATTGTCTCTTCTGTCGTCACTGCTTGAGAGAGCTGTTCAGAAGAATGAAAAGTTACTAGATTCAAAGAAAATTAAAGAAATTGTCACCATTTTTCATGGTTTGAGAGCCCCAAACCTGAGCATACAGAAGTATGTAGAGCGCATCTTCAAGTATTCGAAATGTAGCCCATCCTGCTTTGTCCTTGCACATATATACATTGACAAATTTCTTCAGCAACCAGACATTCATCTGACTTCTCTCAATGTTCACCGCTTGATGATTACAAGTGTTGTGGTAGCAGCAAAATTCATTGATGATGCGTAAGTGTTAGATGTAATGTCTGTTGCACTATTGAAAAAATATATTTTTGACTCCTTGCGAAAACTTTATTTCTTGTATTTCCATATAATATAACCTAGTCACCATCTGACACAATATACATTTTTTCATAAACTTGAGCTTACTCCTAAATTATGTTTTTTATGTAACTGCAAGTTCATGATTTTCTTGCATGTAACAATTGAATGATTATAGTTTATCTTTGACATTGACATACAACATTCATCTCTTATCTAACATGTTTCTTTTGCTCCAAGGATTTTCTCTATATTCATGTTATAGAAATAATCTTGTTCGTATTATTATCTATGTTTTTTTTCTTTTAATCTTTAATGAGTTCTTGACTTGGTTTAGAGGGAACATTGAACAATGAGGGTTTAACATTGTCTCTTACATGTTTGTTATTATAGTTATCAGTTTTTGCCCATTAGCTGGAAAATGAAACCCAAACACCAGATTAGGAGTAAGGTGCTCTGAATTTCATGAAATTTTCAGAATTCGAATTTGATACTTCCTAAGAAAACCAAAAAGACAATGAGACTAGGATTCACAGCTTAATACTCGGAATATTAGCTCTATTAGAATTATAGGCATCTCTAGCTGCTCTTGTAGGTTTTTAAAAGCTAGAAAATTGCTTTAGAAAGTTTTGTCATAATCGTTTTGTTCTTTTGCTGCATTGTAAACATGCAACATTTGCTACAATTAGAATATAAAGTGACTTTTTCTTCTCATTTTATTTGTACAATTGATGGGAGATGTGCTAGTTGTGCTAATAGGTCAGCCAACTTCCTGTGGCTTTCAATGCAATCCTAGTGCCATTTGCTGTCACTTGCCATAACTTAGTTTAGTCTAAAAAAGCCTCAATATCTGCCTCCTGCACTGTACACCTTACAAAGTGAGTGGAAATAAGATAAATGTTCTGCATCCACTCTGCATCAGCTATTTTTGGAATGCACTAGCAGTACCATCACCATTAGCTTTGAGACTGCATGAGCATGGTTTTTGCCTTGGCTAATCTAATAATTATAAAAAAAGGGTCTGAATCCAAAACATTCTATTATCTCTTCTTATCCTTGTCTTCTTTATCTTAGAAAAGTCTGTATATGGTCTAATCTAGGATTTCATTATGTACAACCAAATTCCTTGGGTCCCTACACTGTGGATTTTCCCTAGAATTTCACTCCCCCATGCAATTTCTATATGTTTCTTTATCCTAAAAGTTTTTGAGGCTTCACTTCAATACTGCAGAAAACACTGACTATTTAGATAACTAAATCAAATTTCTCTAGAACACTTTTAGTCCAAATTCTCTAAATTATGCTAGCTTAAGAAAAGTGAAAAGCCAAACAGAATTGTGTTGGAGAGAGAGGCCTTAAATGTAATACACCTGATTTTGGTCTTTTTGTGATCTGAACCTGATCTTAATGATTCACAAATGGTATGGAATCACTTCGTCATATCATATCTTTTATTCATTTCCAATTGATTTGTGATTTCATGACCTCACTTCTACAATTGAATTTACAGCAAAGACAATGCTCTGCTGTAGAAATTCATGTTCTAGAGGCAAAGTCAAAAAAAGTATCAGATTATGTAGTTCATTGTCTAGTTTCTTAAATTTAAGTTGCAACCAGCGAGGCAACTCCCCATCCCTCCAGCTTGTCTGCTGGGTTTTAAGCTGACTCACTTTCTTGCTTTAGTTGTCTTTCCTAGGACTTTAACTCCAATTCATCAAAGAGTTGATGCTAGGTTTGTGGCTGACTAGGGCTGTAAGACAGAATATACTGAGTTTACGATTTGTTAAGGCTCGACTTGGTCATATCAGAGGGAGCCACTTGGCTCATTCCTGAGATGCACTTAAATATGAAAGCTCTTGCTGGGTTCGTGAACCTGTTGATGTTATGCTTGAGACAAAGGTTAACATTGATTATAATATTGCAAGCTAAGGACTATTCAAGCTTGGCTTTCTTGTAAATTGAGGCTTAACATGTGGCTTGAGCTTGGCTTATTTCATACTCAAACAAGCATGAATGAGCCTATATCAAGCTGAGGTATAGTAGTTCATGAAAACATTGGTTTAGTTGTCATCCTATTCTTGTCATAGAGTTGTTCTCTATAATGTAGGAATTATGAATACTTTAAATTGCATAAAATGTTTGTCTCAGACAGCAATACTTGTCGGATACTTCGAGGATACGTTTCAGATACCAAAGTTTTTTTTTTTTTTTTGAAAAGTTCCAAATGCAACCTACATACATGTAAGATGCTTTCTCAAAATCTTTGGGGATAAGGATAGGGGATTTTCCCTTTTCTTTCATTGGATTAATATTTACTTTCTAATGATAAATGGTTAACTTTAGAGATTGTTGTCATGCCGCGGACTTGCCTTAGGAAGTGTGCGGCTGTGTCATGTGGCTGACCTGGGTGGCAGGCTTGGGGCGTGACACTTGTAATGTTGACATTATTGTATAGAGTGTGGGTTATGGTCTATGGATTTGAATGATGACAAATTGATGGAGTTTGTAGATGTTGATGCTATAGTATGAAGTATGGACTATGCTTTTATAATAGCCCAATACACTTGGTGAACATATTTTTCACATATATGTGTGTGTATACATATATGTGTATGTGTGTCTATATATATAGACATACACACACACACATATATAATTTGTTATCATTTTGTAGACATATCATATCTTACTTTTTCAAAATGTTTCATAAAGCTGTATCTACATCGTGCTTAACTGCTTATCCAATATTCATTTTTGTGCTTCCTATACTTGACCCCTTTACTTGGCAACTGCTTGGATTATCGAGTTATAGACTGCCTAACAATTTATGGATCCATATTGCTTTCAAAAAGTGACTTATAGTTTTTAAATCTACTTCTAGCATTCAAAAATATTCCTCCAAGCAATTGATTAGGCGAGATATGCTGACAATATATATAAATATAAAACCGTGACATATGTAGTTCTACAGGTTATACAAAAACAATAAGAGCCTATAAGACAAATTATTTTAAAATGGATGTACAATATAATAGGTATGATTCAAACAAAGAAAATAACCAACTTAATAGAAAATTGGCTTGAGATTATGGTGTGTATTTGCTATCTATGCTGACAATATAAAAATATAAAACCATGACATATTTAGTGATAGAGGTGATGCAAACAAAAATAAGAGTCTATATGACAAATTATTTTAAAATGGATATACAGTATGTTAGGTATGATTTAGACAATGAAAATAATACAACTAAATAGAAAATTGGCTTGAGATTAAGGTGTGTATTTTCTGTCTAGAACTATTATTGCCTCCATCAATATGGATATTACTTTTTATACTAGTCTCATAATAAAAGAAATCCAAAGCTTATGGCCGGGCCCCTTCATATTTTTGATCGCAAGGTAGCAAGGTCAAACTAATTTGCATATTTTTTGTCCCTGAAGTGAACAAAAGGTTCTAGAAGTGAGGAGAAAAAGAAAAGAAAAATACCTTCTTAGGTGTAGTAATGATAATGGGAGGAGGAAGTTGATCTAGAAAGGAATGCTAAATATACTGGCTTTTAATTTTTGATTTGATTTCATTCATCTTAGATCTCCGTGCCTTAAAGAGCCAATCCACTTAGGTGTGTTGGGTAATAAGCCTCTAGACAATGGCTCTTGATCTTTAATTTAGATTAATCTGTTGTAGAATACCGTGCTTTGGGCCTATTCAGTTAGTTGTCTTAGGCTATTTATAAACAATCAAGGTCTTGATGCGCACAAATAGGCCTATATGTTGGTCACACTTTGACCATATCAGGATTAAGGAGTGATCTGTGTTTGATCTGTTATCTGAAATCAGTGGCCAACTCCAGCTTGATGATACAACAAGCACTACAATCCCAACTCAAGTGCACATCTGCAACTGGATATTCGTTCTAATAATCTGGTGAATCTAACGGAGCTAAGGTGAAGTTAGACTTTAGTTAAGGGGACCATGTTGGGATGAGATCTAAGGTGAAGGTGAATCTAACAGAGCCAAGATGGAAGTGGGGGATGGAAGAATTTGGTTAAGGACTAAGGGGGACCATGTTGGGATGAGAGTTGAGTGGGGGCACAATAATGTAGTACCAGGGATTGAGGGTTAAGGGGGGCACATGAGTTAGAGTTGAGTCCTGCACAGGGGAAGTGGGGGTTAAAGGAGCAGGTCAAGGGTTTGAGGGGCACAAAAGAGAGGCACTGGGGTTTTTCTTGAGAGAGGGGGTGTGGTGGTGATGGAGTGGTAGTTGAGGTCTTGAGGGTGAAGGTTGTATAGAGGGGAGAGAGAGAGAGAGAGAGAGAGCTCAAGCTATCAAGGCCTATCGAGGCTTTTTGAGGCTTCACATTAACCTTCTTGAGCAAGGCTGGATTGAGCCTACTTATGCATAGAAGTGAGGGAGGTGATCAGTGGGGGTGGCAAGGAGATATATATAGAGAATCGGGATACAAGGAGGTCGGAAATATATTGAATATTTACCATTTGTTCGTAGAGCTATTCACTCGATCGTAGACATTTCTGCAATACCTCTAACAGAGGAACAAATAGTCAATTTTGAAAGAACTTATTGTCAGCCTCTTTCAGATATGAATCTATCTAATTCATAAGGGAAGAACTTGTATCAGTATATCTTGGAGGGACAATTTCTTTCCGCAGACAATTCAGATCAGAACTGGAGTCGATGAAAGCATTGACCCTAAGGACTTGGTCTTTAATCTTTGAAGTTATGGGGATCGCCCACCTTTGGGACAAAGTTAGAGGGCAAACCCTAATTAGTGCTTCGCTTAGCCTCTCGGCTTTGCTTCTTTTGTGATCTTTTTTTTGCTTTTGCCGTCTGTCGGAGATTCTCTCTCAAGATTTCTCCCCAAGTTATAGGATTTTCGTCTTCCTTAAGCACATGCTCACAAATCGTCCCCCATGACTTATGGAACAAAATGTAAATTCTAGCATTTAAATGCTTAATTTAAACGCTGCGGTATACCTACTAGCATTTTAGTTCACAAGGACAGAAATGTACCTTTCTAGTCTAGGGATGGCAGTTGGTCAAGTATGGGTCAGATAAGCCACTACCCATATTCACCCTGTACTTGCCTAGGCGGGAGGATGCTGGAAGAGTCTTGGGGCAGGGTGGTGTAGGTAGAGTCTCAAGGCCAAGTGGGGCAAGTAGAGTTAGACGGGCCAGGTTGGATGGATCAGGTTAGGTAAGGCTACAATAATCAATTTTTTCTTTTTTTCTTCATACAAATCATTTTTTTACTTTGGGGTGGGTTTTACTATTACCCACACCTGTCTCGGATCAACAGTAGGTATGGTAAAACCTGCCCATGAGGGTCGGGTCAAATACTCGATGGGGCGGAGTAAATTGCCACCCCTATTCTATTCAGGTTGGATCAACCTCAACAATTATCCAATTTATTAGTTATTGGGTAGTTGGTGGGGCCATCATACTAGAGGCTAAGGGAAGGGTTTGATGGGTGGAGGAGAGGATGGCTGCACCGTTAAAGAGAGCGGCTAGGGGATATTAGTCTCAAAATGGATTGGCTAGCTTCACCTAGTGATATCTTCCAGAATTTCATTTTTCTACCAGTACCAACATTGCTGTTAGTTACACTTGCAGCAATTTCGAATTGTAAATCTCATTCCTAAAGGAAGATTGATCATATTGCCTTCTCTTTGGTAGTCTACTGGATTCTTTTGTTTGCTGAATCCACAACTGTTGGTTGTGTAACTCGAATTGAAGTTCTTTAGAAAGTTTTCCAGGGGATCAATCTGAGGATGAGCCATCAACATCAAGATGCCACATTAGTACTCTAGTTAATAGTCCATCTTAATTGAAGGGAAATTCCAAGCACATTTGATCACCAATGGCTTTTAATTACATCACAATTAGCATAGGCTAAAGATGTTTAGCAAAATTATAGACCATAGACAAAAGCTACATTCTCACATGCTCAATGCTATTTCAAATAAGATCTTTTTTTTTTCTTTTGTTCTTCTTTTTCTTGTTCTTGTCCACGAACAGATGCTAGCAGCAAGCCTGCTGTCTCTCTCAACATTAGATGTCAATTGACTTCGAACATTGTGTAGCAGCTCTGTCAGAGTCAACCATCATTGGCCTCAAGGGATCAGCATCAGTACCATCTCAATCGCCTTGCTCATATCAGAAATGAAAAATGTGAACATTATATATATTCATATTTTTACATACACAGCACCATATTACTGGGTATCATGTATTAAGCCAGAGATGGTGTCTGTAGACTCTGTCTGCTACCGGACTCTACTTAATAGAGTTGTGGCAGCACTAATGTCACATAGCATGATTGTTACTCACTCTAAAGCTACTGTTTTTTGCACCATTAACCTTACTTAGAGAACACTGGTGGCAAATGTTGATTCTATCAACACAATGTCTTGGTTCCTATCTTGTTGAGTTTCTTTATTCTATTTATTTATTTATTTTGGTTGGGGGGGGGGAGGTGCATGGTCAAACAAATTAATTTCATCCTTGGTACATATTCTCACAAGCTACGCTAGTGAAGCAAAGGCTACTATTACATAACCATAACAATCTGGACTATCTTTGCAAAGCACCTATCTTTTTTTAGCTTGTTATATATTTTGCGTCCAGCAGTCTACATTGTGATTTGTCAGTTGCACTTCCTATTCATTTGAACACAGATGATCGTTTTCATATACATTTTGATATTTTCTTATGTATTGTTCTCTCTCTCTATTGACATCTGCTTGGACCTCCGCAAGTGACACTTTTTTTATCTATCTCTGACTGCAGATTTTTCAACAATGCATATTACGCCAAGGTAGGAGGAATCAGTACTGTAGAGATGAACAGACTGGAGCTAAATTTCTTATTTAGCTTAGATTTTAGACTTCAAGTGGATTTAGAGACATTTGGAAAGCATTGTTTACAGTTGGAGAAAGAAGCCACAGTATGCAGCGTAGAACGGCCAATGCAGGTCTGCAGGCTAGATGACTGGACTTCTGTGGAAGATTCCAAAAGCCAACCAGCAGTCCAAAGGTACAGTTGTGGGGCTGTCTAAGGGCTTTTGTTGTTTTCCTATATGCGCTCTACAACACTAATGAACTTCTTGTGAATGACAATTGCCTTCTTGCTCTATTGATGTTTCCATATCTTTGTGAAAACCTGTTTTCCGACAGACTTGCTGAATGTTGTTATGCGCATGGACTCTTGGTAGGTGGAGTGAAAAAATGATGAAAATTTGTACATGGCTAACTAGCAAGCATCATAAGCTAGAACTGGAAATTATTCAAGTCGACAAACAGGTAAACAAAAAGGACACTTTGAGTGGAAGGAAGTTGAAGGGCAGGAGAGGTCAATGAAAAGAAACATGTCAGGTAAAAACAGAAATCCATAGATTGTATGCGGGAACCAAAGCAGTATGTCGGAAATTCATAGCATTACCACTGAAGAGGACTCTAAAATGTAGATATCCTTATGAATTCTTGTATCATTTAGCCCAAACCTTCGTTCTAGAACAAGATGTCTTCATCATGCTTGGCAAAATCAAAAGGTTTCATCATTATAGGCTGCAAGGGGGAGGTTTTGACTGCCGCCTGCATGCTCAAACTTTCTAAGTTCGATAATATTTGGAAGCCGAAAAATGAATTAAAGGTGTCATTAACAAAATCATGAAGCCCAAATGACGAATTTCCATACTCATGGAGGATTATAGTTCTTGCCTTTCTCAAAAATGCTGGTGGAGGTAATTTTGGGAATGTAGATCAAACTCTATTTGAAGGAAGCAGGTTAGTTATGAATACTGAGTTTTCTCCAAGCAGCTCCCAGTAGCTTAAACTAAACAAGACAACCCAATATTCTTTTATTATTCAGCCTAGAGCTTGATCTACATTTTGTGAGTGGTTCCTTCTACTGGTTGTTCTCTTCTCCATTTGGATTTTTCTGAACTGCTTCTATAAATGGAAAAGTCAGTGGGTGAACCTTTTTCCTTTTTTCTTCTGTTGTTCACTGCCCCTTGCAGTACAAGAAATCGATCATGTAATTTTATCCTCTATAAAAAGAACTCAATCATCTATTGGTTTCATTGAGAACACTTCCCCACAAGAAATTCAATGGTAGAGCATATCAGCGGAAGTGTAAACCATGTTTGCACCTGTGTTACATGTATTAGAGTAATGGAGGAAAAGCACCACCCAGCCAGTGGAATGGAAGAGGAATACCTGAATAATAACAGATAACAACATGAACGGGAATTTATTAAGAACCAGTAACTTCATGGGCTGCAGAAGAAATGTCTGCAGAAAGAATGGATATAAAAATAAAAATATAAAAAAAGGAAATATGGCAGCGTGAACAATAACTTGAGTTAGAACAAGTGTAAGACCATGTAACCAATATCAATCGTTTCATCCCCTGTGGTTGCATCGTTCATGGCAAAAGATAGGCTGCTGGTAAAGACCACCAAAAACATTGCGGTAAAAAGGCGAATCATGTCGTGGGTGTCCCCAGTGGTTGCATGGCAAAACTCAATCAAAGGAGGTCGTCGTTTGAAATCTTTTCTACATATACTGCAAGTACTAACCAAATCTCACTACTATCATTAATCAAACATACATGGCACTTCGAATCCAAAGTGAAGGGCGGCTTAAAAGTTATCAAGTTAATTAGACAACTGAAAGAATGCTGGAAGTATGCTTCTTGTAGCATTTACACCATACATGCCAAAACGCTCATGCACAAGTATCCGAAGAGAGCTGCAGGCTTTTTGGTTCAGTTAACAGTAGTATCAGTTGGAGAAGAAAAATCTTCATGCTAACTGTAAGAAGTGCTCTAGATAACAGACTTTCTTCTGTTTTTGCACAAAACTCTCTGAGCAGTCCCCAGTCTACCAACAATTTCCTTTTCCCGTGGAGCTTGGTGAAAGATAAATGATCCTGGAAGCATGGCATGCTTTGGTTGAGCTGGCGAGCCAACAACCACTCTTTTCTGCACGCTAAAACACAACTTGCTGACCGCTTGCTGTGCACTACTTAAACTGCCGGGATTGGCAGGGCTTGAAATAAGCCGAAGCCTTTGCCGAGGAGAACAAATGGTTGGGATCTTTGATTTCCACAGTGCCTGCACATGAGGTGGTGGGCTTGCGTACTTGCTGCTGGATGCAGTGCCACCA
The DNA here is from genome assembly GCA_025769935.1 of Phoenix roebelenii. Lineage (NCBI taxonomy): Eukaryota > Viridiplantae > Streptophyta > Magnoliopsida > Arecales > Arecaceae > Phoenix > Phoenix roebelenii. The sequence goes on from JAOXJJ010000195.1 coordinate 4,504,581, forward strand.
AATTTCCATTTTGCTTCTGGAGTGGCTGCTGCCTGTGGTGTTCCTGGAAACAAAGTAAATGCTGCCACTGATCTTCTCCTTGGGAGTCTCAGCTGAGAAGCTTGAATGGTGCCACTTATCTGATCCTGTCGTGCTTCAGGCAATGCTTGATGTCTTTCGGCTTCATTTGGCAAGGTAGCAATGGAGGCCCTCCTCTTGGTCTGCACCGGTATATGACGGACTACAGGGGCCAATGATATCCTCCTTGCTTTGTTGAGAGGTTTTGTTTGGTCCATACCAGAGGCCTTACATGTTGAAAGAACGTTCTCTTTATCTTGCACTCGGACAGTCATTGCGGTGCTATTTTTGCGAGGTCCTGAAGGTGGTAAGCGGTTTGTAATTCTGCTTAAAGGTGGTCGCTGCTTGATGGGAGCAAGTGGTGGCTTGGAGAATTTAGCAGCATCTCTGGAAGCTTTCCTCTCATCAGCTAGTTGGTTCTCGAGGTCTCTCACCTGCCACCATTAAGAAACTTACATTTTTTTGGAGCAAGAATTATATAATATAACGTGTCGAGCCCGAGAATTTCTTATTGAGAAACTTGTAAACAGCATAAGATTGCACATATGAAGTTCTTTTTTCTGATGACCGGTTTTCATGTCAGTATTATACCTTTTGTTGATAATTCCTGCATGTTTGCTCGGTATCTCTGATCTGCAGATCGAAATATTTAAAGGCTGTCATTAGCACATTTACACAGGAAAAAAACAAACTTAATTGTGTGTCCATTACAAGACAACAAAACACCAAGTTAATAAAAGATAAACGAGATTCACTTCAAGTGATCCTTCCATTAGTAGTTCAGAAGGTTGACATGGTAACATTTAAAACAACTTGAAATTGAATTTGGTTCTTAAATTGTAAAATTACTTTTTCTTGAAGAGTTTTAAAGACATTCTCCCGTGATGCATATTTGAGCTGCATCAACTGCAAGCTTTCCTTTAATCTTGCTGATTCCTTTTCTTCCTGTCGGAGCTTCTCTGCCTGTACAAAAACAATTCAGATCAGTTACCCTACCTTAAAGCCAATCCCTCCTCTCAATTCATTATAACATATAAGAACTACCATCTGTTTAAGCTTGAAACTTTCTGCTGGATCTGATTGTTTACGGGCAGGGCCATGCTCAACTCCCCGGACTCGACTGGCAAAGTTTAATGAACAGAGTGTTTCTCCCAAATCTGCTGAGCTTGGGCTGATCTGTGCAAACATAAGAGTCTTGCAATCTCCTCCTGTTGTAATTTACATGGTCATTATATTTGATGTGTGTGCATTATTTTGTCATGCCAAAATGAAAAATGAATAACAGAAGAAGATACGTGCAAATGCATTGTAAGTGAAAGTATGTTCCTACAAACTGGCCATATTATTAGCTGTTGGTAACAAGATTTTAGGAAAGATAAATGTCTTACCTAGAGAGCTTTGGAGCAGATGGGTAAGCTTGGAGTTCCTGTATTTTTGAACAAGAGAGCAAGGAGTTAAATCAGAGTTACAGAGAGAGATATATAGAGAGAGTGGGAGAGAGAGAGACCTGTATGGAATATGGGGGTTCTTTGAGGCAAGAGCAGAGATAACGTCTCCTAATGCTGAGAGTGACTTATTGATGAACTGCGACTCCTTCAGCCTCTCTCCCTCGACTTCAATTTTTGCAGCACGTTCACTTCCAGCTAAATCCACGAGCCACATGTGGCTCCTGCTCCTCTGCCCACTCACCAAATTCTCACTCTTGATTGTCACCCGAACCAGGCTGCAACGAAGGTAATGCGGTCATGATGAGAATACTTCTGATGAGAGCTAGGGTGCAACACAGCCTTTTCCTCTAGAAATAGTCATAAACAACAGGCCTAGTTTCTGCATGAATCTTCACTTTCAATCAGTAAGAAAGAAAATTTAGGTATGTATACCATACTGCACCATACCGGTTCGGTACCGATATGTAGTATGGAGGGATGCATTGACACTCGGTATGCAAAACCGGCTCTAGACCGGGCACATTGACACAGTAATAGAGTGGCACCGGTATAGAGCTTGGTACCGAGATAGTGTACCTTGGTACAGAAACTAGGCCTATTGATGGATGTGCAAAGTAGATTTCAGAAAAATCAGCAGAATACTACCAGTGAGAACGGCTACTGAGCTCATTAGCATTGGTTGATCCAACCGATCTGTTTCTTGCTCCAGTTTTAAGCTTCTCCCACACCTCATCTATGCTGCAGATCTGAGCTTCAACCAACCCAGGCACATCCTGTGTTCCGTCTGCCACTTGCTTGGTCTCCAATCTTCATGCAATTTATAGAAAATTAACCTCAATTAAATTATAATCCTGTTTTCAGTTATTAGAGAATTAATCCAGGTAAAAATCAAGCACTCTTTAGTATTTTCAAGCACAAGAAAAGAATTTTTTTACTTCTTTGCATGTTGATCTGCATTGTCTGCTAGAAGATCTCTGATTTTCTCATTATAGACCTCCAACATGCTCACAGAAAATTGGTATCTGCTCGAGGAGCTTCTTTCCTTGGAACTCCTAAACAATTCCTCCAAAGCTCTGTAGTTGACGCCCCTGTTCTCTGGAGTTCCTTCCATCGTAAAGGTCTTCCCAGTACCAGTTTGCCCATATGCAAAAATGCACACATTGTACCCATCTAGTACTGATTTCACAATAGGCAATGTCTCCGCGAAGACAGCCTCTGCACACAAGAATACCAATCATCAGATTAAAATTCTAAACTGAACATTAAGAACTAAATAGAAGATCATGGATTTATTTCAGCATAAAAAACTCAGTTTGAAGATTTAGGTTGTTATTCAATGAATCGATTTAGCGTAACTTTTCTTTCTTCTTACTAATCTTTTTCATACAAAATAACGAATTAAGGAATGGCTATAATAACCAATCAATCTCTACTGGAAAAAAAAAAACATGGAAACTAACATGAAGCATGCATTAAGCAATGGTCCAAAAGAAATTCTACAATTATTCTCAATTTATTCTTCCATTATAGGCATATTATTATTCCATTATAGGCATCCATATGAATCCTGTGATTCATACAAACACGGCCTTAAATCATCTAGATAACACTCATTACCTTGGTCATCTTTAGGTCCAAAAATATGATCAAATTTAAACTGCTTCTTGGAGTAATCCGAACAGATGATCTGCAACTCAGTATCCTGCGATGGGTCGAGCTCTACCACAGAAGAATAACCTTTAGAGATCTCTTCCAAGCTCAGAGGCCTGCATCTGCAAAAGACCCTGATGTTGCCCTTCAGCTCAATCATTTCATTGTACAGGCGCTTCCTTTCAGCACATTCCTCTGTGTACTTCTTCTTCAAGGTTTCATATTTAGGCTCACACTCCTCAAGGCACTTATTCCTTAGCATTTCACAATTATCCCGTAGTTTTTCAAGTTCTTCAATCTGCGCTTGGTGTTTCCTCATCAGACCATTGTACTTGGTCCCTATACAAGAGAGAAAATTAGAATTTGTACCAATTAGTAGGTGATCATCCAAAACTTTACTTGTCCTTCAAGAAAAAGAATAGCGAGTGGCCGGCATACCAAGAAACTGAAGAGCAGAAGAGAGATCAGGACCAGAAATTCCCTTCAGAATAGGAGATGGAACGAGGCGGTCATCATCCTTAAGTGTCTGGAACGAGAGAAAGAATTTTAAAAGAGGACTCAAGAACCAAGATATATGTATACCTAGAAAAAGGGAAAATGAGATATACGTGACAGAGGTAACTAAGGACAGGAGATCAATCACCTGGATAATGTTGCTTAATTCCTGTTCCATCTCTTTGGAGTCAGTTGAGGGATTCGTCTCCCGATCTGAGAGAAAGAGCAAGAAACCATCAAAATTATAATTGGAAAGGTATCCTTTGACAAGAACAGATCTTTCTCTCGAATTTTTCACTTTCCGAAATGAAGGAGGTCTCTCCTAGGGTTTGAACTTCCGATGTCAGAAAATTTAAATATAAGAAACAAAAGACCGCAAAACCCAAACTTTACTCCATAAAAAGAGAAGAGAAAGGCAGGGGTTTTCTAGGGTTCGACCTGGAAAGGATCTCAGGCAACTCAGATCTAAACTACTTCTAAAAAAAATGCGGTTTTTCTAATTGGAGAGGAAAGGGAGATACATCATACCTTGATCCGGGCGATCAACGCTGGAATCAGAGTGGTTTTCTAGGGTTTGATCTAAAGGATCACAAGAATCTCAGATCAGTCCAAGAACAAGAAAATAAAGAAAGGAAATAAGAAAGTGATGGATCGAAACCTTGGACTTCTTGAAGCGGTTTGGAGTTCTCTTCCACTGTTTTCTGTGCTGCTTCGAAGGGTCGCACGGGGGACATCGCCGGCAAAGCTTCTTCTCCCATCCTTATGGTTCGAAAAATCCTCGGATATTTCCAAGGGGCAGAGGAAAACCCTCCTCAGAGCTTAGAAACGAGAGCAAGAGCAAAGAGAGAGAGAGAGAGAGAGAGAGAGAGCGAGAGCGAGAGAGAGAGTACTAACGGTCAAATGGGGAGCGGGGGTCTTACCGTCTTAATGCCGTTTCGATTTTTGAATTTTTGATCGGAAGGGACCGTTGGATTTGCGTATCTCAACCGACGGCTGAGATTTAGTATTCGTTGATTCAGTTCCAGAAAGCCTGCGTCTTTCCTTTTTCCTCTCTTTTCCGAGTGTTGTAATAATCTTTAGAAACATACCAGTAAAACGAAATTGGAGAGCATTCTTTTTAAAATCATTTTTTTTTTTTAAAAATCCTTATACAGAATTGAAGACCGTGAGTAGATCTTTGATGTAAGTAAGATTTTTGGATAAGAAAAGTGAGTTTTAATTTTTAAAATTTATGGAGAAAGGCTAACGAATTTTTTTTGAATAAATACGAAAAATGAAGAAGACAACCTTGAACAACATTTTTTAGCAGGGGCCGTAAATTACATGAGGATATAGCATAATAATATTACTGGAAAGAGGAAAGAGGTTTTTTATTTTTATTTTTTAACTTTATCTGAGAAAAATATTTTTCTTTTCTGATCCTTTCACTTTGCCCCTTTTTCTTCCATGCTAAAGCTGTAACCCTCCTGGATCACATCTCCTTCATGAGATAACATATATATTTTTAAATAATTTGTATTATGCCCTCGAGCTTTAAGAAAATAAATATTTTCTGACATATTTCAATTTTTTTTTTGTAAGGTAACTATTTTTAAATAGGGAAGGTTGTGCTTCCAATTTTCAAATAAAAATGTCTCTTATGAGAATGTGGGTAAAAGAGAGGAAGCGAGATGAGAATACATGGATATATAAAATAAAATATATAAAAAAATATGAGAAAGCGAGAGAGAAAGAACGCCTCATGTTCCTCTTCTCTCTTACATCCACGACCACCATTATCGACCTTCATCACCACTTATTGTCATCGATCTCTACCACCATACCAACATTATTGCTCTCCACCACTGCCTCACTATCAGCAAGTATCTCTACCATCACTCATTATCACTATTGTTAATCTCCACCAAAAATTATCGAAAGATTTGTATCACAACTCATCATCATCAACTATCATCATTGTCGATCTCCACTACTACCCATCATCCTCGAAAATCTTTATTATAGCTTATCACCACTATCATCACCGTAGGAGCGGCCCAATGTATTTAGGAGCCTAAGGCCGTTTTGTCTTTGAGGCCTTTCCTATAGTGGGCTGGCTTAAGGTGAACTCACAGGGAGGCTTTTATTCTTTCCATTTTGTTTTTAAGACCTTTCTTGCGGTGGGATTTCTTTGGGTCGGGGCCTTAGGCGACTACCTCAGTCGCCCAAGGGTTGGACTAGCCCTAATCACCATCCACCATTGTTGAAAATTTGTACCACAATTGCCAACAATCTTCACCACTACCAACCACCTCTAATAATTTCCAACATCAACGCTCTCCATTAGATCTATCATTACCTAAATCAACCACTGCCTACAACTGTATACAATGGTGGTGGACCATCCATTGCCATCCACCACTATTTTATCAATCTCCACCACTACCTACCATTTTCAAAGAACTCTATCCTCGTCCACTATCATAGATGCTGATATTTGCCGCCATCCACCACCATCAATGATTTCCATTGTTAATCAACATTGTCACTAATCTTTATCTGCCCATCACCATTGACTCTTCACTACCCACCACCACCTACCACTATTCACCACCACCAACAATCTTCACCACTTGCAACTATCCATGGAGGTGGTAGAGACTACTAATGCGTATGTTTTAAAATGGCAATACACATATTGAATGATAGCTGGTGCATACATTCTAAATTGATGATGCATATATCTTAAAATGATGCACACCTTTTAAGAAGGCGATACACATATTATAAACAATTCATATACTTCAAATGGATGATAACATGCTCAATTACTAGCCATATATTTTAGATATATAATACAACCTTTTGAAATAAGTGATGCACTCATTGAACTAATAGCTGATTAGTGCATTATAAGTTTTAAAAAGTTAGATTTAAATATTTTAAACAATTGATACATGTGACTTACAAAAACACTCATTAGATAATAGCTAATGCATATATTTCAAATTGGTAAAAGATCTTAAATAGCCTATGCACATGTTTTAAAAGGAAATACACACATTATTAGTTATTCATGTATATTTTGAATAGATGATCTCCACATGCTCAATTATTGGTGCATACGTTTTAAACAGGCAATGCGTATATTTTAAATAGTCATGCACTCCTTGGATGGCAATTGATGCGGACATATTTTAAATATCTAATACACGTTCAAAAAAATAGTTTACATATTATAAATTGTTGATGTGAATTGTTAAAATAGGTGGTTTACACATACCTAATCGTTGGTTCACATACTCCAATAAAAGATGATATCATTTGCACAATTTTAAATATAACAAACAAATCTTACAGCAAAATTGAGCATGTGTGGAATATGCACCATGCCTTATGTATGTGAATCGTTTTCTTATAATACTAGCAACATATTTTTGTTCATTAGTTACTTAACATATTTGCATCACCTTTTTTAAGTTTGTGCACCAATGACCTCCACCACCAATGTCCATACTTGTGGCGAGTGGTGGAGATTGTTAATATTCATGGGTAATGCCAAAAATTGGTGATAGTGAGGGGTAGTAAAGATTATTGATGGTGGTGGAGATTATAGATATGAGTGATGGTGGAGATTGTTGATAATGGTGGGTAGTCATGGAAATTATCGAAGATGATAGGTGATAGTAGAGTTTATTGATAGTGATAGATAGTGGTGGAGATCATTGGAGGTGATGCATTGTGGATAAAGATCATCAAAAATTACAATGATGGCAAAGATCGTTGGTGTGGTAGGTGGTAATGAAGATCGTTAGTGATGGTAGTGTAGTGGGTGGTAACGGAGATTGTTGTTAGTAATGGATGGTTAGTAATAATGGAAATCATTAGCGGTAATTGGTGGTGAGTAGTGATAGAAATTATTGATAGTGGTAGGTGGTGGTGGAAATCGTCGATAATGGTGGAGATCATCAAAGATGATGGGTGATGGTGGTGTAGATCGTCAACAGTAGTTAGCCGAGGTAAAAATTGTCAAAGAGGGTAGGCAATGGCTGGTGAGAAACATCCTAAGCTATGGTCGACAATAGTATAGAGATCAACAACAGTAGTTAGCAAAGGTAAAAATTATTGGAGGTGGTAGGCAATGGCTGGTGAGAAACATACTGAGCTAAAGTGGAGCCCTAGGTCAACTTCGATGGATATGTGCTTAATGGTGGCAGTGGCGGTGCAGGCTTCGTTATCAGGGGCTCGAACTCCAGGGTGGTTGCTACTGGCGGGTGTCAGATCTTCGATACCTCTGTTTCGGAGGTGGAGTTGAGATCGACATTGGTTGGTTTGGGTTATGCACGGTGTATTCTACGGGCTAGAACAGTGTTGCTGGAGGGTGACTTGGCCACAGTGATCGGTTGGATCAATGGGGCACCATTGATCGTGGATGGGCGCCACCCTCTGCTTTGGAACAGTCGGCCCATGGTGAGAGGCGATGTGTTCCAGGCCAGGCATATTTACAGAGAGGCTAATGGACCTCGAATTAGGTGGTCTCGTATGTGGCCGATCACTCCGAGGGGATCCTGTGGGTCGGAGAAAAAGAGCTGTCTAGAGCACTCCATGATGTGCTGTTTTTTGAATTTTTTGGATGTATCCATATTAGAAGGATATGAGTTATCCACTGTAGTAAAAAAAAAAGAAAAGTCTGGCGCAATGGTGGAAGAGATTGGAGATAGGACGGGAGTGTTGGAATTTGATGACTAATGATGGTGAACAATAATTAATATCAACAGCGAAGGGGATGGTTGACGGTGGTTGGGGAGAGAGAGAAGAAGATCGAGAGATTCTCCTTCTCTCTCCTTTCTTATCTTTTAAGATAATTTTTTTTCAAATTTTCTCATACACACTGCATATTATCATGCCATCTCTTACCGACATATATTTTTTTTTTTTTTGCATTTTTCCTCTTTTAAACTATTTTTTTTATATTTTATTATACACACCACATATCATCATCTCATTCCTTTTTTTTTTATATCCGCATTCTAAGATGATGTGGCAAGGGATATTTCGGTTTGCAAAAAAAGGATTGGCTGCTCCAGCAAAACCCAAAAGAAAAGAAAAGATCACTGTTGTGGAAGGGACAACTGAAGTCGCCATTTTTGAAAGCGCCCATCACAAGAGTGGTTGAAGCAGCTAACCTAATAGGTACTCCATAAACATGCCCATTAGATGAGCAAATGATTGGCTCACAAAGGCATTGAACCACATGCGAGAAAATTATCATTTTAAGCATCATATATTTGCACCTGGAAATTCACTACATGCAGCTCTTTATGGCAATCTCACTATTCCGAGGCTGCAGCATGTAAGTTTTCTGGGGTTTTGGATCAATGTGGAAGTATTTGTTTTAAGGGCGCCTGGGCCAAAAGTCCAAACCATGGCACTCTAGGCCATTTTGGGTGGCTGAGTTTTGAGATTAATTCAAGTTGGCCATGAAATGGATATTCAGTCAACTCAACACATATCAGCTCTTGAAGTTAGCAGAGCCATTATCTTCTCATGCAGGATTCCTTCCAAAATTCCATACTAAGGTAGTTAGGTTCAAACCAACCAGTCTTTTGGTAATCTTATTATCAACAAAATTAACCATGGGTGTGTAAATGGACCGATCAATTCATAAGTTTATCATAATACTCATTATTAAACAAACTTTGGACAGCATAAAATAGGCAAAATCGAAAACAAACAACCTATACTTACAAACATGCTTCTGGTACTGGTATGTTCCATGGATGATCTTACGCGCACCAGCATAAACTAGCTGCAGAAACAAATCGATGCGTTTGAAGGTCTGAAATGAACCCACCAACAGATTGATCATAAGTCAATGTAGACTTCATCATTTCAAATTTCAATGAAGGCAGCTTCTGGGAACATCATTGAACATGAAGGTGATCGTTATGATACAATTAGGCAAAGACATATCAGAAACCATGTTAAACATGTGGGATTCCACAAAATTTGAGCTGCTAGCTATATTTCATTTCCCCAAGGCTTTTCAATGAATACTCTGGAAAAGGAAATAAAACAAACGAGAGAATCATTTGCCACGCTGCTTGTTACTGTTTAAGTGTCAGTTCTATTCCTATAAGCCTTTTTTTTTTTTTTGAAGCAGCAGCAGACTAACTAGAGCTGGGAGGAAAATTCAGCTGATCACTTTAGAAACAACTCCTGCACCTACAGTCCTTCCCCCTTCCCGCAAAGCAAATCTTTGTCCTGTCCAGAACCAGAGAAGTTTAAACGTTCATGCCCATATTGTTCAAATTATACATATATTCTTGCTTTTATGATGATCATGGCCTAGAGTGGTGGTGTTGAATACTGAAGCAATGTAACTGACATGAAAGTTCTTCAACAGGAAAGCAGGAAAAGAAAAGGATGACTTATCAGCAGTGCAAGAGCAGCAGTAGAAAGAGAGACATTTTCTTAAAAAAAGAGAGACACATTTTCCCAAGAAAAAGGATTCGAGCATGCTCATTGTACACGTAAATACATAGAATCGTAGATAACCAAATGAGTTACCACAGCTGAACCCATATAGTTCGATAAGTTTAGATGGCTAATATCACAGTTACATGGACAACAAGAATAATGAGAATACAACATAAGTCTAAAAGCTTTAAAATAAAAGAAAACAGAAAACAGTAGAAGAAAACAATGAATAAAATTGAAAAATGATTTCTTGTTAACTAAAGCAGATGTCCGCCAATAGTCCAAAAATAAATCTAAACATTTTCCATGGGGCCAAAAAAGAAAATCAGAAAATCATTAAAAGGTTAAACATATCCGATCATAAAGCATGACTGCCTAGGCTTTTTTCAAGGAAGATAAGCTTCTTAAAGCATAGGTAGATGCACCATATGAAGAAATTAAATAGCTGCAGCCAATGCACAATAAATTTGTATAATGTAAACCACTTAATTGCATATTTAAGTGAAGCGGAACACCAAGCATGCATAGACAGGTTCATAACAAATATTCTAATATTCAGGTGGCATTGTTAGTGATTTCAAAACCACTCTAAACCTGTATTCATTACCTGGTTCAAGTGGAACAGGTGATATCAATTCGAATGTTGCAGTCACGTTATCACCAGGCATCACCATCTTTACATTTTCTGGGAGTTCTACCTTCCCAGTGACATCAGCAGTTCTCATGTAGAATTGAGGGCTGTAGTTTGAAAAAAAGGCAGTGTGGCGACCACCTTCATCCTTTGTTAGCACATATATCTCCGCTTCAAACTTCTTATATGTCTTTACAGAACCAGGCTTGCAAATTACCTACAATCATTAAATAAGCATAAATATAAAATCACATGGGAAAATAAAAAGACCTATCTTTATAATTATACAAGAGGAACCTCCAACCTAGGAAGAACAAATATAAAATTGCATGCCCTCTCAATATCTGATACATATTGGATACCAAAGTATTGAAATTTGTTGCATACAGATAGGATACAAATCGGATACTTATTCTAAGCATCCATTCTTCTTCTTCTTGAAAAAAAATAAAATCCTTTTCAATACTTTTGAGATATGCCCAACATGATTCCGCAACATACCGGACCCCGTACTGGTACCATGCTAGAACGGCGTTGGTACACCTGGCACAGGGTTCTGTTTGGCATACCGAGACTCGATATGCTCCTTATACTGAGTTTTGGTTAGGTACTGGTACACTTGGTATGGGGTTGTACGCATTGGTACAGCGAGCCTTATCTAGCATACATGTTCAATACCTCTAGGAATGAGGGAGAAGGCTTTCTTTTTCCTTTATTAATGAATGTTGACCATTTAACAATAGATGGTTAGTTAAGGATGCTAACTAGTTCAGTTGGTAAAGCCTCTGGGGATTTGTACCAAGGACCTAGGTTTGTGTCTCCCATTAATCGGTAGGGATTTCTTGTGATACCCAACCCAGCCTGGCTAAGACAATGCCCATCTTTATCTCGAGACCAAAACAAGGGATTCATCCACTGTTCCGCTCGACACCGCATACCAGAGCCCCCCACTTGCTTCTTTCTCCCTTCCATCGCCTTTCTCTCCCCTCTCTCTCACCAAACATTCTCCCTTCTCCTCTTCTTATTATTATTATTCTTTTTTCTCTCTCCCTCTTTCTCTCCATGCTCGTCGTCACTGTCCCTTCTCCTCTTCCTCTTTGACTCAAGTAAGCCCTAAGCTAACTTTTCCTTTCTTCCTTTCTTGTTATTTCTCTATCTTGAAGAGGGATGAAACCCCTCCTTGTTGTTGCGCAGCCGACTAGGGGATGGCATGGCCATCCCTTGCTCCGCCAAAAGAGGGTTAACTCTCTCTCTCTCTCTCTCTGCTTTTCTCTCTTGGCAACAGGTTGAGCCTCTCCGCTCGCCCTTTTCTTTCTTCTCACATCCAAGTATAGGTCATGGGCAGGAGTGTGAACGTGAACAATCCAAATGTCGAAAAAGTTGGATCTGATCTGCAGTAATCATATTATGATAATAATGATGATGATGATGACAATAATGATAATAATAGCTAAAATAAAGATATTAACAGCAATAATAGTAGTTAAAGTAAAATTCTGATTAAATGGAATTGCTAATTTAGTCATTTATGATGCTAATTTAGCACTTTACGATAAGCTTATCAGAGCTGCTATTTTGGTGGAATATTGTATACATTTGAGATGTCATACTATTGAAGCTTGATGAACATACTGGTATCCTTATTGGGATTGTCATATGGATGCTCGATTATTGATTGTTGAGATATAAATCATTATTTTCTCAGCAGATATATACTTATTAGAGAACTGATATCATTTTCATGCTAGTGTATGTGCTTAGAAATCATTACCGAGCTGTTAGTTCACCCTATCCCTTCCATCTTTTTCAGATCTGTAGAACACCTACCTAAATGGGGCTGCTTCGGGGATTTTGGTGAGAAATAGTAATAGTTAGATTTTTGTATTTGATATCGGATGTATCTGAACCTTGTATTTTGGATAACTCTAATTTTTGGTAAATAATACAATATTTTGTTTATCTAAATTGCTTACTTCGCAGATTATCAGGCCTTGCATATAATCTAGAATTATGCTCTAGGGGAATATGTGGTCGTGTCACGTGGCTAACCCAAGTGTGGGGTTTGGGGCATGACATTTGTCCTGTCCTAGTTCTACAAAAAAAAAAATAGATGGCTCATTATAGAGCTTGTGATCTTGATGTTCATGTGCAAAGTATGGCTTGTAGTCTAAGGGTTTGAGTGACAACTAAATGGTGCAATTATGTTGATGTTATTGGACAATGTCCTTACAATAACCCATTACAATTTTTGGGTGTCATATTTACATATATATGAAAATATATTTATTTGTATCCTAATCATACTATATATTTTTTTTAAAAAAGAAAAGATTTGCCGCATCATCTTTTCCATATCATGCCATATCTACATTACTATATCCATGCTCATGCTTCATAGAACCAACCAAAATCAAATGATAAATTCTCCAAAAGACAGCAAATGATGAATGCCAACAAAAAGAAAACAGCTGCATCTGAAATGGGGGCACATGAAGAGAAAATCATTTCGGGGTTTAATTTTCAAATCTTCCGGCTATCACTCACTTACACTTGTAGTGAAAGAACTTGAAATTGAAGAGAATTACATTAAAAGAAAACCTAATATTAGCTAAATTCTTCTTTAATGTTGGAAGACTGATAAACTAATCACTAATACAAAAGCCATCAGGAGCCCAAACAAGAATTGATGACTGCAAGATTCAGATTCCTCACCTGCCCTCGTTGCACATCTCCACGTTTCAAACCACGTAGTAAGAGGCCAACATTGTCACCAGCCTACAGGAAAAAAGCCTAGCTATTCATTTAGGCAATTTGGATAAAAGAAAAGACTAAATTGTCTACCTACCTGTCCACGGTCCAAGATCTTCTTGAACATCTCAACACCAGTAACGGTAGTCTTCAGAGGTCCACCCTATCATAAAGACATATGAGAAAAATATAATAATTTTTCCACTATTGCCCATAGACGAAAAGAAGAAGCAGACAAAGAAAAGGAAAAAATGGCATGCTTCATGTTCTCTTATGAAATATTATGTTATCATCACTAAGAAGCTCTGTAGAAATCAGTATATTTCACAAATTGTAATATGAACAATTCCTATTTCACCAATTTAAGGATAGATTTAGGTTCAGTTCCTGACAACATAAGAGCCAATAGAAACAACTGTGAATCTTTCCATTTTATACATATATTTGAGAAGAAACAAAACCATTCAACTATCTTTAGAAAAGCAGTGGGCATAGTCAAGATGCACCATTTCATGAAATTTACCCATTCTAAAACAATAATAAATAATGAAAAAAATGTGAGAATGGAACAAAGTAAAGCATATTTATGTTGCATTTCCATTCGTGATATCAGAATGTGCAAAAATATGACACAGCATATTCGAGATGTCAACAAACATTTTAAAGAAAAAAAATATTTGAAGTTGCCGGTGCTTATCATCTTCTGGACATACTAATCAATCCTTTTGATGACTGCAACTGAGTTAATATATTTCAATGATTTCTTTCTGTGCTCATAATTATTCTGAGATCCAGTGACTATTTGCACAAGAAACAAATATTTTTGGACTCCCTACTTAATAGGTACATCAATGATTTGAATGCCTTGAATAGCATAATTCTTGCCTGCATTTACAGTTTTATCAACTTTCAACCAATTTCCAAACCTCTCTCGTCTAAGTTCTTCAATAAACCATGATTTACATATTCTTCTAAACCATCACGCTTCAAACAGTTCATATTCACTTAGTTCCAGATCTTCACAACCAATCCTTGGTTCAAAGTTTCGAAAGCATACCCTTCTAGAGTTAACTGAAAGGCCATTCTATCTAGACCCTAAAATACCTAGACCCGACACTTAAACACGGGTATTGGTATGACACTCAAACACAAGCTTTGTATGAAGAAATTCTTAGATATGGAAAGGATACAACTGTCACGCCCCCGCTTGTGCGGGGCACGTGAGGTACCTAGTGCCCACGTGAGGGCCACATGAGGGGGGAACACGGGGCTCCCCTGCCAGATATTATCCGGTTTTGGAGCTTCACCTCTCCCCGATTTTGTTTTTCTTCCAAAACGCGTCTGTAGGATTAGGAGACACTTGTCTCATATGCTCAGGCTCTGGAACGAGTCTTTCCGATGTGGGACTATTGGGCCTTACACCCTTCCCACCATCGGACAAGAGTCGTCCTTGGCTCTGATATCAAATGTCACGCCCCCGCCTGCGCGAGGCACATGAGGCACCTAGTACCCACGTGAGGGGGGAACACGGGGCTCTCCTGCCAGATATTGTTCGGTTTCGGGGCTTCACGCAAGCATCCTTCACCCCTTCCCAATTTTGTTTTCCTTCCAAAACGCGTCTACAGGATTAGGAGACATCCGCCTCATATGCCCAGGCTCTGGAACGAGTCTTTCCGATGTGGGACTATTGGGCCTCACAACAACACTTAAAAACCCATACACGCCTGATACAAACCCAAGTCCATATAAAATAGATGAGAGGCAATTTGCAACTTTTGTGAACAATTCATGGCTTTATACAAATAAGATACAAACTTCTAAGACTATATAATTCATTTATCATTCCTGTTCTTCAGGATATTTCAAGTATTCTTGATTATATTTCTACCAAATTTCATTTTAATCTTCCAAATTTTCTCTCCTCTCTCAATTTTTCTTTTTTTTCCAAATCATGAGCCTTTGATATATTAGTTTTAAAACCTAAGATTGTTGCTGCATTGACTCTACTCCACAAGTAAATGATTAACTCCATGTCCAAACTCTAGACTAAAGCCCAATTTAGGTCAACCTGGGTTTTAGTCTAGATTTATATTTGCATGACGATTCAGATCGGTTTAAGGTCCCAGATAAATAACCTCGAGCTGAAACAAATTCAGCTTCCAGATCTCACCAACCAACACCCACCTCATTCACTTCTCTTTCTTTTTCCTTTTCTTTTTTTTTTCATATGCAAAATATGTAACCAAAATGCAAACATGCATACATATGCTTGCTCTAGAAAGGCTTCTAGACAAATGTTGATTTTTGGTTGTGAATGCATGCAGTATATACATACGGTGTTTTTCACATCCCCAAATATAGTGTGCATCAGCAAATACGTGTCATGACTAATAATCTTATTGTTTTGATATAAAGGCAAAGAACACAAGATAAATCATAATTGTGGCTTCGAAAGGCACTATTTGTAACTCTTTTATGCACTGAATCCACTTATAAAATAAGAAAATGACCAAACAAGTGCATGCTATTTAAAGAAGAAAACAAAAGGAAGAACTTGTATGCTGTGTTTGTTTGTAGAGAAAACAGAAAAAAATCATCAAGAAACATAATGAAACACAATCAAGGAAAGATTATTCTATCATTTGATCATATTAAAGAATATGCTCAAGGATAAAAGGCATTAATGATGGTATACCAACGATTGTTTTGGAAGCAGTAATGATGGTATCTAATAATGGAATTCTTTTGATATCGTAAAAATTAGGTGTAATAGGTTTTTTTCTGCTTTTATTTCATTTTCACTTCTTCCGACAACCAAAGAATGAAAATAGATTCATCTCATTTTTCCTTTTGTTTTTGCTCTTCTTGTAGCCAAACACAATTAAGGATGATTTACTTTTTCCAATATCTGCCGATTTGAATAATGCATATGATAATGAATCATGGGCGCATGCCACGATATGATTAAATATGTAAAGTTTAAGTTTTGTAATACCTGCGTCAACCCTAGAACCTCAACATCTTCTCCAGTTTTAATTGTACCTTGTTCAACACGGCCAGTTACAACAGTGCCTCGTCCCTGTAAATATTTAAGCCATCAAAAACAAACTGCATCTCAATGACTGGCTAGCTACATTTAAAAGATTTAAAAGACATGGCAAAGAAGTATCAGTGAGTAAACAATTGCAGAATAAAGTTTCAAAGAGATCATTCAAAAGAGACCATGAAAACTAAATTATCTTCAAGCATTTATTACTCTGATCATGAAATTTACCTGTTAGATATGTAACTAAATAATCATTTAAAAAATTCCGAACTTGTTTCTAGAGCCACGTGTCAGCTACTGTAAGTTGTAAGCTCTTTATGCAACCCTAATATTTTGGATCTCCTGCTATTGTTAATATCATTAACTATAACTCCGATGCAGTCAAGTAATTCTTACAGATGGTTTTCTACCTATTAAGTATTTCTTTCAAGTTTCAATAATTATTAGGAAAGGAAATTCTGAAATTTGATGTATATATAAGTTTCAGCAATCAACTTCATATAACTTCTTTTCTTCAATTTAACACTTTGTGTCAAGGGTAGGAATTTGGTAGACTCGCATTGATAAAACAAAAAACAGTACAGCTGAGGAGTTATTACCAAACTTAATCAATGAAATATTCAAGAAAGCTACAATGAAGGAACCCAGCAGACGAAGGTTTTCGGGCAAAAGATTCTTACTTTGTCACAAATGAGATTGTGGAAATCCAACCTGATCAATTTCAGCACACCAATAAAAGACGAGGATATACTAAAGACGAGTTTTCATTGTTTAGCAAATTATGACCAAACTTGACAACAAAACCCATAAAGATATCCGTCAGACAAAAGACATGTAGGACATGAATCTTCATAAAGGCATTTAACTTTCTTAAGCAATTGTCATACACCAAATGCTCACATGCTAAAATAACATCCATTTCATGAACATTCATGGAAATTTTATAAAATTCAACAAACTATTAAATAATTTATGAATGATCTATTTAATCTAAAATAGTTTGGAGAATCATTTGTCTAATGATAATTGTACAAATTACTTGCGAATTATTTAATCATTTGGAGAGCATTGTCACAACTAGCAGAAAGATTTGATTCACCAATCATTTTGAACTATCATGTACTCCTAGAAATGACTTTAAAAGATAAATAAAATCCCATAACAGCTAGTCTCAACAATGTATGGCAACTTCTCATTTGGACATTTAATTGGGATATAGTAACACCAGATCACCTGTATTGAGAAGACATCTTCAATTGGCATAAGGAAAGGCTTGTCAAGCTGGCGTATGGGGTCAGGTATATATTGATCAACTGCATCCATTAATTTTAAAATTGCATTCTTTCCTATTTCTTCATTATTTCCCTGTAAAGCTGACAAAGCGGAGCCCCGAATGATTGGAATTTCATCCCCAGGGAACTTGTAAAAGTTAAGCAACTCTGCATAAATAGATAAAAAGGAGCCACTACCAAATTAACCTTATAAAATCATGAATGGCTAAAACTTTTTGTAAAATCAATATAATCACATGACTGCATGCCTCGGAGTTCCATTTCAACAAGTTCTAACAATTCTGGATCATCAACAGCATCAACCTTGTTGAGAAAGCATACAAGCGATGGCACACCCACCTAAATGGCATAAAAGTAATAAGCTAAGTGCAACTAGAAAAATACCAAAGCTGATATTCTGCAACATGCTTTAGATGAATTTTGGTTTATCAAGAAGAATATGGTGAAGAGATGACAACAGAAATGGCTATCCACCTGGCGAGCTAGCAGAATATGTTCCTTTGTTTGTGGCATTGGTCCATCTGGAGCAGATACAACAAGAATACCACCATCCATTTGCGCAGCTCCAGTGATCATGTTCTGTGTTTTTAAACAAATAAATCAGGGTTAAAAAGATCAACAAATATCTATATGCCCCCTCAAAAAAATGTAGAGTAATGTACTCAAGCAAGATCAAATAAACCTGAACCAATGTTCAGGAACAAGCTCGAGGAAATTTAGATGTAGAGAGTTGCAACAAGGGTTCTTGTTTAAGCATTAAATAGATGCCACATATCAAAGATAATAAGAAAATAAGACTCACAAAAAAAAGATGGAAAATAATGTCAACAAAAAGATTTATTTGATAGAATTGCTCTCAAAAAATTGAATTTTGCTATATAGATCAGAAGGAAGTGGTCCCTCTTAAACATCAATATAGTACTTTTGGTGATCTTTAACGTTTTACTTCCTAACTTCAAATACAGATATGAGCACCTTTGTGCCATGTATGCCTGCTTGTGTTCATAAATTGATGCTATCAGCCCACATCAACATGAATTATTTTGATTGCATAGCTATTAGGACTTCCAACCTCCATTAGTGTATAAAACATGAATCCTACCATCTTGGACAACTTCTGCTTTTGCAAAAATGATCTGGAACTCTTTCTTGTGGATGTATTTTATTTCACAATGAAAACTTAAATATCAAATTTATTATCTGAACATGATAACTCCCCCCTTCCTCTAATGAAAAAAAACATTTAAAAACATATCTAAATTCAACTACATTTAAGGTATCCAACTAATAATATAAGTGGATTTGTTCATCACCATTGTCTCTAGCCTCCATTGCCCATGTCCTAGCCATCCCCATCAATAATTTAAAAACTTTAATCTCTAAAAATTCTGGTCCAATCTTTCTTAAAGTATGTTTGTTTCTAACATATTTTTCAAAGGGAAATATAAATGTTCACTAAGCCAAAATTGGCAATAAGTCCTACCTGCTGCACCCCTGGCAGGATGGAATAGTCAAAAGAAAAAATACTCATGTTGATGTCTACCCTTATACAGTTATTAGCAGTCAAAACATGCCTATTTTTCAAATGTGATGAGTAAGCCAGGTACTGTCTCATGACTAAGCTAGGTATTGTCTCATGACCACAAGGTTAGTCATTCATTTGATTATGTGATAACATTTTTTCCCAACAGGAAACTTTCTCAACTTACTTTAACATAGTCTGCATGCCCTGGGCAGTCAACATGGGCATAGTGCCTCTTAGCAGTCTCATACTCCACATGGGCCTGTATAATGAGTTATTCAAAACTTCAGGAGAAGGCCAAAAAAGAAAAAATTTGATCACGATCTCATATATTACTTAATGAAGAAATAAATCAGAAAAGTAAAAATGCCCAAACCGTTGCAATGGTAATTCCTCTAGCTTTCTCCTCCGGTGCTTTGTCAATCTCATCAAAAGCAACAGCCTTAGCTTTTCCCGCTTCAGCTAACACCTGAAAGAAAAATTGCATGTATGAGTCAATTGTACCTATTTCACATTTCAATCCAAATGTCAATACCAAAAGATCATAAGTTAAGAAATGCAGGAAAATAGCATTATGCCTAATAGAAATAACAATTCCCAAATAGAAATACTAATCATTTTAAAAGAAGTATTAAATTCTTAAAGCAAGGTTCTACCTTGGTGATAGCTGCTGTCAATGTAGTTTTTCCATGGTCAACATGCCCTATAGTGCCCACATTTACATGAGGTTTCCTGAAGCGATAGGAGGCCATAATAAGATTACAAATTGTAGCCATAATAAACTATCAAACTTAAGTTATTCTTTCCTACATACAGAAATGACTGGAATATTCAACAAATAGGCTAAGAATTAAAAAGAAAGAACTGATTTCAGCAAAAGGTGAGAGAACATAATAGTTAAAGAAAGGGGTGACATTCAACAAGATTAAAATTGAAAACTTGACAACACCAACTTCATGCCCTAAGCAAGAGTTGGTGTCCCTTCTTACACCTCTTCACTTATCTTGTTTTCATGTACAGGCAACAATAAATAAAATCTAACTCCCAAACAAATTTATATTCTTGAGTTTGTTAAAGATGCTTAACATATTACTAAGTGCAAAATGAAGTGACAGCATTCTGAACAAGAATTGAGTATTCCACTATTAAAATCAGAATAAGCATCCTTTAAAAGGAGAAAAAATGAGAGCTAAAAAATCAAACTAAACCTCCTTTAAAAGGAGAAAAAAATGAGAGCTAAAACAACAAGATGCTATTGTTACCTTCTAAGGAATATAAAATACTGAACCCAACAACACTGGCATATGCATCAGTTGAATGGGAAAGACATACTCCAACTACTCCACGGTTCTAAAAAGAGCTAAGGAAAGCTTGCTTCATGCTGGTTGATGACTTCTCAGTGCTGTGTTTGCTTGCCCACTACCAGATATGATCATATAGGTAGCCTTATAAATTATAAACCTTCACATGGGCTTGAAAGGAAGTTCACTCTTAGAAAGATCAACTTGTGGCTCTTGTAATTTTTAGAAACATCAACAATCGAAGAGCATAACTGATATTGGCTTCATATTTAAAACCTATTCAGAGACTAAGGCAAGGGAGCTTGTTTGAGCTTGATGTATGTAGATGCATTCACACTATACTCCTATAGTCACAAAAATTTTTTTAGCAGCAACTCTGTCAGCCATAAACATTTAAAGTATAAATCATATCTTATTGTTAGGCCCTGTAAAACGGCTGCACTTAAAAAAATTGATTAGGATGTCCTGGAGATATTGGCCGGACAAGATAGATATTAGGGTGCACCATCTCCTTTCAGTGCCAATAGCATGGCTAGATCTAGAACTTCAGGTAATTATCAATTGATGGGCGCAACTCACATAAGAAGTCCATTTACCCTTCAAGATCATGTTAATAAATGAGTCACTATGGTTCTAATAACAATTGCAAATGACAAGACATGACGGGAGTTTGGGGTCCAATGAGTCATAACTAGGTTTATATATGGCAAATAAAGAGTAAGTTCGGAGCAATTAAAAAATATTTTTTATAGGAATGTAGCAATCAGCATCATATTAGAAATATATGTGTCTTCTAGCATTTTTTTTTTCTCAGAAAGATCGTGCATTCATATTTGCTCCAATCAAAAACTCCAGGTACCACAAGCAAGCAGCAAATTCTCCTTCGACATTCACAGACATGTCTAGGAGTTAGAATCGCTTGATCAGTCCAATGCCTTTAATGAGTTCAAAACCCCACTACTGATTACAGCCCTGCCGGCCCATGGCAAGTAGTGCACTAGCCGGTGCAACTGACCACCTTGATCATTTCAATGCCCCATAGATTGGATTTTTCTAATACAACAACGATCGAAATATTTTGAAAACACTACAAATCTCTCAAACGCTGAAAATTTTAGCCAAGAAATAAAGCAGCGCAGAAATAGTTCATCAAAGATCATAAAAGTCCAACCAACTCATTAGCAACTTACGTTCGAGTGAAGGTGGCCATGGACCTCCTCGGCCAGAGCTCCGCGTCCAGACGGTTCGCCCCATTGGAGCCCAGCGAGGAGTGCGGCTCCCGGAAGGACAAAGGACCCGAGATCGCCCCGCGGAAGCATGAGTAGTACAGAGGGGAGGCGGAGGATAAGCCGAGGAGGCGCCTGGAATTAGGGTTTCTGAGAGCGGCGGAGACGGCCATGGAAGAAGAGGAGAAGGGAAAGTAGACGCCGCCGGTGAGAGAAGGGAGGTATTGGGTTTTAGGCCAGGGACTCAAGAGGCGTTCACGCGAACAGGGATACGGTCCGGCAGCGCCGGTTGGCCGGTTCGACCTATCGGATCGGTAGACCGGCCTGAACCTCGGGTTGAGGGTATATCCGGGCCTAGCCTAATCGATTGGGTCGGGCCGAATCGAAGCCTAGTATCAAGAATTTCGCCCAAGACCGGCCGGCCCATCCTGATTTTTGGGCCTCGATTTTGTTGTCCAAGTCCAGGTTGATAGCAGTATTAGGGCTCACTCTAATCCACAAGCCCGGTACATGACCCAGTCCCGAAGCGAACCCGACCCTGATCAGTTGATGAAGGGGCATGGTTTGGGTCCAAAGTTAGACTAATTGAAGGACAAGGGTTGGACCGTTCGTGTGAAAGAAGGATTCACCTTCCATCACACGAGTCCACCATTTGGATCTTGCAATGGCCACTTCGAGACCTAAGTGGATGAATGAAGCAGTTTGGAGTACCTTGAGATTTGTGTGAGGTACGATTCAATGGTTGATGTTGTAACAAAAAAATCAATCATTCTTTCGTACAGAAGATAGAACTCAAACCCCTGATTGGAAATGTCCGGTCAAGTGGAGGGATTTTAGACCCAATCTGACCTGGTCCCAATTAATTATTTGGTTTATTTGTATACATATATGATACTAGAAAATGTACATGAAATATCCACAAAAAATTATATTATATATGTTAGCCATTTGAATTATATATGGAGGTTTTTAATTTGGACATGATGCATTTATTATTTTTAAATTTATATTTTTTTATGAATTAATAATTTTTGAGCAGGTGTTTGCTAATGTAAAAGAGCATATAAAATAGGAGAAACATATGTTTGTTAGGAGAGAGAAATTTTAAATTTCAAAAAAATGTACCCTAAATAGAGCTTTGTTAATTTAATGATTTTATAACTTTTATAGAAATTGCATTGCACAACCATACACCACGTATAAAATCAAGATGTAATTTTGAAAATATATTGAAACACAAATGTTCATGATATTATAGTACATCTATGATCAAAACTAATACTCGTTGATTAAAGCACAACTAATAAAATGAAGATATTAAGGCACAATAATATTTTGATATGTTACAAACATAATCAGTGATTTTTTTTTTTTTATATAATTTTGCAAGTGAAGTTTAAGGTTTTGGTTCTGATCTAAGATGTGCTATAAAATCATGATAATTTATGGTTGAAAATTCTATTAATATTATTTTATTAGTATTTTATTATATGACATGCAATGCAGCTTCCATGATGGTCAGCTTTGTTGATGAAGATGAATATATGTTTCTTTCATGGTTCTTCAGGCTTTACCACACCGGTCCCATCACCATAGTCTTCTTTACCATGGACCCTTCTCTCTAATTAAGTGTACATCTCTTTTAAAGTCTTGTTTTGTGACCTTTGCTTCCAATTGGATACCAAACCTTAAATGCTTTATAGAATGAGAAAAAACGATGCCCAAATTTTAGATAGAGTAAGACCAAGGCCCTATTGGCATTACATTTGGAGGACCAAAAAGTACTATTTGAAGGGATAGAAGTTTTTTCAGTTGATTTTGAGATGTTTAGTAAAAATTTAAAATAGCTTTCTCGTTACCTAAAAAGTTGATTAAGGATTGTCAGGGGAAAGCTCCAATTTGAAGCTTTCGGATACAGCTTTATTTGACATGCATTAGGAAGCTGAATTTTTTACATAAAAGGCCTGGGTTCGAGTATTGTCAACAGTTTTTTTAAAAAAATTAATTAAAAAATAATTTTAAGCTGACAATTTTCTATAATAACTATTTTTGATAGTTCAATATAATAATAATATAATATAATATAAGAATATAGTAAAATATACTATATTATACTAAATATCATATTATAATAATACAATTATATTATTATATAATATTTGTAATTGAAATAATAATATCGTATTACTATATTATAATATGTTTTTTACTTTTATAATAAAGCTTAAAAACATTATTTATTATATTATTGAGGTTGAATATCAAAATAAATAATTTATAAATTAAGAGTACTTTATAATAAATAATTTTGATGATACAACCCGTTAAACAATTAAAAGTACTATGCAATATCCTTTAATATTTTTTGCATGTATAGCCTCCTAAATATACAAAATTGCATGAATACCCTCGTAAGTTACTATTTGCATGTATATCCTCATAAAATTCTTATTTTGTATGTATATCTATTTTTTTTGCATATGTTCCTATACCATTTAATGTAGTTAAAAAATAAATAGCTTAAAATTAAAATAATTAAAAATATTCTTATAGGTAGACATTAAAAAAAATTATAAGGGTATACATATAAATAGCAACTAAGGGTATTCCTGTAATTTCTCATATTTAGAAGGATATACACTCAAAAAAATATTAAAAGAATGATCAATTAGATTGACAAGTGAGAAAAAGGCCAAGTGACATTGTCAATTTTTTTTGTTGAAGATCTTAATTTGATCAAGTTGGAATATTAGGCGATCATTTGGGTAATACTATTTTTTATTTAATTTTAATATAATTATCATTATTGGGTCAATGACGTCTCTATATTCTTCTCTATTTTCAAAAGATTAAAGTATATTAAATTTAAATTAATTATGGAAGCTTAGGTTAGTAAAAATATTTTTCAGTGATTTGTAAATGTTGAGTTGTTTGTTTGTTGAGGCAAGAATTTAATAAAAATAACATAATTTATTCTATAAGGGTTGATATTAACATGAGATCATGTGGCATAATAATATTAATCTTTTTTTTACCTTTTTTTAAGAACAATGAAATTATCTTTACTAGATTTTGATCATGTTTTATTGGATTTTTTTTAAGTATATACCCTCCTAAATATATGAAATTGCATGAATACTCTCACGAAGTTGCTATTTGCATGTAATTCCTTATAAATTTTTCTTTTTGTATGTCTACCTATAAGGGTATTCAATCATTTTAAATTTAAACCTTTTTATTCTTTTACCAGATGGTATGGTACATATATATAAAAAAGAAAAAAAAAGAAGGGTATACATGCAAAATAAGTATTTTATGAAGGTATATATATAAATAGCAACTTTACGAAGGTATTCATGCAATTTTGCATATTTGGAAGGGTATACATGTAAAAAAAACTTTTATCTTTTTGACACTAAAAATATTTACTTAGTTTGGTTATCAAATAGATATTAAAGTTTCACAATATTTTATAAATATAGTCACTACATAATAAATATCTATTTATTAATAGCTCTACTAGTGAAAGCTGTATTGTTCAAAGCTCTATAAATGGATGCTTCACTACCTACGGCAAATCCAAATTGGGCCTAAATAGATAGGTGGGGGTGAGTATAGACCATCATCTCTGCCTCTGTTAGGCTTATTTACTCCAGAATGCCTTTTATGGTATTCTAGAATATATTTTACCTGATTTTTGAAAGTCAATCCATCAATTCATTATTTTCTCTTCCTAGCTCTTTCAAAATGGCCAATCTCTGGACCTGCCTTTTTCGAGCGATAGATCAGAAATCCAGTAGTCTTATGAAACATAAATAATAGAATATTTTTGAATGATTCTTTATAACAGATGTCTTGAAATAACTTTATTTTGTTGACCATCAAGTTATGATGACAAAAAGAAGAAATATACTGCAATATCAGTCTATTAGCTTAACTCCCCAACTTTAGAATCCCAAGTTGCTTTCAGGGATCTCCACTGCATTTCCATCTAGCTTGTCGCATCACAATCAGGTTATGAGTCCCCTAATTTTTCATGGCAAATTCCATCCAACTTTTTGACACTGCAGTGTTGACTGATAAATGGAACATAAATAATGAAAATAACATTAGCTTTATAAAGTTTCATTTAATTATTTATTTGTCATCTTTACAAGTTTTTCTGTTTTCTGAAATTTTGTGATTGTCATTCCACCAAAATATCAAGCTATTTCTTCTGAAAAGGAGTATGACATTTTCACTTTTTCAAATTTTATAACAATTGGTAACTTTGATTGCAGAGCAAGGCAGATGCTTTCAAGTATGCTGATGGTACCCCAGAAGGTGATATCAAGGGAATATTGTACTGGTTACCACTCCCCACAATTTATTTCTTTTATGCCACTCGATTCATAGCGGCACGCTCACGCCATTTTCATATATAACAATGCATGATTACTTTAATCTACTAGCCTGTGAAGCAGAAGCTGATTACCATTACAAATCCACATGAAAGCAGATATTAAGTTGGATACCTAGATCTTAATGTGTCAACTTGCGAAACCTTGATGATCCTTGATTGAACTAAAAGTTTTATGCTGCTAAAAAATTTATGGAAGAATTGGAAAACAAAAGAAAAAGAGAGAGAAGTGATTTTATTTCTCCGTTCCAACATATTCGGTACATCTCAGGAGTTGTATATACTCTTATACGGACTCCATACAAGGAAAATAATATATGCTAGTATAACATCATGCTAATAAAAAAAATAATACTCATCGATACAAATTGTTATATGATCCCTAAAATCACTCTAACAAGATTATGCTAACAAAAGAAAAAAATACTGATCGATATAGGATCACGCTAACAAAAAAAAAAAGTACTGATATAAGTTGTTATGTGATCCCTAAAATTATTCTAACATATTCTAAGCTCTTAAACTGACAACCTTCAACTCTTTGCACTTACAAATCTGAGTTCACACATCACACTGCACTGTCTAAACCCACCATCTACCATCCAGTTGTGAGATGAAACCAAGACACAAACCTAAGTTACATTCAAAGCCTAAAGCATATGCACTTCGTAGATCCAAATCTGGTATGCCCAGAGACCGCCTGGTGCATAATTAATTAGATCCGCTAGGTTTTAAACTTTTCTTTTCACAGGCACATCTTTGTTTCTTTTCATGTCCACAGAGCTTAAACTGTAGTGCACACAAAGGTCAAAGCCCCCATCTCATTTTCTCATAGGAATGGAACAAGATGGCTGGAATGTCCCCCGCCGCCAAGACTTAAAAGCTTTCCGGCATGCATTAGTTTCCTTGTTTTCCATCTTACTATACAGTAAAATACTAGAAGCCGCTAAATATTGGAACACTAAATAAAAATCATTACTCAGGGATAAGAGAGAAGAAATGAGGAATGCAACATCTTAAAATAATAAATTCATCTACCCTAGTAAAACCTTTATAATTTGATGTAGTATTGCAACAGCCACAAATAATTGCATTTATTTTGGTACATTCTTGCAAGTTGTTCAACCATTAAATAGCTGCTAATTTCGAGTTCCGTACCATAATATCAGTCATTTAAATCGCCCTATTACTGCAATGATACCTTCATTTACTTTTACAGATGAATGATATGAATAGCATCTGCCTCAAACATCATACGCTCCATGCCAGGAAAGCAATTAAACTTTTTTTTTTTCCTTTTGGACCAAAAGATGGGATTGGAAGGCAATTAATTGTGTCACCATAGCCTTTGCTATGTTATTTCTCACAACAATAGCTCCAACACTCCAACATAAAATTGTACTCATTGGTTTAAAGTAAACTGCAAATCCTCCTAGTATGACATCTCTTCCATGAAAATACCATCCAAATTCTTTTAGAGTATACTAATAATTTCTCAGACAATGATATCCTCTGTTTTCTCCCTGTATCCTTTTCTTTCTTGTTACTTTTGTTT
>JAOXJJ010000195.1:4532509-4545320 GCA_025769935.1 Phoenix roebelenii
AGTATACTAATAATTTCTCAGACAATGATATCCTCTGTTTTCTCCCTGTATCCTTTTCTTTCTTGTTACTTTTGTTTTTTAATGTCTTGTTTCTTAAGCTTGTACTTTCATATGCTTAATGGAAATGATTAGGCCCTGCCTAATGTCTCTACATCTCTCTCAAAAGGACAAAAAGGGTCTCTAACACACTTAAAATATAATGATAGGAAAGCAACATTAGCACTGACCTTTCCAAAATGATATTAACCTTTTCAGATCTTTCGTCTGACAACCCAAATCACAACGATTTTTGTGCTTCTTAGTTATCTGCAATCCTTTTCATCAACAATTGTTGGTTGGTGAAAAATACTCTCTGCACTAGATTATTGTTCGATATCTTCATACCATATTCAGCTTGCATGAACTCTTGCTAATTCAGAATCTATATGC
Organism: Phoenix roebelenii; assembly: GCA_025769935.1. NCBI lineage: Eukaryota > Viridiplantae > Streptophyta > Magnoliopsida > Arecales > Arecaceae > Phoenix > Phoenix roebelenii. The sequence goes on from JAOXJJ010000195.1 coordinate 4,532,939, forward strand.
TTGAGGCTACCTAGTGTAATTGTAATGCTGCTACACTGTCAAGAGAGATCTGATGCATTCAAAGATAAACTTTATTTATTTGTGCATATCTTTTAAACATATATTATTCTTATGTGCATGATTCTAAATCAACACTCATACTTTGAGAAGTTGTGCATATCAAATCTTCAAATGTTACCAAGAAATGTTGTTGCATAAAACATGTGGTTCTAATACATAATTTCTGAAATATTGCTTCATTATCTGTTAGTAAAAGCTGTTAGTCATGGCCATCAAGCATATTGTGTATGTCTGTATTAGCTCTTTTTTTTTTCTATATGGAAAATCAATTTTGTTGCTTTAGACCAGAAACTAATTAGTGGAAACAAGTTGATGGAAAATGTACTGCAATCAATATAAACACGTCCTTACTTATTTTTAACTGTTTTGTTTTGCATATTTTTAAAAAATACAAAACATTCATATGGCATATTTCTAAACCAATACTCATTTTTTGAGATGCCGTAAATTTTTTAACTTCTAAATTGTTAACAGCCAATGCTCTCATTTATATAGACACTTGGTTGTAAACCAGAGTTTCCGAAATATGGTTTTATTCTCTATTTTTCTAAGGAATTAAGTTGTGCGCTATCTATAAAATCTATTAATCATGAACCATCAAGCATAATATATGTTTCTAGTATCTCTATTGCATATCTCTTGATGGAAAATCAATTATTCACAGTTGCATGCTTCAAAACTGAAAATAAGGAGTGCAACAACTTGATGGAAAAATACTGAGAATGACTAGCTGAAACATCTTCTCTGAGCTATTTAAGTTCTAGTCAGTGAAGTTTTTTTGCCTTTGTGCTTGCACTGCTAGCAACAGATGAGAAATAAAATAAATCTATGCTTAGTACTGCCAAAAACTAGTTGCTGCCATCGATGAGCTACCAGCTCCTGGTGGACCTACGTTTAAAGAAAACAAGTGTGAATTCAACTTCAAGACCAGGGAAGAGACTGAAAGAAATGGGGGCAATTTACCCTTGTAGTTGGAGGCTGAAGTACTTTGTATGTGTAAGGCAATCATTGTTGATATTCTAATTTAAAGAAATTATTGACTAAAATATTAGTAGCCACATGGAATCCTGAATCATATTTATGCGTACTCTGTTCTTTTTTGGGGTTTGTATGCATGCAAGAAGCATAATGTGATTACATGAATTAAGGAGTGCCAATCCCTGATCCGACCTTCCAGTCCAACAGGAACTAGGCACAAAATTAGTGGATTTCGATTGAATATAATCTCTTTCTGGTCATAAAATGGGGGAATAAGACTACATGTTTATTAAATGCCCTGGTTCAGGTTTAGAGGCTGACCCACTTGATCCATCTTGACCTAGCTTGACCCGTTTAATAATCAGGTTGAGTAACACAATTATAAACAGAATCTGAAAGTGACCCATTGTTAGACTGTTTAACTACATAAGGATAAAGTTATACATTAAAGAGTTTCTAAAATATCGTATAGATCAACATGTTAATTGGATGTAATTAATGGATTAACATTGATCTACAGATTAATTAGGTTTAATGGATTAATAATCAGCAAGAATTTTGTATAGAGCTTTTGATCATAGAAAGAAATGAACGACATTTATTTCACTCGTAGAAACAAGGAATGCAACTTCATTTAATAACATTAATAACAATAATACATTTAACTCCTACATAGTGGCCTATTAGTAGATGGAGTTGAAAGTCAACTGGATCTCAAAACTTTAGTTTGAGAAGGAAAGGCATTTTGTCCGAGAATGGTGGGTCAGAGTACTTTCCAGTGAGTATTTGTGATGAAACATGAAGATTTGCAGCGTCGGTGTAATGTATTCCATCCCAATTAACATAATCAGTTGTATCATTGCACCCTTTCGCTGTTACTGAGCTCCCATTAAAAATCTTTGTTTGTCCACAAGAGATTCGACTATCATAGTTCAACGGTGGTCCCCCATATCCACAGCATGCCGTTATGGGATGTTCAAACCCTGCAAAACACACGTCAGCAGATCATTATATATATTTCTTTGTTTACCTTCATTCTGAGGAAAGCAGACATAAAAGTATGAAAGCTGCATGAGATGCAATGGAAAATTGATCCCAGAACAATCGAGGCCTTCCGACTTAAGTGGCATTGATGACTTCAGCAGAATGCAACTACAAATTGCCTGAAATAATCATGTAGATAAATGATATATTTTTGTACTTGGCCACATTTTTACAGGGAGAAGCCTAAATGTTTGTTGTGGTTGTGTCATATTTACCCAACAGGCCAAAACTCTAAAAATAATATGGGTGTCAATGCTTTAAATCTTAATACTTGCAGCCTCTTACACCACTAATATCCATTTGATAATTAATGGATTCCAACTCTACAATGATGCAAGATATTATGTTATGTCAGAATGTAGAATATTCTGTCCTATTAGTTGAACAGAAGAATCCTTAGTGATAAAATAAAATTGTTTTCATGTATTGCACAAATTTGCATGGAATAACATTTTTTTTTTCATTGTTAGAGTTAATTAGTCTGCTTTATCAGTAGGACATAACCATCTCACTTGGTTCAGTAAGAGGTTAGATTTAAAGATCATGACTCATCCACTTATGATTGAAGAAGTACCTCATTTACTTCTGTTCCAATATTATGCCAAGCATGACAAAGTTAAATCAAGTTTACGCTTACAAATCAACATAGTCTCTGGCTTCCATGAAACAATATGAATCAACAATGAAGTAGTTACCTACCATATCGAGAAAAATTTGCAATGAGGTTGTATTTTATGGAGAAGATGTCAATATAAGTAATATTTGCATCTGCAAATTCACCCTGCAATTTTGTGCAAAGTGCATGAAGCTGCAGATTGAAAAGCTTAGCAGCACGGTTGTGAGAGTTCACACATCCAAGCTCGTCCAGCTTTGATGGATCTTTGCCAAAAATGCCTATGTTCTGAGGTAAGCACCCAAGTGGACCAGTATTATGAATCCAAAATCTTCTTGCACCTTGGTCATATAATTGCTGGAAGTATAAAGAAAAGAAAAGAAAAAAAAATCAGAATACAACTCTATGTCGCAAGGACCCCACTACAGACGAACTAAATAAACCACGACAGAAACTAAGAGGACTGAACTAAATATTTTTAAAAGAAGAGAAAATAGGTTACTAGAACAGTAGAACTTCTTATTCTGAAAATTAAGCATCTATAATACACAAAGAAGTCAAACATTTATGTATTATTTTTGATCCAATAAGTCACTAAAGGTTGCATTATGGGGGTTAATTGTACCCAATCAAAATTTTAGAATTTTTCCTATAAATCATTTTTCAGATTACTTCAAAAACGTTGAATCTAAAGCAGAAGATTTTCAAACCTTAAGTCCGGTTTGAAACTCCACAAGTATTGTTGGGATAGAAGCAATAACTTGGTCATCTGTTTTGGAATAGAATGCACCAGCAAGGTCATTTTGTCCCATATCAAACATGTAAAGTCCTTGACTGAAGAAATCAACTTGAGGAATATATCTCTTATATTTGTTCCCTGCAGGAAAGCAAAGAAATTGTGCATGTTATACTCCAAAATGAATTACAGTAAATGTATGCGGATGAATAACTAAAGAGTGTCACTATTAAAAACATCAAGATGAACAAGTTGGTTCAATAATTAGTCTTATTATTTTATGCGTGCATATGAGTATTACACCGTCGGGCACCTGATGATGATTTGGAGCTTTCAGGTTCTAAACATTCTTCCAGCTCAAGCTGAAAGGTCTCAATTGTCTTTGATCAAATATTTTCAAATACAAAAGCCAGACTTTCATGTACACAGTTCAAAGCAAGGTTCGTCGTCTCAATACTAGACCCTATACCGGTGCTACACTAGCACTATATCGGTACGGTACATAATCTTTTTGGTATACCGAGTGTGGGTATGCCTCCCATGTTGGGTACTGGTACCGAACTGGTATGATACTGTATGCTCCGTACCGCCTGGTTCGGGCCAGTATGACGAACAATGGTTCAAAGCATTGATATTACAACATATAAGCTGGAACAAAGATGAGCATTATAGTTACAGTTCTGGCCAGTCCACCAACCGGTAAAGAAGACAGGTGGGTGCCAGTGGTTTAGCTTCAAATAAACCAAGTAATCAATTGATGATCTGATTTTTCTGCGATTTTTGTCAGAGTTAAATTAGATTCGAAACAGAGAATCTCAGGTAGATATGTTCCAACTTCTAGAAAGGTTTTGAACTAACTAAATTTTTTTTATTCTCGGAGCACAACGATAATCTACATCTAAATCTGCTGCCCGATGACCTGGAAAATAGTAAACTGTCCATCTAACATGATCAAACTACAATACCACTTCCTGCCTAAAACAGTTTACATCAACCACAAAACTATATTAACAAATTCACCTTTCTACTTCAGTTCGACCCAAATCCCATATTAACTTCAAAATTCTAACACCCACACTTTCTACTGCATTGTGCTAACCTTCCATTGGACCCTAAATCTCTTTTCCCCAATCTATCTTGCATCAAAATTTAGCTAACAGAGCTTCATCTTTTGGGTTTTCCGCATCAAATAACTTGCAACAATTTTGCAGTTATCAGGACAGAATACATAAGAAAGTAGCCAGACAAATCAGCATCTCTAATGGCTACCAAAGGAGTTCAGATAGAAGCAGGTCAGTAAGGAGGAAATAGGGCTAGGATGTCTTTTTAGGTTATACGGCATGTACAATATGCACATGGAAATCAATTTTTCTGGTTATTTTATTTTGCATTAAATGACATAACAAGCAGTTTTGTCTTACTGAGCTTAGTAATAACTTATAGTGTTCTCAAAGGATAAATGGCATGACAAGTTTTTACCATATTGGTAGTAGCTGTATTATAGTTTTCTTATTGCAAATGTGCACACGCATCTTACTCAGTTATCCACAAAAGGGAACGTAATGAGCCTACGGTACCAAAATATAAGAATTTACAAAGCTATGCTAGATTTCAAGCTTGTTTTGCAAAAGCTTTTACTTAGGTAATGAATGATCAGTTTCTGAAAAAAGCCTGACAGGGGATTTGCAAAGTTCCTGCAAACAGGGTTTGAATATGACTCCTCCAGTTGTGTTCGATGTAAGTTTGCGTATAAAAAGAGGTTTTTTTTATTTTTTAAGGAAACAACGGAAATATCCATCAACAAAGAAAAAGGAAGATGAATTTAGGGAACAAAATATGAAAAAAAGAGAACATCTTTTAGAAGGATAACAAAAGGAAGATTTCAGCATATTATGATCCATTGATTTTGTTCCAAAGTGTACATACTTTCATGTGAGGTACACAGTGAAGCCAATCTTCTTGTAATATTTCAACGATGAATTGTGTTAAGGCAACGCATCCAAAAGGAAAACCATGCACTTGACTAAAATTCCACAGGTCCACATCCTTTTCCGGACAAGATCTTTTGGCTTAAAAAAGGTGGCAACATATCACTATTGGCAAAAATCTTGTCAACAACACAGATTATGATGTGATATAAAAGCTTGTCATCAACTTCTAAGAAACCATGGCAACCCCAAATAGACAGTTTATGACTAGATAGTCACCTCCGCTATCATTCAAATCCTACATTATTGCCCTTAAATAAACAAACCTTTTTGCCTCAAGAAGCTTCTTATGAGACTCAGCTAACCTGAAGTCGCATTGTCAAGCATCTATTTATGTTCTTTTAACATAGCCAACTTTGAGACATAGATATTTTGTTATGCTTGGTGTCCAGTTGTCTGTCATCCAAGGTTTCAAGTGCCGGCCCATGCCAGCAGACACATACAGTGTCAAGCCAATATTGGCAACTGGTACAGGTCAGTACAGCACCTATTATTTTTAAAATTTTAGAGTATTGTTTAATTTAAAAATTTATTAAGTCTTTTTTTTTTATTTTGGCATGGTGTGGCACATCTGCCAGCACAACATTTTCTGTGCCTACTAGCGACTGGCACACCAAGCGGCACCAGCACTTGAGTCCTTACTATCATCAAATGTATGTAGGTCATGGTAATCATCAAATAACAATGTTCTATACTAATCATTTTGATCAATATTAGTTTACATTGCTGTCTTCGCCTTACTTTGTTCAGTTTTTGTCAACTTTGTCAACCAACACATCCCACAGCCAGACAACAACACCTGCAACTTCATTTTGCAGTACTGCATTGCTGAAATCACCAATGCGTCAGATATTTTGATTGTTCATATCAAAGTTTAGGGTATTTCTTGTGACTAGATTTTGTTTTTTGCTATTCTCAGTCACTTTATTGTTGCCCATCTCTTCATCGTTATATTAATATATTTCAACTTCATGTATCTGTTCTCTGGAGTTATGTCAATCAAACTTCAGAATTGTCTCGGCACTAGTATTGTACCTTCACAGTTTTGACTCATTAGCTATTTTGGTGCATCACTTCCTTGTTTCCCTTATTGCTGGAATCATACTTTTTTTGGCTTAATAAGTTGAGTCAACATCATAATCCATTAATCCCCACGCATCATGCGCCATTCTTGCTTCAACCATTGCGCTACCTCCTACACGCTCCACCTTCCCACCTTGATGCATTTTTTGTTCACTGCATAGTCCATCCATCTTTATTGCAACAAACTCTTGGTGTATCATCCACCAAGGAGAATGAGGCATCAAAGATACTATAGCTGCCCACTATATTGTAGATACTCACAAAACATATATGACTCCTATATTTTCTCATATGTATTTTGTTTGTAGTTTGTTTATAATAAACTATACTTAAATAGTATATGTAAGTGTAGGATCTATATTTTGCACAGCATTAGCATGATATCTTGCTCTTCACACTGTATCCGCATTAGATATTAAAACCTGTTCCTTAAGTGTTACACATTACAAATTTTATATGGTATAATTAGTATGGATCACCTGCAAATTGATGTTCATGAAACTTTTCTTTGCTACATACTTATTAACTCATCTTATAGCTCTTTCAGTTGATCAAGGCCTCTACATAAATAATGCAATTTTAGACATGAAGTTAGATTGTATGCACTAGTGTTTATCCATATACTTATGGTAGCTACTTGAGCACCTGGTTATTGGAACTCCATGTACTTAAACTCTTCTTACATGTGTTGGTGATATATAGAACATTTTCTCCACCATCTAGTTGATCTGATTATTAACAGAATAAAGAATTCATTATCCATTTGTATCCTCTTTCCTAACAAATGTGATCAATTTGAACAGCATAAGAAATAATAAAAGAAACAAATGAGCCCTTATGAAACAAATGTTGATCAAACGAAGTCTAATTTTATGAGTAGAATAATATCTTTATAATTAAGGTTCGTCATCTCGGTACTGGATCCCGTAACGGTACAATGCTAGTACAATATCAGTATGGCCGGTAGGGAGCCAGTTTGGCATACATGGACTCGGTACACCTGCCATACAGAATTTTGGTTTGGTACCAGTATGGTACGATATGCCTGACACCAGACGGTACATACCAGTACAACAAACCATGCTTTCAATATTGATTCGGATAATGGAGCTCCTAATTATCAACTCTAACATAAGCTTCACAACTTTTGAGAAAAGGTAAGATAGAATTCATTAGTATTAGAAGTTCAATTTTTTCATATAATAAGCCTAGAGTTCCCCACTCCACCTGAAAAGAAAAATTACCTGTAGCTAGCAACTCAAGAACTCGGTCTTTAAATCGAAAGAACTGAGCCACCTGAATGCCAAAAGAAAATGGGCTGACAGATGATGCTGTTGCTGGAAGTATTGTAGACCCAGCTGCAGCAAAGTTGCAACCTTTCTGGAAACTTGGTGCACCAACAGAATCCAGATATGCATTAAGGAATGGCATATCCATAGCATCCACTGCAACAAAATATAATATATATGAGGATAAGATGTTGCATCAGAAATTACATCAAAAAAAAAAAAAAGATGATGCATCAGATATACAGTATACTAAGAATAACATGTATAAAACTACATTATAAGAAAAATGAAGGTGTGAAAATAATTGCAAGAATATCAGACATAAATATTGTGAATAGCTCCCTGGCACAACAAGGACAACAAAAACAACAACGACGATGACGACGACGACAACGATGAAGCATTTGGCACCGATATTGATGGTTTATAGCATTATGCATTCTTCTTGCAATACATTGTATGATCCTGTTTGGTGGCAGATCAGGCAGTATACAATATCTTGGGTTTATCTTGTTGACTATGATAATAAAACCTTTTTGGTATGTGCTGCTTGATTTATGGTAAATAGATGTTTTGCATATTAGCATTATTCCTTTACTCTGAGTTCTAGCAACTTAGTCAAGTTTTTTCATTAAAAGTGTCATTCTATCCTTTTTCTTCTTACGAAAATCTTCTTGAGATTTGAATGAACACCAAGAAGTTCAGAGAGGTCATTAAGCCGGCTACAAATGGAGGTACAACCAGATACAAATGAAAATGAGCAAGAAATGAGATTAAATAGAACAGGCATTCTTGCATGGTATAAGATGAGCAGACTTAGATAAGGAAGCATCAGAGTTTTATTCCTTTCTAGAAATGTAAGACAATCAATTATCTCTTAAACAGCCCTTACTTTTAGATTGGAAAACCCTTTCATTTCCTTGAAGCCAGATCCACCACCAAATCGCCACAGACACCAGAACCCATCCAGCTTTCAACTCTTTAAAAACATGTGCTCTGATCCAAGTGATCCATGTAGTTTCACTAAACGTCATTCTTAATAAACTCAATAACCAAACTTAAATCTACTTATAGTCCATTGGGGCACCGGTAGCCTCGTCGCTCAAGCTGCAGTCAAGGTAAGATCCAGCAATCTCGACCATAACATGAGTTACTACTTATTATGACTGAGGGGATTTTGGTAAGCTCAGTTGTACAATATAAGCATTCCTTCTTGCAAACGTAAAAAATTTTGGTTCTCGTCACATAATTCAAAGACATTGTTAAATTAATTCAAGTGAACCAATCCCCATTACCAAACCAAAGCAGTCGCATCAGTAACCACCATTCCACCTAACGGACTAGCACAAAACAACCACCATGACATCGACCCCTAAACTGCCTGTTAAAAGGCCTCATAAAAGTACTCAAATTACTAAACTTATCAATATTTGTGCATTAAAGACTTCACTTTACCTTCAATTTTTCGACAAAATATCCGAAACCTAGTACTCAAATATACATGGAGAAGAGATAATTCAGAGGGAATTAAATTGGAGAAGGGAGAGATTACTGAGGAAGTCGATGATGAGTCGGCCATCGCAGAACCTTCCGGCAGGCCGGCGGAAGTAGGACACACCGTTAGGCGGCTCGAGGTTCTCGAGGCCGGCGGCGATGCGCGCGCCGGTGTCGGAATTGGAGTCGCCGAAGTTGAAAATTGCTGGGTAGTTGAAACTGATATCAGCAAAGGCAAGAGGGATAAGTAGGAAGATGGAGCCGAGGAATTTTGCCATTGGAGCCATAGTTCTTAGCTGAACCATGAGAGGAAGACTTGAAATGGTTTTCGCTTGAACTGGATCTATAAATATTTGGATTTGGAGGTAGTGGGACGTAAAAGATAAATTGAGGTTGGTAGGAGCCCAGCAACCGCCACGGTCTTAAAAATCTTGCACTCTACTCCAGAAGTGAGGCCATGCCACGCTTGCAAGAAATAGGTGGGGCGACTCGGAAGCGAGTCGTTCACGGGAATTTGTTATCTCTATTGCACGGATTTGGAGGATGGGAGTACGATGTTAGGGGAAAAATTTAGTAACACCCGTTGCTACGGTTGTCAAGCAAACAAGTCGTTTTTGAGCACACCATGTTGGATGCTAAAGATGTGATCAGACTTGCAACTTATCAGATTACTTTGGCTTGGATACCACAACCATGATTAAGATTGTTAGCAAAAAGGAAAACAAAATTAAAATGATGATTAAGATTGTTGCTTTGTTGTTCGGACACAGATAGAAGCATAGCTCGAACGATGCTAAGATCGGTTGGAGACGAGCTGAGTTGGCTGGTTGAGGCGTTGGGTGCTGGACTCTTCCTTTGGGTGGTTTGCAAGAAATCCACTTTCTGAAGGATTTCTAGCGGGAATCTTCCGATGCTGAAGTCAGAACAATGAGAAAACAGTATGGAAGGGAGAGATTTCAGCAGAATAAGGGTTTTATGAGAAAGTTAGCGTATTGCATGTATATTGCGCATCTGAGGTTTCTTAGGTTGCTCTTCTTAATAAAAGAAGCTAGAATGTTGTTAACTGGACCGATGTGACGTGCAATGATGGTCAGGCAGTGGTCGGTGATACGACCGTGGCATGGGTGCCAATCTATGTGGGCGGTAGAGTGCGCTAGTGGGGTATAGGATGTGATGCCGTCAATGCGTGTTGATTGTTTTCCACGGTTGATAATTTCTCGGTCGGAGCTAAAGTCGTTCGCTTCGGTTTACATCCGAGGACAGGGAGGTCGATCAAGTTTGAGATCAGAGTGTCCAATATTTCTCACATCAAAAGTCATAATCGATTTTATTGAGATCAGGATTACATATGACTAAGCAAATGGATCTGATTGGATATGAATTTAGAAGGTGAGTTTTGTGTCGATAATTAATTGGTTTTCAATTTTGGATATCTGGAAAGCACTGACTCTTCGAGTTCAGATAAAGGTTCAACCTCTTATGTTGTTGCGCCTGTAGCTCAGTGGATAGAGCGTCTGTTTCCTAAGCAGAAAGTCGTAGGTTCGACCCCTACCTGGCGCGATGTTTTCTCTTTTCCAGATTTTTAAACATAATTTTTTCCTAATAAAATGTGAAAGTTTTAAAAATAAATTTTTATAGATGGACGAATGGTAGCTTTACTTGAAGTGGATCCAAAGCTTTTATTGCGCTGTAGTACCTTGATTTTAAATGTTATGAAACATATTACTCAATATCCTGCAAACTTGACTCTAAAATATTTCACAATCTAATGCCCTATAACAATATATGGTCCTTTTCCTCTTCTAAATCATATTTTTAAAGTAAATAATTTTGTGAAGAATTTCACCATTTTAGATGGGACTGAAATTTAATGAAATAAAAAAAGAAATTCCATATGGCCACTTCAATACCAATAAAAATGGAAAACTTTTATAGATATTCCGTTATGTCAACGGACTCATTTTCTTAATATGTTACAACGCTGAGGATAAAGCATTGACGGAATATTGTATAAGAATTATAGCAGCACTATTTAAATACCAAGCAACAATAATGGCTTTCAATTATAACACTTCGATTAAAATATCAAGCAATATGATATATTGTAAAGTAATTCAATCAAAGCTCTTTGCCTTCAAATGTATCCCACATAATGTTCGATAATATTAGTGTCAAGATTTTAAGCACTTGCAGCATGACTGAGTTTCCAGTGTGAATTATTGAAATCCACTTTATCTTAGAAACAATCTTAAAAATACAACTATGTTTCCATACTCAACTATTTACAGGCATATAGAAGAAAGTATTTAAACTTATTGATATTCTAGCTCCTTTAGCTTGAGATCAAAATGCATACACTCACAGCCACTCAGCTTGTTGCAATCGAATGCATATTTTCTTTCTTTTATGGCACGTTAAGTGTGATTCTTTCCTATCCTAAATAAGTTTCAAGGTGGAATTGAGCACCCTAAGCAACAACTTTCTGTAAAACAGACAAAACATCATGCAAATCAAGTACCCCCGTTGATGAATTATGATGATCCCTAGAATCACTCATAAACATACATAAGAAAAAAACAAATGAGAAAAAAATTTAAGGTAAGAAAGCAATTAATTGAATGTATTAGATAACATATTGGAAGTGGTTCAACTTCATATACCTCTCCACTAAACTTCTTTATTTGAATAAAATGGTGGAACCCCACCACAACCTTTGAAATAATAAACGAAATGAAGTATAGATTGAAGCCAAAAAATGAGAGAACAAAAAAGGAGAGGAAAAATAAAAATAAGAGAGGAGGAGCTCGAGCTCGAGCACAAGCAATGAAATAGATAAAAGGCCATCTAAAGAGCCTCGTCCAAGCAAGTCAAACTTAATACGGCCCAAACAACCATTAGTCCAACTTAATTGTTACATTACATTTAAAATTCAATTTTTTGAAAATTCTTGGCACTGACCTCCTAACAATTGACCTAAATGACCAAGTTGTTGACTAGCTCCGTCTAGTCCAATCTAGGCTTTGGACCAGCTTGTGTTTGTCGATGCATGACTGCCGCCTCCACCACTCTGATGCCTTTTTTTTTTGGATAAAATCGG